>OU343221.1:124946514-125027961 GCA_910596185.1 Chrysanthemum makinoi | reverse complement strand
TTCATTGATCTCACCATTGGTATTGCTGATGAGGTTGGCCCCTTTAGGTTTCCATCTCTAAATGCAAGTTGAGGCCTTCACAAGATTTCCTATGTCCCCCTTTGCTTTTACAACCCTTCTTAAAAGGAACTTTTGAATGAGCAGTGGAAACCGATGGTTTGGTTTTTAGGTACCAACTGTTGGTTATAATGAATCTTTTATTTAAAAGTTCTTTCCATGTTTGTGCAGATTTTGCAAAAGTTGTTTCGATTGCACTTGTAACAAAAGACTTATAGGGTGAGTGCAGTTACAGTTTTGCGCAGTGGAAAAAGTTTTAAGACCACTTCTTAGTTGAACTGCTCTTGGGATCATTTGGCTGTGTGAATTAGGGTGTAAATTGTTTTGAAACCTGTTAGTCTCCACCCTTTTATTCCCATGGACTTCCTTTCTCCCAACATGATAGTCACAATAAGCATGTAAATGATCAAAACTACCACAGATATATCATGCCTTATTGTACATCACAAATACCTAGTTGTTAAGATTTAACATGATTCCAACTCCTTTTGTTGCCCTAGGAGCTGATGGCTTTGTTCCTATACATCTCAGCATACCTTACAGTTGGTCTAGGTTTGTTAACTAGTTTCCTAGGTTCCTCTGTAATAGTATTAACAACTTTTGGGATAGAAGCCTCTACATTATTCTTAACATTCTCATCAACAACTGATGAGTCACTAGCACTTTCAAAAAACATCCAGTCACTTAACTTGTTCCTCATTTTTCACAAATGTGTCCTTTAGAGGACCATATTCACGTTCAAGTTCCTGAAAATCTTCTAAGCCTGTATGAGCTAAATCTATGCCTGGAGGTGATGGAACACCTCTGAATGGTGGTGGCACTATATTATAACCCATACCTGACTTAACTTTACTTTGTATTTGAGCATTCCAAATTTTATCAATTGACTTAGACTGATAATAACAGGTGTCTATAGTTAAATTGACATTTTCATTTATCTTTTTAAGTTTTTCAAGCTCTTCTTGGTATGCCTCATTCACAACTGTCTTATGATCTATCTCAAATCTAAGAAGAATCATATCATCATTATATTTTGACTCATTTTCTCTATAGTTCTCTAGTTGTTTTTCTAATACAGCTATAGCTCTCCTAAGATTTGACACAGCATAATTAGCAGCAAACAACTCTGTTCTTTCATTAGAATATAGATCATTAAGCCTTTCAACTTGCCTAGCAGCTCTACATGTTTTAGAACAACTTTCAAAATTTTGTACCTCAGAGTCAGAGAAAGCCATGAGAGCATTGCTCAGTAATGAAAGCAAGCTTGTTCCTTTGCTCATATGAAACTCCAATCATAGCACACCATCAATTGCCAACATTGCCTTTGGTTCTTCCAATGCTTGGTTCTTTTCTTTCGCTTGTACCAAGTGTAATTGCTTCCTTCATCCTCGGGCCTCGCAGTCCTGCAAATGCCCCAACTTGTGACATTGGCCAATCAAGACTCTACTTTCTTTTTGTCGAACCCTGCAGTTTCACCACCATTGATGTGAATTGGCTTGTGATAACATCAAATAGTCCTAAATATTAAGTGTCAATTTCCCCCGTTAATGCTCGTTATTTATATCATTTTTATGGATTTACGCTTGTTTTCCATTGTTTTACACTTTCAGGTAAATTACGAGCATTGAGCCTAAAGAGATGCGGAAATGGAAACGTTACTAAGGATTTATCACAATATGCTTATTTTGAAGAAGTTACGGCGTAACTCATCTCTCACATTACGCCGTAACTATTGCGTGACCCGGAAGTCCAACTTATCAAGAGGTTACGCGCGTAACTCCTCCCAAAGGTTACAACGTAACTCCATTAGGTCAAAAGAGGTTCCACGCCGCTGATACTTACGCCGTAACTACTACATCACTTACGACGTAACTGAGTTTATTGAAGACTACCGTAATCACTTATAAGTTTACTACCGTAATCAGCGATCTAGTGCATTTTACGGAGAAATAGAAGGTTACGTAACTCTCATCTTTGGTTACGCCGAACCCATACCGCCTATAAATACCCCACGAAGTTCCAGATTTCAAAGCATCCCATTCCACACACAACACTCTGAGAACGCGGGAAAAAGCTCAAGGGAGGTCTAGGAAGCATACTGAAAAAGCTTCGAGAAGTCACACCATTACGATTAGCTTTAGCGTTTATTATTTCTTTTACTTTCAATTCATGTATTTTCGTACCTTGAATATTGAATGGGATGCATGATATGAGCGCTAAGCACCCTTTGGTGCTAGCCTAGTTATGATTCCTTAATTGTTTTTTTGCATTTACCTTTACCCGTATAATAATTTCTAAGTGTATGCAAGCATAGTTCTTTGGTAGTCACCCTTGGTTCGGTAGTTTTGAATGGCGATAGAGGCCAATTGCCTAGGAAATATGACCAACTAACCTAGGTGAGCGGACTGGACTCGGAAGGGTAAGATATGACCAACTGACGACCCTTCCTACTTGTAGGATTTGACCAACTGATCACCTATTGTTTGGATGAACTTAAGAATGGGGGTGTATAGTGTCTAAGTTCCTAACGGCCAGGCACTCACTATTTTGAATCTAGCATGTAGCGGTACTTAATGACTCCTCGGCTAGGGACCGAACAACAGGACTTATGACTGGGATTCTCCCTGTGGTGGCATCTTTGTGATAGGTTGAGGCGAATGACCAAATGCTGTCCCTCTCGAATTTGACCCCACCGAGTAATTGGAATTAGGTAGACGTAGACATAACTAGTTAGGAGGATTAACTAGGTTAGCACCACTATTCCTCTATTGATTTCCCTTCTACCATTTATTTGCTTTATATTTTGCATTCGTAGTTTAATTAATTAAAACCCTATCAAACCATTAATATTCTGTGACAATTAGACTTAGTAATTTTCCGACACACATAGCTCTTGGGACGACCTCGGCTTTACCATTTACTACACTACACACGACCGGGTACACTGCCCGTTAGTGCATTAGGGTAGACCATAGGTATAGCGAGACACTATAAATATTAAGACCGTCAAGAAAAGCGTGATCAAGTTTTACGCCACGGGAGCTATATTAGGATTAATATTAAGTCTTTCATTTCATTTTTAAACATTTCCCACGATCATATTTCAAGTTTTCAGGTACCATGGAAGTTGTTAACATCGATGACCCTCACTCTGAGGAATACTTGGCGTTGACTAGAGCAGATCAAGGGCCGTCTCGTAAGACCCAATCGGAGCGGATGTTCATTTCAAGATTAAAGACCAATTTATGAGGAGCTTCGGCTAACCCTTTTCAGGAAATAGACGAAGACGCATATGAGCACGTTGAAAATGTCCTATACATCGCTAGCCTTTTCAATATTCCGGCGTGTCTCATGATGTTGTTATGCTCGGGGTCTTTCCTATGACTCACCGGAGCGGCGGAAGATGGATCGAAAGATTGCCGCCGGGCGTTAATACTTGGGCATTACTAAAGAAACACTTCATCCAAAGATATTGCCCACCATCAAAGATTTCTAATCAACTCGAGATCTACAATTTCAAACAAGAACGGCGAAACTCAGTATCAAGCTTGGGGACAGATACAACGATCTTCTTTATAAGTGTCCTACCAATGATCTTAATAACCAGCAGAAGGTCAATATTTTCTACAAAGGAATAAATGTAACTACGAGACAGACTTCGAACTATCAAGGACCTATCCCGAATATGACCCCTACTATCAATTGAAGCCATTCAAAAAATGGCGGATCATTCTCAAAAATGGCACGACGGTGGAAGTAAAAGAAACCAAGGCGGAAGTTTCGACGGAATTGCATATCTGCTAGTAAACTTGAAAATCTCGGTATAGATATGCTGAAAATCAAAGAAACTGTTCATGCCATCCAAGTCTTCTGCGAAAACTGTGGGGACATTTGACTAAAACTGCCCTAAAGGCGACAAGGAAGATATGATCAAGAAGCTAAATATGGGAAAAATAGGCCCTTCTACGGGATAATCGTAATGGGTTTCGTGGAGGACCCCATTTGATATGAGCGTAATGAGAGAAGAGCTAACCTGGAAGGGATTATCAACAAGTACCTTATGGACACTACCAATAGGCAAAAGGAGCAAGAAGAATGGCTTAAGAATTTCTAAGATAACACATACAAAAGCCTTGCGTCCCACGAAACATCACTTAAGAACTTGGAAACTCTAATTGGAAAGCTTGGCGACGAGGTTCAAAGAAGGAACGAAGAACAAAAAAGCAACTCCACTATATGTAAGGCATGTTCTCCTCAACAACAAGTGCTCTAATCAGTCGGATACCGATGGCGAAAGTGAGTTACGCCATAATCGCGACCTGCACTACGGTGCGAACCCAAATTCTAGCAAAGACACAAACAACAACCCCAAAAGATGGAATCATTGGTGTAAGAGTATTGCATTGATGAGAGAGTGCTAAGGCTGGGCCTCATGTGATCCTCGAAAAACCTGCGATGGTGGTGTTGATAAGAAAAGAATAGAAGATGATGTGATATTGATGGACTACAATGAATGACGAAGAAAGGGTAGCCAAGTTCTCAATTAACAAAGTGGAAGGGCCACCCATCAAGCATTATCGCAAACCCTTACTCATCATAAAAGATGAGATTACTAACGCTTGGCCAACGTGCAATCCTTTTCGTGATTATTGCAACGGAGGAGGTAATGTGAAGAATGAAAGTTTGGATATACCCACACGAGTCTGGGAGACACGACGTTGATTTTGGAAATCTATCATTCAGTGATTGGTATTCAATTAGGTTCGGGGACGCGATAATTAATTCAACTCTCGTTCGAAATGAACTGAAATATGAGAAACACTTTCTTCGAGGAAACCATTAAACCCTTTGATGATATTCCTTCTAAAGATGACTTTGACGAAGGAGTTAGGAATCATTGGTGCGAACAAATTAAAACAAAGCGAACGGAAAAGTTTGGGCCTCCTGCAACCCTTTTGAGTATGAATGTGATAGAGGAAGCAACATCGAGACCTGGGGAAGACGAATTCCTTGGGACTTCACTAATGATTCCGAAGAACGAACTCCTTGGCCAAATGATCTCAGATTCGACGATTGGATCAAAATCAAATACGGAAAAATTGACACGTTTACCAAAACGAAAATCTGGGAAGGTTGTATGAGTAAAAATCAACCCAACAATGAAATTCTGATGAAGAACCGAAGATGACACCAAAGACTCGCAGAAACAATGAAAATGCGCACATATTCTCAACCAACTTGAAGATACCGACGATAATGATTTTGATTATCTCGAAAGGGCGAAGACGGTTTCATCGACCAAGATGATGAGATACACGAGAAACGAAGATGCAAGCTTCTTGCATCCCATTTAAAAGGCCACCTCCTATTATAGCTGAAAAATTTGAGTTTACGCGATACCATTTGGGGCCCTGAAGAAAATTTTGCAAGATACGGAAAATTGAAACCAAAGAAAACCTCGCGACCGCAACAAATGTCGGATGGGTTAGGCGCAACTTAATGAAAGACGTGGATGAGGTCGGGGATGTTCAAAGACCCCCATAGGAGCCACTTGCCGAGTCTAACTTAAAGACTCGTAATAAAGAAAATGCTCTTTCGGAGACAACCCATTATCCCTTCTTTTGTTTTTATTTCCTTCTGGGTTTTGTGTTTTCTAACCATTTTGCAGGAGACAATGAAGTAATTATTGCCGCTAGCTGCTGAAACAGAAGTTACGGATAACTCATCTTGGTGATTACTGAACCAAACATTTTAGCAACAAAATTCTTGACGCATTACCAATTACGGCGTAATACCATCTCAGTGGTTACTGATGAGTGGCCTTTTACTCATCATTTTAAGCCCGAAAAAACCACGAAAACGTCTAAAAACACTAAAATATACCCAATTATGCTACAGATATCCTTGGAATGTGTTTTTATGTATTTCTGTACAAAGGATTGAAAAAGGCAAAAACGAGCAGAATTGAGCTTGGAATGGAAAACGCTGCATGGGACAAAACCGAGTGGATTTTCTACAATTTCAGGAGCCCTGACGCGTTTTGGGAGTAGAGTGGGAAAACAAACCCTAACCCAATTTATCATTTTACCCCTAAACCCTAAAACGAAATTACCTTTTTATAAACATTTTCATTAAAAACAGTTTATTTTATTTTAAAACCAATTTTTTATTTTTAAAAAACAATTTTTATTAAAAACATTTTTATTCAAAACCAATTTTTCAACCAATTACTTTTTTTTTTATTAAAAATCTTACACTTTTATTTTTACAAAAACTAAACCTTTTATTATACCCTTTACCACTTAGAACCACCCAACTTCTCTTTTACCCTTTCCTTATTTATGTTGTTACCCAAAAATCCCAAACCCACATCTACCCAATGTAACGAAACATCACAAACCATTGGCGCCAAAAGTTGTCCCAACCTTTCCTCTCTCTCTCCATCTCTTTCACTCTCGAAACCGCCAACAGTGGAGTCACATGCTCCCTTTCCATGTCATCAATCCAAGACTCTCAATTCATCAATGGTGAGATCAAGCCTTGGGCACCAAGGAAAATGAAGGCCGATGGGATGGATAACAAGCAATGATGGAAATATCCCCATCTCACACAACTAACACAAAGAACAAGACAAAGAAAGAAGAGAAGATTGAGAGGAAGACATTTTTTTCTAGTTTTAGTATAAATAGAGCATTAGTGCATTTGTAAAACTTTGTCTAGAATTCTCCTTCTAGTACCAATTTTAACTTTATTGTCATTTAAATTTCCATGTAACTTTATTTTTAATGCAATTTAATTTGCTTTTTTAATCCCATTGCAATTTTAATTTTCTTTTTATTATGAATCTATCATTTGAGCTTTCATAGTGTTTGAAGATGTTGTTTAAGCTCATTTTGATGCTTGAGTGTTTAATACAAATCTGTTTTTAACAAGTGTTTACACCATTTACAGTTTTAAAAAACATTAAAGTCCCTGAAAGGGGTGTTTGGTACAAGCAAGGCTTGGGTCTCAAACTGGTTTTTACCCGTTTTGACTATACAAGTCAAAGTCCTTTAAGCTTTCTTTAGTTAGTTTTAATGGTCGAAATATGTTTTAACAATCTTTACTCAAGTTAAAAAGAGTTTCTCGTCTAAAAATTCCGCACAAAAACACCGCCACTAGTCAAGTTTAATCAATTTTTTACGCAAAATTTTACTTTCAATCAAAAACTCTTCAAACTTGCTTTTCTTTCATTTTCACATACCACTCTCAATGTAACTTTAGTTTATTTGCCCTTAGATTAGCTTTAGCTTAGCTCAATTTGTTCCAAAAACTTTTGCCATTTTTTAGTTTCTGCTTGCCAGCCTAACTAGTCCAAGGCTCCTCTTTTGATTTTAATTTGCTTAATATAAGGCCTCATTGTCTAAATTTGGTAGGCATCTTATTAGGTTGGTTATCTAAATTATAGTATTTTTATAATTTTTGGTAACTGCTTATTAGTGCTTAATTTTAAGCCCCAAGTAGCCCCCTTGACTGCTTTGTTGTCCATATAAGAGCCTAGTGTACCCATTAGTCTTAGCTTATTAGCTTTAGTTCTCAAAGATATTTCTGCCATTTAAGTGCTTATTGTAGTGTAGTTAGTTGCTCAATTAATCCCTTAGGTTAGAGTAGTTCTCCTTTAGCTTATTTAGTGCCCTTGATAGTTTTTTTTAGTCCATAACTTTACTTAGGATTTCCATAACCGCTATTTCCCCTCTTTTTTTCTTTGTCCTTTGAGCTCATTTTAGTTCTTACCAATGCATCTCAGCTTATTCTAATTCCATGTTAGCTTATTTAATTAAACCTTGCTTATTTGTTGCTTTTTTGTGCTTAAAATCAAAAGGTGTTTGTTTTGGCTTCTTTCTCGTCTAAAATAAGTATAAGCCAAGCGCGATAAAATCGCTATTGTAAGCTTTTTATAGATTGAGTTTTCAAAAAGAAAAATAATAAATAATATTAGCCAAAAAGGTACCACAGGATTCAACCTGGGACCTTCTCAAGCCACGCGACACAAACATCACAACCACAAACCATCTCGCCTCAAGCGTTCTTTTTATTGTTATGTATTTCCCTTCTTTTTATTTAACCCGTTTTTGAACTTTTAGCCCATTTTGCTTATTTAATTTTTAACAACTTATTCATATAAGCTGTTGACCTCAGCCTATTTTTCCTTAGCCTATCATAGTTTCTGGTATTTTTACAAAAGTTTCAGAATTTTCCAAAAAGTTTTAGTATTTTTTATAATTTAATTAGTTAAAATTAGTTTTTAATTCGTAATAAATAAAATAAAAAGTCTAAAAAATAATCGACTTTTCCAAAAATCATTTTTTATCATTTAGAATGTAGGAAAATTAATTTTAAGTTTGTAGGGTCAATATTTTACATTTTCACTTTTTAAAGCATGTAGACCCGCACGCGTCTCATTTTTAGGTTAATTACGTTTTTAAATAGCTTTATGTTTCCCGTAGTTTCCCTTAGAATTTTAGATTAATTTTATGACTCCCGTAGATTTCCTTAGTGTAGTTTTATTGCTTTCCTTTAAATTCCCGTTTTACGTTTTATTGCACTTTAGTTAATTTTAAGTTTCCCTTTACGTTTATTGTTGCCTTAGATTAGTTTTTAATTTCCCGTAGTAGCTTTAGCTTAGTTTACTTGCTTTATTTAAATTCCCGTCATTTAGTTTAAAATCCTAAAATTTAAAATTCCCGATCCATTCAAGCATCCAATCCCAAACCTCAAACGTCACCGTCAATTCACACCTCGTTGGGAAACGACCCGGGTAATCACTTTCCCGGGGTATCACTATATATCACGTTTGTGAGTTTTGCTTGCGTTAACCTTTTCCTAAAAGGTTGATTTGTTGATTCTCAGCATATATCGTATATTTGATATATTTTCTTACAAATCAATTTTTGGCCTATTGCGCCGGGAGGTTGTGTTGCGAAAATATCGTTACGGTTTGACGATTAGTGACTTGAAGAACCTTCCTCGTGAAGTTATTTGCTTTCCAAAAACCCAAAAATATTTTCCTTTTCAAAATTTATTTTCCCTTTTTATGTTTTCTATTTATAAAACCCCAAAAATATTCTTCTCATTCCTCTTATCCGTTTAATTCTATTTCTCTTACCCTCTATCCATTTAATTCTTCTTTATGTCTTCGTCTTACCAATATGGTTGTCAATGGTGCGGTGGACCTCAAAATGGTGGAAATTGCCCAGGTTGTAGCATTGTGAATTCGAGGCAACGGGTTTGTCTATGACCAAAATCCCTACAATGAAACAACCAATTTCCTTAACCAACCCACACCATGAGCGGAGACATACTCTTGTAGTCTCTGTGGAGGTCCTCACCCAGGTTTTCAATGTCAAGTTCCATTTAACAACTCAACCTTTGGTTATGAACCTTACCCTTATTCGTCACAACAATAATATTGTTGTGAGTATTGTGGAGGTCCGCCGCGTTAATTCCGATTGTCAAATCACGCGAACCCGATTGTTTACGAACAAGTTCCTTGTCACAATTACGACTATCCTTATAACCCACCTCCACAATACCAAGAAATTCAACCACAACCTTTACCATGGTGCGAAGAGTTTAATCAAAAATTTCATGAAATGATGATTGATCTTAACAGTCTTGTTGATAAACTTTCTCAAGAAAAAGATCCTAATCAAAAGACCTATCGTGAATTATTAGTTTGAAGAAGCGAAAGTGATCCAATATCGTCCCAACTACCTATTATTACGATTCGATTCGATGACGATTATACTCCTCAGTGGCAATCCCACCCCGTTTCGAGCCTTTCATTTACGACCTTCCCCTTCACTCACGCCAGTTGAGAGAAGTGACATCATTTTGGAAGAGGTCGATGATCATATTTCTCCGAAAATTGTTAATCCCGGGATTCTCTACAATGGGGGCGAGCATCTTAGCACTATTCTAGAAACGGAATCGTCTAGCGTTGAGAGCCTTGACCCAATCCCAAGAGAGTCTCGAGGATATATCAGATGATCGTGATTCAGCTTTTGTGATTCTCTTGACATTTTCGAGGTTACTTAGGGATTTTCAAATCCGCTTTGAATTCAATGATGACTATACCTTTCCGAAGTTAATCCTCTTTTTCGATAAGATGTAAGAGTCCCAGAGTCCACAACTAAGTGGTGGGAATTGCTAGCTCTCAGAGCACACCACTCGTCCCATCTCTGTATTCCGACATTTCTCTCCGTCATCATGATATGCACAATAAAGAAAGTAATGAATCGACGATGAAGATATTATGGAGATTGATTTGGAAATGAAGCCGAGATGAATGAATCGAAAAATTAGTTGAAGACAATATTCTTGATAATCCGCTAAGTGATTACGATATGGAAGAAATTGACTTATTTCTTAATGATCCAATACCGCCAGGTATTGAGAGTGACCAGGTTCGACTATGATCAAGATATCATTTTTCTTGAAAGCTTGCTTAATGATGATTACCCTTCCTCTGTTGAGTTGACCCTCACTTATCCCAATGAGCCCACATGTGAAGACAAAATTTTAACCCGGGATATTCATTGACGAGCTTTATGTTAAAACATTGTCCGAGAAAAGGATCCTCCAATGGATGCCTTCAGTACCGAGCTTTCACGTCTTACTCTATATCTTGGACTCCCGTCTTCTTTGGAGTCTTCTCATTCTGATCCATCATCCACCCGTCCGCTGCTAAACCGCCGAGATGATGGAATCTTCTAAGACCGATATGGATACTTTAATCGCTAAAGTGGTGGATAAGATTTCTGAACATTCCGATAATGTTCCTCAATCTAATCTTTTGCCCACCCGACCCACCCATTTTCATCTCAATGACACTCTGCTTTCTTATCTCATTTCTTCTCCATATCTTATCTCCTACGGGAGTGAAGATACCATCTTTGACCCCGGCATTTCTCAATCTTTTAAGGCGGTTATATCTCATCGGAGTGGAACTTTCAGCACATTCAATGTTTCTTCAAACCATTTGAATGAAAGTCCGATGGAGATTTTCTCTTCCACTTGCTCCCCATGGACCAATGAATTCGGGGTCGAGTCAAGCTAGCGATTCGGTTAACAAAACAAGAGCATTTCATGGGTATCCACCCATGTTTCCGACTTCTTTCTATTTTCTAACACTAAGTGTGGGGAATTTCCCCCAATTGTTGTTTGCTTGTTGTATGTTTGTTCTCTGTTTTCAGGATTCCCGTAGATCGTGATGATTGATGCTACTGTTTTCTATCCAGCCCAATATCCGATCTTTCGCTAACGTTTATCTAGGGATATCTTTATAAAATCCTTTTGTGAAAAAAGATTTCGCTTCCACACTTGGCTAGTAGTATTACCTTTTTCCGTTCTATAGTTTCGGCTACAGCCGGTACTTTGAATATTGAGGGCAATATTCAATTCTAAGTGTGGGGGGGAATTCTAAACGAATTTTGATCACATTATGTACCTTCTAGTACCCTAGCACCCCCGTTTTGACCAAAAATTTTAAAATTTTATCTCTTTAAGTCAAGTATTTACATTTAAAAGAAGTGCTTTGCACAAAAATAATGCATTGATGCTTCGGTGTTAATGGTAGTTTAGTCTTGATTCGGCTAGAACAAGGAGAATCCCGACTCTGCTAGAGTGTTGATCTAGCTGCTCTCTTAACATTAGGCTAAGGTTTTATGCGTTGTGCAAATGAAAATGCTAAGCGTGGAGTAGTTGGTTCTCTTTAGAGCTTATATAAGTAATCTATGGCTTTTTCTCCCAGAAGCTAACTAATTGGACTTAAATACGTGCTCATTGTCAAATTTTTGAACATTCAAATCGCCTTGTTACAATAAAAAGTTTTTAAGCAAAATTGATTTAGAGTCCGAGTTCAACTTTTTATTTAAATTTCCGAGAAAGCATACTTTCTTTAAATCTGAATAAAGTTGTAAAATGAAAGTATCATAAAAGTGCTTGAATGATGCAAAAGTTGCAAGTTCAAAGTCAAAGTGAATGAAAAAAAAAAGAAAAAAAAAAAGAAAAAAAAAAGTGAAAAAAAAAGTGAAAAAGTTGAAAATTGAAAAATGAAAAAAAATATGAGTTACGTGAATAAAAGCACTATGTTGCTTATGAATAAATGTACGAAACTTGCTTTTTCTTAAATTTAAATCGGAAGTTGAACTCGTATTCAGTCAAAGTTGTCTAAAAGTTTGACGTAATTTGGAAATCCTTGATTTCAAAGATCCCGAAGCTCTAGATACTATTCTCGGGGTGAAAACCTAGCCTCATTAAAAGGACAAGCTGAGAAGAAAGTCGCAACATGGAGTGATCTCACCTTTGAATCTCAAATTTCTAAATTGTCGTCGGTTGTAATCCATTTAGGTTTAGTTTTAACTTAACGGTAGCTTCGTAAATCTTTGGAATCGAATTCCGCTAATTCCTGCACTATTCTCGTGAGGTGTCAAAAGCCCGGTCACTTAAAACTTATGTTTTGGGATGTGCCGAGAAGAAAGTCGCTACATGGAAAAGGCTCTTTCGATCCTTAGACTTTCATCGTTTCCGGTGAGTTAGTACTTTAGTTAAGTGGATAACAACCATAACAAATGTCGATTTCAATGGTCAAACTTTTGAAAATGAGCACAATCACTTAAATTGTATAAATTGCGGGAGTAAAAAGTTAAGTCTCGACTTACATAGATTATTGATATAAGTAGTGTTAGAATTTTACAAAAACGTTTGCACAATAAGTTTAAGCTTAGTTTGAGAGTATCAAAAAGAGGATGACGATTACAATTCCCCGGAGACACCCATTTTGCGTGAATCCCGTTCTATGATGCCATGTTTTGATAATCAAGCATTTTATTTATTATCGTTCAAATTTAAATTTCTAGTAGTGAATAAAAAGTCGAAACGGGGTATTCTTGGTATTCTTGATCCTTTCATTACTTTATATGTTCGGATTGCTAGGGACTAGCAATTGATAGTGTGGGGGGATGATGAGTGGCATTTTACTCATCATTTTAAGCCCGAAAAAACCACGAAAACGTCTAAAAACACTGAAATATACCCAATTATGCTACAGATATCCTTGGAATGTGTTTTTATGTATTTCGTTTACAAAGGATTGAAAACAGGCAAAACGAACGAATTGAGCTTGGAATGGAAAACGTGCTTTCGGACGAAACCAGAGTGGATCTTCTACAATTTCGAGAGCCCGGACGCGTTTTTGGGAGTGAGAGTGGGGAAAACAAACCCGAACCCAATTTATCATTTTACCCCTAAACCTGAAAACCAAATTACCTTTTTATAAACATTTTTCATTAAAAACAGTTATTTTTATTTTAAAACCAATTTTTTTATTTTTTTAAAACAATTATTTTTTATTAAAAACATTTTTATTCAAAACCAATTTTTTTTCTAACCAATTACTTTTTTTTTATTAAAAACCTTACACTTTTATTTTTTACAAAAAACTAAACCTTTTATTATACCCTTTACCACTTAGAACCACCCAACTTCTCTTTTACCCTTTCCTTATTTCTGTTGTTACCCAAAAATCCCAAACCCACATCTACCCAATCAGAACCAGAAACATCACAAAACCATTGGCGCCAAAAGTTGTCCCAACCTTCCCTCTCTCCATCTCTTTCACTCTCAAATCGCCAACAAGAGTGAGTCACATGCTCCCTTTCCATGTCATCAATCCAAGACTCTCAATCTCATCAATGGCTGAGATCAAGCCTTGGGCACCAAGGGAAAATGGGCGAGATGGGATGGATAACAAGCACGAGATGGAAATATCCCTCATCTCTCACAGAACTAACACACAGCAAAAAGACAAAGAAAAGAAGAGAAGACAGAGATAGAAGACATTTTTTTCTAGTTTTAGTATAAATAGAGCATTAGTGCATTTGTAAAACTTTGTCTAGAATTCTCCTTCTAGCACCAATTTTTATTTTATTGTCATTTAAATTTCCATGTAACTTTATTTTTAATGCAATTTAAATTTCTCGCTTTTTTAATCCCATTGCAATTTTAATTTTCTTTTATTCGAATCTATCATTTGAGCTTTCATAGTGTTTGAAGATGTTGTTTAAGCTCATTTTGATGCTTGAGTGTTTAATACAAATCTGTTTTTAACAAGTGTTTACACCATTTACAGTTTTTAAAAACATTAAAGTCCCTGAAAGGGGTGTTTGGTACAAGCAAGGCTTGGGTCTCAAACTGGTTTTTACCTGTTTTGACTATAAAAGTCAAAGTCCTTTAAGCTTTCTTTAGTTAGTTTTAATGGTCGAAATATGTTTTAACAATCTTTACTCAAGTTAAAAAAGAGTTTTACGTCTAAAATTCACTTTAAAAGCACCCACTAAACTGCTGTTTAATCAATTTATTTTACAGCTTACTTTCAATCAAAAACTCTTCAAACTTGCTTTTCTTGCATTTTCACATACCACTCTCAATGTAACTTTAGTTTATTTGCCCTTAGATTAGCTTTAGCTTAGCTCAATTTGTTCCAAAACGCCTTTTGCCATTTTTTAGTTTACATTTGACTAACTAGTCCAGTGGCTCCTCTTTTTGATTTTTAATTTGCTTAATATAAGGCCTCATTGTCTGAAATTTGGTAGGCATCTTATTCGGTTGGTTATCTAGCTTATAGTATTTTTTATAATTTTGGTAATGCCTTATTAGTGCTTAATTTTAAGCCCCAAGTAGCCCCCTTTGACCTTTCTTTGTTTTCCATGCTCGAGTAGCCTAGTGTACCCATTAGTCTTAGCTATTAGCTTTAGTTCTCAAGACATATTTCGCCATTTAAGTGCTTATTTTAGTGTAGTCAGTTGCTCAATTAATCCCTTAGGTTAGAGTAGTTCTCCTTTAGCTTATTTAGTGCCCTTGATAGTTTTTTTTAGTCCATAACTTTTACTTAGGATTTCCCATAAGCTTATTTCCCTCTTTTTTTTCTTGTTCCTTTGAGCTCATTTTAGTTCTTACCAATGCATCTCAGCTTATTCTAATTCCATGTTAGCTTATTTAATTAAACCTTGCTTATTTGTTGCTTTTTGTGCTTAAAATCAAAAGGTGTTTGTTTTGGCCAGTCCAAAAATAAGAAGGCAATCATTATAAACCGCTTATTGTAAGCTTTTATAGATTGAGTTTTCAAAAGAAAAAAAATAATAATAATAATGCCAAAAAGGTACCACAGATTCAACCTGGACCTTTCAAGCTCACCTTACACAACATCACAACCACAACCATCTCAGCCTGCCTTCTTTTATTGTTATCTACTTCCCTTCTTTTTTATTTAACCCGTTTTTGAACTTTTAGCCCATTTTGCTTATTTAATTTTTAACAACTTATTCATATAAGCTGTTGACCTCAGCCTATTTTTCCTTAGCCTATCATAGTTTCTGGTATTTTTACAAAAGTTTCAGAATTTTCCAAAAAGTTTTAGTATTTTTTATAATTTAATTAGTTAAAATTAGTTTTTAATTCGTAATAAATAAAATAAAAGTCGAAAAAAATACCCGGCTTTTTCCAAAAATCATTTTTTGTCATTTAGAATGTAGGAAAATTAATTTTAAGTTTGTAGGGTCAATATTTTACATTTTCACTTTTTAAAGCATGTGCAGGACCCGCACGTGCCCGATTTTAGGTTAATTACGTTTTTAAATAGCTTTATGTTTCCCGTAGTTTCCCTTAGAATTTTAGATTAATTTTATGACTCCCGTAGATTTCCTTAGTGTAGTTTTATTGCTTTCCTTTAAATTCCCGTTTTACGTTTTATTGCACTTTAGTTAATTTTAAGTTTCCCTTTACGTTTATTGTTGCCTTAGATTAGTTTTAATTTCCGTAGTAGCTTTAGCTTAGTTTACTTGCTTTATTTAAATTTCCGTCATTTAGTTTAAAATTCCAAAATTTAAAATTCTTTGTATTCAAGCATCCAATCCCAAACCTCAAACGTCACCGTCAATTCACACCTCGTTGGGAAACGACCCGGGTAATCACTTGCCCGGTATCACTTATATCACGTTCGTGAGTTTTGGCACGTTAACCTTTTTCCTAAAAGGTTGATTTGTTGATTCTCGCGTATATCGTATATTTGATATTTTTATATAATACTGAATTATCAGCATACGAGAACTATTCGCCACAGCTCATACCAGTTTTGCATTCTACGTAACTCTCTCATAGTAGTTACGACGTAACTTTCCTCTGCTTTAATTCTTTCATTTTAAAACACAGTAACCTTGTATTAGTTTTTGAATAAACTTTGTGGGTGTGTTCCCTATAAACCCTCACGAGACTTCACTCGTCCACTTGGGACACCAAGTGGTTTAAAAGGCTTGTTGCATTCGCTAAATGCAACCGTGATTCCTACAAAAGTGAGTTAGGTTTATTTTTCATTTTATTTTTTCTTTTTAGAATTATGCTTGTCGGTATTGTGATTTCAGGGATTGAAGTTTGTTCATGACGCTTAAACGAAGGCACGATCCTTTCTCATGGGCCTTCTTCTCTTTGGAGCAAATTTCAGAAAGTTCTCGCCTAATTCTACCTTTCTATTCACCTTTATTTTAATGCCTAGTACAAAAGGGACTTTGTACAATTCAAGTGGGGAGACGGGAGTAGAATTATCTCTTGAACTTTATTTCGCCCTCATTTTTCTAGTTTATTTTGAAAAATTATGCCATTTTTAAAATTTTGACATGTTTTTCCGAACCTAACTAGATTAGACCTTAGCCGAGCACATACAACCCTTGATATTACATGGTGAGACTAGCCTTATCCGTTTCCTATATTTTACCCCAAATCCACCAAATTATGAGTGTGCCGGTAGCTTGTAAATTTTAGAACTTGGCCTTTGCATCATTTCGAGACCATAGACGAGGTATGTTGAGTTAGCTCGATGTATTTGGACTTTTCAGTTTTAGAAGGCAGTATTATAGGATTATCACCCAAACAGCCTACCATTGTGAGTCTATCGATTAGTCACCTCGACTTTTCGACCCCCATGTGAAACCCTTTTGTTGCACTCCCCTTTAGTGCAAGATACCCCTAAATACACCCTTCTGAGCCATTCTTTTCATTTTGTCACCCCAATATATTGTTTCGTTACACCCTTACACCTTAGCCTACCCTGTAGTCTTTATTTGTAATTGGGAAGTCATCATTTGCCTAAGTTCAAGATTCGAGTGGAAAGGTTTGGAAATCACGCTTTCATCGACAACAATTATGAAGATCATTGAAGAGCCCCCGTATTCCCATTGTTCATCTCAAGTGGGGGGATGTTATGTTATCATGTTATGTTAAAAAAATATAATAATAATAAATAAATAGTCAAAAAAAATTAAAAAAAAATAGTTGATTGAGTTATGATTTTGTAAAGTGCAATGTTATAAGCACTATAGTATGAGCTTTATTGTTTAGTATCGAGGAGGCCACCTCGATCACATTTGAAGATTGGAGTTGGAGTTATACCAACTGAAGAAGAAAAGGCAGTGTGCCCATCACGACGTCCTCTAATGACACATCTACCTTACATTTCATGATCCGGTCTCTAGACTTCTAAGCTTGAACTTTGGGCGAACGGTAAGTGGTGATGACTTAGTTATAGATATAGACTACCTGCTTGTTTTTCATTTTACACCAATTATATATCCCATGTCTTATCCTACCCTTTAGTCATGAAGCGTGTCTAGGTGATGCAGCGAGCAATCTTTGGTGTCTTGGCCATGGATTTGGTCATGTATCATTGATTTTGTCCACTTCGCCGTGACATGTTAGTAATGACGAGTCACCCCTTAACCTTTGTCGTGTCTACCCATATTACCTTCGAGAATTGTTTAGCCCTTAACTCTAGTGGTGGAGATTTGTGTAACCACCAAGCTTATAATAAAATACATGCTATGACTGTGCAATTGAGTGATCACCCCGAAATTGACACTTAGAATAGTTGAGAGATTTGAGTGTTTGTTCCCCTTTCGTAAGGTGTTCGGCTTTGTTTTATTCTAGCATAAGGGATTTGTAAACTCATATTTTTCAGGTTTTGGGAGATATCTTTTTAGGAATCTATCTAATAAGGTCTACTAGAGGGCAAGTAGAGTTCAAGTGGGGGGATATTTGATAACATCAAATAGTCCTGAATATTAAGTGTCAATTTCCCCGTTAATGCTCGTTATTTATATCATTTATATGGATTTACGCTTGTTTTCCATTGTTTTACACTTTCGTAAATTACGAGCATGGAGCTAAAGAGACGCGGAAATAGAAACGTTACTAAAGATTTATCACAGTATGCTTATTTTGAAGAAGTTACGGCGTAACTCATCTCTCACATTACCCCGTAACTATTGCGTGACCCAGAAGTCCAACTTATCAAGAGGTTACGGCGTAACTCCTCAAAGGTTACAACGTAACTCCAATAGGTCAAAAGAGGTTCCACGCCGCTGATACTTACGCCGTAACTACTGCATCACTTACGACGTAACCGTGTTTATTGAAGACTACGGCGTAACCACTTATAAGGTTACGTCGTAACTAGCAGATCTAGTGGATTTACGTAGAAATAGAAGGTTATGGCGTAACTCATCTTTTGGTTACGCCATTACCCAGACCTGGCCTATAAATACCCCACGAGTTCCAGCATTTCAAAGCATCCCATTCCACACACAACACTCGGAGAACGTGGGAAAAAGCTCAAGGGAGGTCTAGGGAAGCATACGGAGCTGTTTCCAAGGGAGAAGTCACACCATTACGATAAGATTTAGCGTTTATTATTTCTTTTACTTTCAATTCATGTATTTC
This sequence comes from Chrysanthemum makinoi, assembly GCA_910596185.1. Taxonomy (NCBI): domain Eukaryota; kingdom Viridiplantae; phylum Streptophyta; class Magnoliopsida; order Asterales; family Asteraceae; genus Chrysanthemum; species Chrysanthemum makinoi. Next base: position 125,009,097 of record OU343221.1, on the reverse strand, counting down.
GTACCTTTGAATATTGAATTGATGTGCATGATTAATATGAGCGGCTAAGCACCCTTTGGTGCTAGCCTAGTTATGATTCCTTAATTGTTTTGTTTGCATTTACCTTTACTTCCGTACAATTATTTCTAAGTGTATGCATGCATAGTTCTTTGGTAGTCACCCTTGGTTTGGTAGTTTTGAATGACGATAGAGGCCAATTGCCTAGGAGATATGACCAACTGACCCTAGGTGAGCGGACTGAGATGGGAAGGGTAAGATATGACCAACTGACGACCCTTCCTACTTGTGCGATTTGACCAACTGATCACCTATTGTTTGGATGAACTTAAGAATTAGGGGGTGTAGTGTCTAAGTTCCTAACGGCCGGGCACTCACTATTTAGAATCTAGCATGTAGCGGTACTTAATGACTCGCTTAGGGGACAGGAACAACATGACTTATGACGGTGCGCCTGATTTCTCCTGTGGTGGCATCTTTGCTGATAGGTTAGGGCGAATTGACCAAATGCTGTCCTCTCGAATTTGACCCCACCTAAAGTAATTGGAAGTAGGTAGACGTAGACATAACTAGTTAGGAGGATTAACTAAGTTAGCACCACTATTCCTCTATTGATTTCCCTTCTACCATTTATTTGTGCTTTTATATTCTGCATTAGTAGTTTAATTAATTAAAACCCTATCAAACAATTAATATTCTGTGACAATTAGACTTAGTAATTTTCCGACACACATAGCTCTTGGGACGACCTCGGCTTTACCATTTACTACACTACACACGACCGGGTACACTGCCCGTTAGTGCATTAGGGTAGACCATAGGTATAGCGAGACACTATAAATATTAAGACCTGGTCAGTAAAAACTGCATCAGCTTGCCAGTCTTCTTGTAGAATTTTCTAGCCCTCATGCTAAGAAGAACTATTTGCCATTTTATATCCATCTCCTCCAAGTCATCTTCATCAATTTTCTCTATGTCTTCATGAGTTAAAATAGAGCTATTAACTTGAGTGGAGATAAAAGCATAAAAGGTAGGATCTCCAATACGAGCGATCTTCTTCTTTGAACCTGCAATGGTAATGCTAACATTACCAGTGGAAACTGTAGAACCAGCAGTGGCAATATCATCATCATAGCCATCTTCAAAATCATCACTGTCAACATAGGTTGACATCAAAGCCAATCTGCTTGAGCTTGTACCAAGTTTCCCGGCCTTCTTCAATCTTTGTTCAATGAGTTTGAAGTTGTAGTAAAGATCATTGAGCTTCATAGTTTCAATATCTGGTTTATTTTCCCAGACTGTAACATTAGTATGAAACTCTGAAGGCAAACTTCTTAGAAACTTCAAATTGAGGTCTTCTTTTTCTACTTCAATGCCAAACACAGTCAGTTGTGTAACAATCTTCTGAAGTTTGGTGAAGATGCTATCAAGTGAGTCATTGCTTGAAGCGGAGAAGTTTTCATAACTTTGCTTCAACAATGTCTTTTGTGTCTTCTTTGTACCATCATTACCACCAAACACTGAGGAAATCTCTTCAAAAAGTTGTTTAGTAGTCTTGAACTTGCTGAATGCTATGATCTGGTCTCTAGAAAGAGTCATCAGCAACAAACTTCTAGCCTTTAGATCATTCTTCTTCAATGCTTTTTCAATATTAGTCTCAGGCACAGAAACTGTCACAATATCTGTGTCACCAACCTTCTGAGTACTAGTCATAGGCTTGAAAGAATCACCAGTTAAGATAATCTCCCATAGAGCATAGTCTTGAATGAGAAAGTATTGCTCGATCATTATCCTCCACATCTCAAACTCATTAAGTTTGAGCTTAGGAAGTCTAGGAGTAGAAGAGTTTGACTGGTTGTTTTCCATCTCCATTGAGTGAGTAGGTTAAGCGTATTCCTTGGATCTTCTAAAACAAAATATCATAACCTTTTCTCAGATACCACTTGATGGATCTAGACACACACCTTGTGTCAGTGATATTTTGTATTATATTAATAAGCACGCGGAATTTACTTAGTAATACTTAGAAGACAGATTATATGATGTATTGTAAGTGAACATAGATTAAACACAAAACTAAGCTCCAATATTATTAATGAATAATACGAGTGATCTTGCTTATCACTAGGGTTACACCTTGAAGCTTATGCGAATGATACGTATGTAATTCTGTAAGTACCTAAGACAATGACCTAGGACCTCCTTTTATAGTACAAGGAGTCCTTTACAAGATAAGTATAAAGCTAACAATATAGAATATACACAAGATCTTTTCTATACTTATCTAAACACGTTTTCCTAACAATTATCTAATAGCAGTGGTAATACGTTTCCACTGCTAGTGCAATACTTAGCAGTGTCTTCCACAGCTATCAGTGGTAACAGATTATTCCCAAAAAACTATTTTTTTAGCTAAGGGTAATTGTTGTAAGAACACAAAACAGTTATGTACTTCTATACACTGATTTTAATATTTTTTTTGACAAACACCCCGCCGCGAAGCGCGGGTATAAACCCCTCGTTCAAGTAAAAAAATGGGGATGATTTTTTTTAAGAAAAAGCATTCGTTATATGCTAGTATTTTTCAATACATATTATTACATGCTCATCATACTTGCTAATCTGTAATACAAAGTCTCGTTACTAGCCCATAAATTCAATATTCACTAGTCGAGTAGTATATACAAATATATAATATGGCAAAGCATATTGTTAAAACAAATATGGGGCTCTTCTACACAAGGGTTAGTTAAGGCTATCGTTGGTGGAACAGATCTTGAATTAAGTGGTAGAATCTTGAGCTGTAGCTGCTAAGAAAATGGAACACCGTTAGTCTCACCGCGGAAGGGGTCTTCCGCGGTCAACCTCGGGTGTGAGAGTAAGTATTGGTTTAGAGAGATAAAGTATTCTAGAGAGAGAGTGAGTCCAAGTGACCATTTGAACAGTGGTGAAGACCCCTATTTATATGTTGGACTTTCTTGTCGGGTTCTCATGCTCACGGGTCATGAGAACGACAGTTATGGGCGGGAAGAGCGCAAGTCAACCCAGGAGGTTGTCTTATTTTTGTGACATTGATGGTTTTGGGCGGCAATCCGCAGCGCTTTCCCTTTTGAGGACTGTGGGCAACAGTACCTCATTCCCATGTAAGATTCATTACCCTTTTGGTTGACCCATAGTTAATCTTTCCCTGGACCGTGCTATGTATCCGTGGTTACGATCCCTTGTCCTCGGGACGTGTTGTGGGGGCGGATGACGTCCAGGGCAAGTCTGGACCGGTAGGCCTTGATCCGGGGCTGGCCCGGTTCATCTACTCGTGTCCGGGGGTATCATACACTATGGAAAACTAGAAGGGGGGTTGAATAGTTTTACCGATTAAAACTTCGTTTTAAACTATTTTGATCGACTTATGTCAATCTATTCGAATATGTGTGTTGGATGTTGGTAGATAAGCATATACTTAAGTAAAGTAAAGATAAAGAGTAAGAAGCACAAAACCACAACGAGAGTATTTATAGTGGTTCGGCTACAAGGACACCTTCCTTGCCCTACTCCACTCCCCGAGTCACTTACTAGAGAGTTCGTAATCACTACACAACACAAACTCCTTGTGGCGGAGAAGCCTTCACAACGTTACCTACTCTTTATCCGGTACAAGGCTAGACACCGGGTTCTTCCACGAGGTAGAACTAAACCTAACACAACGTCGCCTACACTTTATCCGGTATAAGGCTAGATACCGAGTTCCATTACAAAAGAGGAACTACTACCCAACACTACACAACACCTATCCCAAAGGAGATCCACTCCTTATAACAACCTCAACAAGGATATCAATATCTTTTGACCCAATCCTAATCTATCTTGTACATCGACACACCATATCGAATGTATACCCTAGAAACCTTTCACTAATGCCTTTGACATGACTTCTAGGCACCCTTCACTAATTCCTTCAACACGGACTTTCGACACCCTTCACTAATGCCTTTGACATGGATCTGCGGCTCCTTTCACTAATGCCTTCGATACGACTCTTCGGCACCTTTCACTAATGCCTTCATCTCGACCCTTTAGACATCTTTCACCTATGTCTTCAACACAACACTTCTAATGAGAAAGGAAAGAACTATCAACAAGATACCATCAGTAGTCTTGATGATGACGAAGCTAGGCAACCCATGGACTTAAGCTTGCTCGACTTCATGACGTGGTGATCTCGCCTTTAAGAGGAACCTAGAGATTCACACAAACACAAAACTACATAGAAAGAACCCTTGGATCTGAGGTTAGAGAGTTTACAACACTAAGAGAGAATGTGTATGAAAGGGGTGAGTTACAATGAAGAAATGGCTCTCTATTTATAGGCAAAATCTTGCTACTGTTCCACGGATGCCACAGATTCTTTGCTTGAGGGATCCGTCCAGCATAATTCTAGGAATCCGTAGGACGCTCCCCCTAAATGGGTTATGGGTCATGAATCATGGGTCATGGCTTATGGACTTTGGATCATGGGTATCCAAATAGATATAATGTATTTAGAAGACGCAATGCATCTAGTCAATGGGTCATGGGTTAGCTCCATGGGTCATAGATAATACCCATTATGACTTATGCATGATGTCATGCAATGGGTCATGGGTTATGGATCATGCTCCATGGGTATGGGTCATGGATTTTGGATTTTACCCAACTACATTCAATGTATTTAGTCAATGGGTCAAATACTTAGACTTCTACCCATTCTATTACCCATTATAATACATACTAAGAATGTATATATCTACCCATTATGTAAACACTAGTTGTTGTACATATGCATTACTATACCATGAAAACACTTGCTTAGTGTTTTATATGAAAACGTAAGTGTGTTAGTAAACTGTTGGCTCAAACCATTTACGGCTTATTTGTATTAACAATCTCCCTTTTTTGTTGATGACAAAACATAAGATTATTTTAAGGAAACACTAAAATTCGTAAAAGTTTGAATTTGAGTTTTTACTCTCTTCTCCCCCTTTTTTGTCGAAACAAAAAGAGCGTCGAAAAGAAACTAACACATTGTTTTAAGAAAAACATGTGAAACTAGAAAAATATGAAAGCTAGAGAGTAAGAGAAGAGAAGGATTCTCGTCTTAGCTCCCCTTTGACCGGTCCATCCCTTTGTGAGGCGTCAAGTAATTAGAAAGACTAAGCGAGTGCTTTGCAAGTATGTTTTCAAATGGTTTCGTCTTTTTGACGAACATGCTCCCCCTTGACGAGTGCTCCTTTGCAAGGAGGACGTCATGTAGTTATTGTAATCCTATGTGAAAGTATTGCAACTGATTTTGAAATGTTTTTGCTTCGACAAGAAACTCCCCCTAGCTAAGCGTGTCAAAGTCTTCATGTGTATATTGAAAATGTACAAAACAAATGTTAGAAAACAAGTATATAATGCATAACTTCCTACAAATAAGACTCAAGTTAGTAGTTAAAAAGTCTTCTGTTGCACGAATCCCACGGTTCCTCCTTTGGAGGGATCCGTCTAGGCTAAAATGAGGGATCCGTTCCCCTGCATACTTAAGATAGCAGTGGTGATGTAAATGTGATGTTAATCATCAAAATGAGTTATGTATTAAGACACCAATTATATAAACAAGATTATGTGGCATATAACATGTGATTTCATTCAATAAAACTAGAGAGATGATGTACATTACTCTAAAAACTAAGAAAATAAATAATACATGGATTAAGATTCCTAAATCATCTAAGTTAAGCTTAAGACTAGGACACCACTTTAATCCTTAAGCTCAAGGTTGTTTAGGTTTGTTGACCTCATCGAAACGTTCTAGGAGGTGATAAAACATGAAACGTTGCTCTTCACGTAATTCATGTATCAAGCCTTCAACATGTTGACAATGATAACAATCTTTGTCATGGCTCGGAAATGGTGGTGGTAGGAATGGAATGGCTTGAGATGGAAGATTTGGTTGAGGTTCTACAAAAGGAGGAGGGTTAAGTGAGGAAGGTTGAGGATTATCAAAAGAAGGAGGAATTTGTGGAGGTGGTTCAACCAAAGGTGGTGGTAGTGGAATATGCGACGAGGATGGTGGTAGAGAGGTATCTACTTCCATGTGATTGGGTGGTTGACTTTGATGATTCCTCATAATCCAAAAGGGACTATTTGTGGGTGATGGAGAAAAGGATACAGGTGCTAGTGTCGATTCAACACCTTGATTTTGTTGCGCTATTCTCTCGATAGAGGAGAATGTTGGCAATGGTGGAGGATGTGATGGCCTAGAAACTAAGTCCTCTAAGTTGTAGAGGTGTGGAGATGAATGTGGAGTGGTGAATGATATGGCTCTAGGCACCAAAGGTGACGGTGTAGTGGAAATTGGAGTGTTTGGTTTAGGAGGTATAGTAGTGTTTGGCATTGGTAGTTTTGTGGGAACAATCCTTTTAGGGATTGGTTTGTTTGGTTGAGTTGGTGGAGGGGAAATCCTAGCATTTGTGGATTTAACGGGAGATGATTCGGTTGAAGAAATTTCGTGAATAACACGAGCTAGTTTCTTGGGTGGTCCTTTGGTGGATGAGTTAGCACTAGGAGCTTTTCTCATGATGAGATGATTTGCATGCACAAGAGTCAACTTCATATTTGTACTGATCAACAAGGTTAATTAAAGTAATATGGAGTGTTCAAGTTAGGAAGGAGAGCTTGAAATGATTGTTTTAGCTAGGATTAGCTGAATCTGTCAGCCGGTTCCCACGGTTCCCTCCAATGAGGGATCCGTCTATGCTAATTCTAGGGATCCGGCTCTCAGCAGCTAAGAAAAGAGGAAAATGATGTTTTTTGAGGTCTAGTACCCACACATCTTGAGTATTACAGTCTTCTTAAGTGTCTTAAATGAAACAGGACTTAAATGATCAAGGGCAATGAGTGATGGTAGCTACTGATTGCCTTTTATGGAAGAAAATGGGACTTTATGAGCACCAATGGGTGATCAAAGATGACACTAGGAGATTTGAGAGTGTCAAGTGGTGTTAAATGATCCTAGAGATCAGATTGTAACTTAAGATAAATTTGGAAAATTCCTTAAAAATTATAAGAAATGAAAAACTAGTTTTTGACCCATTTTGAGGTAAGTATGACTAAAATCAGTTTGCTAAAATTGAGAGAATTATAAAACTAAATGTGTTGACATGTGAGAAATGATATGTGAGCATTGGAGCGGAAGGATGATGATTTTTGGTGAAATGATAAATCAAAAAGCCCTTTGAATGTGATTCTAAGTTTGCTATGAGTGAGTGTGAGACCTACTGAGCTTGAGAAAGACTTTAAGTAGTCCTAAGGCATTATGTTTTGCTAGTATGAAGTGGTCTAGTGGAATCGTTTGATGTGTGGAGGTCTGCAAGTTCATTTCTGTCTGCCCGGATCCCACGGATCCCTAAGTGGAGGGATCCGTCTAGTACAAAGTGAGGGATCCGGCTCCTGCAGATCAGTAGCATTACAGAAGGTGTGCAGTTTTTGCACTATATTATGCATACGAATTGCTATGAGTTTTGTAGGATCGAAATATTATTGTGTTGATGATTTGGGTGGTCTTGGATGATCAAAATACATGATTACCATATTTAGAGAGAGAAAGATAGAGAGGGTGTTCTTGCTAGAGACTAGGTTCACAAAATATGGAAGGTTAGATTATGAGAAGCACCACCCCTTCCATGGATGGAAGGGGTATTTATAGTTACAGACAATACGACCTCCTATCGGCCTGTGGATCAGGTATACAGTGGGTAAAGACCCGTAACTAATGATATGTCTACGAGCTAAATTATGCTAGATAATATTTGGGGTGACCGACACTTTACTTATGGAATTTCCAATTCCTAACAATCTCCCCCTAAAGGAGGTCACCCCATGTTTTACATTTTGAATCCTAGCATTCTATTCTTGACTTTGTTCTTGAGCTCGTAGACTTCAATTCTTCAATTCCGCAATCTTTGTGCTTTTGTAGTGCAACTTCAAAGTCCGAGTGCTTTGTACTTTCAGTGGAGGTCTTTGAACTGATCCACATCTTTGATGATATTTGAGCTTTCTTTGAGATCATCAGCCACAGCAAATCTCTCTGGATCACCCTTTATTGTGTTGCTATCATGTGAAGTTGTGACTTTTGGACCGACATGCTCACACTTTTGAATCATGACATCTTTCCATCAGAGTAGCAGAAGCCTTACTGGTTCATGATATTTGCAGCAATGAAGCAGAAGCATAGTATGAAATATCAGAGCAAGGTTATGTAGATATGCACCAGTCATGATTTCTTCAAATTAAGTGTGGATGCTGTGAGCATGCGGCTTTGGATTGACTCCTCAATTCGATCACTACAACCGTCCAAATGTTCCTGCAAACAACAGTTAGCAATAAAACACACGAAAGTGTCTTTGATCACTTTCGTTGAATTGAGGTACACGCCCACGGTTCCCGTTGATCGCATACAAGTACTGCTGTGATCGGTATAATTCTGAAGAATCTCCTTGACAGGGTTTCGCAGCTGCTCTAGCTGTTCTTAAACCGGAACGTCTCAAAGAAGACAACACAGAGTGAGTGAACCAGCGAATTGAGATTCACTGATTGATGAAAAATTGATTTGAAAACAATCGTGTATTGCTTGAAGAAAGAGTTTTGCAATACGACGAAGGTTTTATGAGAAAGATCAATTTTCAATCAAAATACTTTTTGTATTATAAAAGAGTACACATTCGACGTGCTAGCGAAAAGAAGAGATTCGCACATCGAACGTTTTTTCTAAAAGTATTTTTTCAATCAGAGATACTTTTTAAATTTGAAATGAATACACATTCGACGTGCTAAAGAAAAGAAGATTTGCACATCGAACGGTTTTTCCAAAAGTATTCGTCAATTCATTTCCTGGACCAAGGTTGATTCAAGAGTGAATCGCCCCATCGTTTCTGTCCAGTTGTTACAAGCTTGATCTTTTGAAAAGATCTCACATGTCACCCACCAAGAGCTTGTTTAATGTTGGCTCTAGAAGGATTTCCATCTTCATCGTGAATATTTTCATATCACTCGGATGTTCTGGCAATACCACAAGGATAATGCGTAGGACTCTTAATATATTCTTACTTTCCACATTGTGTGAAACAGCAAGTCTTCATTAATTTAGTGTCCTAATGAGATATTGTGGATGATCTCTTGGATCTAGACTCAATTGTGCACATTTGGTTCCTATGCCGGAGACTAGGGAGAGGGTCTCCTTCTTCAATATCAACAATCTCTAAGAGAAAGTCGATAGATTATGCCAGTTCCCCGTGAGAATGAAACAAGCCCTTTTAAGAGGAACTTGAGTAGCTTGGGAAGTTTAGTGCAGTCCGTCACTGGGTCCATGACGTCTTGTCTTCAATACCAGTGTTACCTTAGTAACCACCAGTAGCATATGTATTGAACCCGGTTACTGCCCTAAGGTTGAATTATTGGAGGGCTATTTCTTTTCACCCTTTTCACATTTATTTCTTTTTCATTCTTCAACCCCTTTAGTGCTTACCGAGACTTCATTACTAGAACCTTGTTGGGTTTATTCCAGTTCTAGCTCTATCTCAATCGGCACTCTTCCTTTATTCTCACTTTTCTCCTTTTTTCATCATACCTAAGGACTTCTACACTATCTAGTGGATTGTCCCTGGGTAGATCCCTCCGGCTCTGGCGGGATCATGGGAACGAATACCTAACCTAACCATCCTTATAACTCCATGCATAAAGTAAAATGGTCGGTCTTTTGGTACAGTTCATTCTTCCTTGAAACCAATTGAAAAATCATTTGGAAAAACAATCAAGGTACTTGTGATACGAGATCAAAGCATTTTGTACCTTAATAGTTTTGATCATATAGGAAACCTCCCCCTCAACATGTGCATATGTTTTAGAAAATGTTTAGCACATGGAGGCAAGAGGACTTTGAAATATTTTCTTTGATCGCAATTTTCATAGAAAAAGCCATTTGATTTTCTTCTAGAAAAAGCCATTTGATTTTTTTTGGTAAATTCTCCCCCTCAATATGTGCATAGGATATTTGAAATCATTTTATCACATAGAGGCAAGAGTTCTTTTGAAGCACATCCACGATCACAAAAGACATTAAGAAAACCATTTGCTCCCCCTCAATATGTGCTTCAAGATTTGAAAGCGTTTAACACATATGAGAGAGCAGCCTGCACATTTTCATCAAATCGATCATCATTTATCAAATTTCATTATTAAATCACAAATTCTCCCCAAATCAAAAATATCAAACCCTTTGAGATTTTGGATCTCAAGTGATTTAATTAGGTTTATAAAACATGGGAGAATATGTGCCTGGTTTAAATACTCATCTTGTTTTTGGATAAATCCTCCTCCTCAACATGTGCATTGTATATTTGAAATCGTTTGGCACATGGAGGCAGGAGTGCCTATAAAGGACTAAAACCAATTCTATTTAAACATATAAGAGATTTAAATCACGATCTCTCCCCCGATCAAAAATTTCAAACCAATTGAGATTTTGGATCCTGATTGATTTAAATCATTTAGAAAATTTTAGGGGAAAGACGTGGCAAGATTTAATTTTTGAAAGATGACAGATAGGACCAATTTAAGACATTAAAGATTGTTAGTGTCAGGTATGATAGTTTAAGAGATCTTTAAGTAAAATAAAACAATTTCACAATCAAACAAGAACAGAAAAAATTTCATTTTGAAAGACCTTGATTCAAAAGAAAAATCATACCATGACATAACATTAAATCTTTAGATCACCACTTAATTATAGTACAAACGGACTTTTATGAAGAAATATTGTATGAAAATAATTTATTTTAAATCACTCTCCCCCTCAATCGATGACCGTAGTCGTTGATTGAGTGACTTAGATTTTGATAAAAATGAAGTCCGGTGATTTTCAAAATTTAGTCCAATTTATTTTCAAAAACAATATTTTCCATTTTCAAAACAATTTAATCAAATTTTTTCAAAATTGTTTAAAAATGATATCCTGCACAAAGATACGTTAGTGGTTGAGAAGCTTTTGTTGTTGTTGCTGAGGGTTGGAAGAAAAACCGTCTGCAGATGCAGTGAGATTTCTTACGTTGCATTTTAATGCCAACTGAGGTTAAATTAAGCTCCGTTTCTTCAATCACTTAGAAGAAAACCATCTGCTGATGCAGTGAGACCTCTTACGTTGCATTTTTCCATGCCAACTCTCCATAGAAATCCAATTAAGCTCCGTTTCTTCATTTGTCAACCCAAGATATAGTTACCCTTTCCTTTCGGCATCCAATCATATTCAATTGTGGGATCCGGATCGGGAACATTCTTATATACCAATATACCTGCATACGTTAGTGAACACACACAGATATATGGTGGTCGACATCACCCAAACAGCAATCGACTAATAAAAGTCAATGCAACATATCAATCAGATCTTACAAATGTATAGGAATAATGTGTTTATCAAACTCTAATCATCTAATCCTAACAATCTTATCCTAGGCACCTAGTCCTTCAACATACGTTAACATGATTTTTAATTAAGCATATAGGATAATTAAGAAAGTCCGTTAGATGATGTAAATTTGAAAACATTCTCCCCCTCAATTAATGACTCATTTTATAAGAGATTTAAAAAGTGCTGAATTCATTGATTGAGTTTCCAAATTTTATAAAAACTCTGAATCTGATTGTTTTTAAGCAACTCATTTTCCACCATTTTGAAAACACAACAAATATTTTTCTGAAGAATTTTAGACGGAAAAACATTTGTGTAGGAACAGCAGTCCTTTTGACGACATGCTTTCCTTGTTTTGTTTTAGAATAAGTGCACGACATATTTGAAAAATTGGTTTAGCGCAACACTTTCCTTTCTTTAAAAGAGCGGGTTGCTATCAGAAATAATAGCAAACCATAGTTTTAAGCATGGGTTACAGTCTGAGGTAACTGTAAGTCATTTGATTTGTGACATGTTTTGAAAAAAAAATATTTACACCTCCTGCTCGAACTTCATCTATGGTCCCATGCCATTATTGAATGACATTTCTAAGACCGCATATGTTATCGATACCAGAAGACATGTCTATGAAAACATTTTTTTTTTTGGAATTTTTCAAAATTTTCTAATTTTTATGGGTTTTTGTTGGTTTTATATTTTTCTATTTTCTTTTTGTTGGTTTTATATTTTTGTATTTGGTTTTTTTGATAAATATTTATAAAGATAGAGTAGATGATATAGTTAAAGAAGATGATGATACGAGTACCGAGATAAGGATATCGAGCAGCCCCGTTGTAGAAGATAGAAGTCATCATCTGTTAAACATTCACCACCAAAGCTTCCGAGGCTCTTGTATTGAAGAAAGAAATTGAGCCATCTGAAAGTGAGACTTTGGCAGCTTCCCCCCAAACCGAAAATCCTTTAGTTGAGCAGATTCAAAGCTTTCTTTCAAGCTTCTCTTAGCCAGGTGCACAAAGAAGCACACCATTATCATCGAACTTGCTGCTCCTTTTAAGAACGAAAATCGAGATTCTTCGTTCGGGGTTATATCATCAACAAGAATAGCAACGTATCATCCCACTCATAAATAATCTTCTCAAATTTCATAACCGTTGAAGTCTGACGCAATCCATTCCAAAAAGGTGTCAAGAGACCACTTCCCCCGAGTAGTTGAATTGATGCAGTTAGTCTCTTAGACTAGAGCTCACGAACCCGAATACACATTCCCGAAGACAAAGAAACTTATACCATCGAAGTAGCAGATTAAGTTCAATAGCCAAAGAATAACCCCGATGTATACTTTTCTCTCCCCCTGAAGAAAGTGTATTAAGCTCAAGAACCCGAAGTACCCGAATGCCCAAAGAGAGAATAACCGATAACATTGAAGAAGCAGGCCGAATCACTGATTATCTCTACGGAGGACTATCTATGAGGATTTCAACTCCGGAATAAGTGATTATATCTCTGAATCACTGATTAAGCCCTCAAGTGAGACAGCTGAGCCCCCAATGTACACAATTTTCTCCCCGATGATTGCGATAACATCGATATCATCACACACTTGTGTACCTCTTATATCTTCGAAACTTCTCTAACATCACTTCTCCCACATAGTTGGAATAATAACACTAAACGCCTTGATGAGTAAAACCTTGAGTTTCTCTACGGTCATGACATTCGTTTTCCCGGGATATCTTCAATCACTTAGAAGAATTAAGTTCATCAAGTTTACTCGCCATGAGTCAAACCTTGAGTTTCTCTCCGGTAATAACATTTGTCTTCCCGGGATATCTTCAATTACTTAGAAGTATTAAGTTCATCAAGTTTACTCGCGTTTAGATGTGTGTCTCCTTCCCCCTTGCTGGTTTTGATACTTCAGAATCAGCAACTCTTTGTAAGCCCATATACTTGAAATCTGATGAGAAGATTGCTTGAAGTCTTTGTGAGAATCAACATGCTGAATAATGTGAGCAAGTCTAATTGGGGATTAAATCTGACATTTCACCCTCCCCCAATTAGTGCTCTCCCCTAAACTGACAATGCCCGGAATATGAAGAAGTCTTTGGATAATCAAATGCAACTCGTCTTTAGTCTTCTAACATGCAACAGAAAATGTAGAACAGGCTGTAGACTCGACCTTCTTCAAGATTGTCCAGTTGGGGAATAGATAGTTAACATCTTCAACTCACCAAAGCACAAGAACATCACCAAAAAGCATCCCAATTAACTTACATCTTGCAAATCCCCTTAATTAAGATCCCTCCCAATCAAACAAGAACAGAAAGATGTTCATCAAGGAAAATCAGCAATCAGCCCACAGCGAACACACGAAATGGTAACACCAAGCAAACAATCACATCAAACAAGAACAGAGAGATTGTTCGGAATCATCATGTTGATGTATACGTGAAGCATTAACTGGAAGCACTTTGTCGATAAACTCATCAATCCGAGTGAAGATGTCAACCAACGGTTCTTAGAAGAAAAACTCCATGTGAAGATGTCCCTATAAGAAGAAGCTCGGTTCTTACATGAGTTTGGAGTCGTTTGACCATTTTATCTCTGAAATCAATCAACCATGCAGTAAATTCACACTTTTTCTCCCCCTCAAGAATTGCATACGGAGTTGCCATTCTTGATTGAATAAGTGAATATCTTAACCAAATGTAGTCTATTCACACTTCTCCCCCGCAATATTAGCACATGATGTCTCCATCTTCATTATAGTTAAGCAAGTGGAATAAGAAGACAATCAATGGTAGCCCGGTTCACTTGAAGAATTAGCGCATGGAAAAAGCATGAAGCATGTTGATGAGAATGGTCATAATAAGAAGATTTCTATTCTTCAGAAGATAAAGCGCACTAACACGTACACTTTTCTTTTCTTTGAGGAACGAGGATTGAACTGTTGTGTTCAAACATCATAAGAAGATTTCTCTTCTTTTGAAGATAAAGCGCACTGAAACGTACACTTTTCTTTTCTTTAGAGAACGAGGCATGAACTGTTGTGTTCATACGTCATTATGTTGAAGTACGAGGCCTGAACTGATGTGAACAGACGTCATAAACCTCTCTCTTTTCAATCTCTTGGCAAAACATGTAATCAATCACCATTATCATTCAGTAGGCTCTTTGTAGTGACAGCTGATGGAGAAAACCCAATATTATGAATTTGACCCTGATATAAACTAACCCGAACTCGTGACTTAAACTTGCACATATGTAACAAAGAGCGGTGCCGATTTCCATTAGCATCTCTAAGTACTCTCTATGTACTCTATACTCTTCAACCAACCAACCATCAAGTATAAGACGTACATTACCTCTTGAAAATCCACAATTGAATGTGACACTGAGCACTACAACGTAACTCCTTAAAGTGATAGTTATTTTGTGGTGGTATGAGCCCAATTCCCCCAAGTGGTAAAAGAAAAGGTAAAAGACACCCAACAATAACTAGATTTCCATGTCTTTGTTTATGAAAATAAGCTCGAACAAGGATCATGAAGAATCTTCATCCAACCATCCCCGATACCTTCAGATACTAAGTACACTCGCCCATGATAATTCACTTCAACCTCAAATAAATAATACTGAATTAACGCCGTTATCACATCATCTGGTTAACTGCTCAAATCTGGCCTTCTTTGACATTTAAACGAACTTTGATAATGGTTTCATCCTGACCATGGTTAAGAGCACATTACCCCATAAAACCATGTAATAATCAAACTGCCATGAAGACAGCCCAAACACATACCCAATTTGTGAAGTATACCCTTTTATCCCTTCTTCGGAGCAGAAACCGTAGCACCAGCATCAAGAAGATCCAGAATTACACTTTCTCTTCTCCAAGATGGTTCCATCATTACGGGATTTTACAACTCTATGGTTTAAACCAAAAAATAGATTCTTTCGTGGGATTTTACAAAACCAAGAATAAACCGTAAGATAGACCCGGAAATGCACTTTACTATTACCCGGATGTTTCCATTGTCATGGGATTTTACAAGTCCTGATTTAAACCGAGAAATAGGTTCTTTCGCGAGATTTTACAAAATCAAGACAAAACCGTAAACAATTGTCAGCTTGAATGTGTTATGACAATTTTGGTTTCAGTGAATATTTGTTTTAAGAGAACATGCAGCGGTTCATCAACGGTCCATTATCCAACATCGTCAACAATCCAATAAATACTTTGATAAACACATCATCCACATATTCTGACGGCTGTTGCTGTGACTACTTGGTGAAGTAAACCCGATATACCAGACTTGATCATGAAGTAGAATTCCCCAGATTTGTTACTTAAACTTGTACTAATCCTTGTGAAGAAGAAACGATGTACCCAATGTACAAAACCTCTTGACATTCTCAACTGAGTGAGACACCGAAGTGATAGTTACGTTCTGGGTTAAGCGAGAAAGAATCACACCCGTAACTAAATAGCCAAGTCTTTATCACACTCTGTAAATGCCCAAACAAGTCATCTTCGCGGAAGGGTAGAAAGAAAGAAGACGAAAATAAGTAAACTCGCCCGGAAAATGTCACTTCAAAACCAAATATGAAATACCAAACAAACAACCCGTAGTCAACATTTTCAATGAACATTTCAAGCCGTGACGCAATATTCTTCGTGAAAATGTATACACCAAACTATCAAACTTCATAACCCGTCGAATCTCATCATCATAGCTTATTCTCACAATTCTCATAAAATCTCATATTATCAAGTCTCATATATACGATCTAATTATGAGAAGCATAACCACAACTTTGAATCCGATCCAATTAGGCATTAGAGGGCTCATGTCCATAACTCAAATTGCATTACCCGGTCCATTGAACAAATCTCATCAAACAGTATTCTCGTTCTATCCCATTTATGAATTGTCCAAGAAAAACCGATTCTCATTAAGGTCTCTTCCAGCAGTCGTTAGCAAAAATAATCTCATGTAAGCCCGATAAAGATTCCTTTTATTAAAACGTGAAGCGTAGCCCAAACAAGCATTTAAGCGAGTTTAACTCACAGAGCCTAAATCCGTGTACACAATCTTTACTTAACGTATCAATTCATGCATTAACGCATTAGTAAGTGATCCAGTAATTCATTCACGCATTATTTTCTCATTAACATATCATTGAGACACGCAATATCTTTATGATATGATATCAGCCCATTGAAACTCCTTGGCCCATATCCAATCCAGATCCATCAAACACAAATGCCTCATATCCTAAATATTGGGTATAAGATGCAGCAAAACTCACTTTTATTTCAACCCTAATATCACTCCTCTTACCCTAATATCTCTCATCATCAAACGCCCCCATCAGTCATTATCCCAACAAACCCTAATCACACAACAACAATCGCCTCCATCATCACATGAACTCACTTACTCCTTCAAACCCTAATCCCAATTGACAAAAACACATCCGCCACTATCAAAACCATGTTCTCTCAAAAGCATACGCCTCCCAACTTCCTGTAAATCAAAACTCTCCTTTCACCAGTACATCCGAAAGCAAACATGTAAATCCTTCCAATTTTTTCATGAGTTTGATTAGTCAAATCCTCGCCACAGGGATGGCAAAGGGACGAAATCAACGTCACAGGGTTGGTTTTACGGTTAAGGACACGGCTTAAAGATCTTTTGATAAAGGTCGCGGGTAGGTTTTCTTTACATGATTTTATTGTTGATATTGGTCTTTGAACGAGCTAAAGAAAAAGGTATAACATAGTTGTTATAAACTTATCTTTGTGTTCGGATATATAATGAAGTAAATCTTCAAAAATTGATCGATGATGTAAACCTTCTTTCGTTAGACCTTCGATTTACTTGATGTGTCCTTGAATATATCGAAAGATGTGCTGAGATCTTGTAATAATTCTTTCTTCTCAGTTTTGAGTCTAGGTTAGAGTGATTTTGTTGGATTTGGTTGAGGGATTAGAATAGAGAAGGGTTTGATTGAGGTTGAATTTGAGTCGGCTTATCTCACTTAACAGTCGACATGGTCCTTTTGTCACTGGTTTGGACTTGTGATGCGTTGGTAATTGGTTGATTGTGGTCAAGTGAGTCATGGTCATTTCTTACTTCATCTTTTCTGTCAAGTAGGTTAAGGTCACAAGTCACTATTGTTTTGACACTAAGTCGCTAGATATGAGTCAAGTCGCTAGCCATTATTTCAAAGCAAGTCGCTACCCGTTTTTCTCAAAGTAAGTCGCTACCCGTTTTAAAACTCACCAAGTCGTTACTTCTTTTATTCTATAAACACAAGTCGCTAGCTTCTTTTTCCAAAGCAAGTCGCTACGACTTGTTAAATAACAAGTCGCTAGGTCAAATGTTTTTCCAAGTCGCTACCAGTCAAAAGTGTATTTTTATAAAACAAGTCGCTAGATAGAATTTGACCAAGTCGCTATGAAGAGTAACCCCAGAAAAACCAAAGACTGCAACTGTTTTGACTCATTTGTTCGCGTTTTGACCATAATAATATCCACGGTATTGGTACCAAAAAGTTACAAACATGATGTTACCCAGAAAAACATAAGAATGCTTTTAATTTTTGACCCTGTTTATGACCAAGAAAAGTTACCAGTTGACCATAGGGAACTGACCATTAAAAGGATACCATTTGACTACTGAATCTGATGGTTTTGACCACAAAAACAATGCAAGGGATTGGTAACAACAAAAAATTAGTCTGGTACTGTTTTGGACGACACAAAACTGATGTAACCATAAAGTCACATGACACAATTTTTTGACCAAAAAGATTGTTAAAAACTGTTTAACAACAATATATATATCGAACCATAAAGATAGTGCAAAACAGTTTATAACATAATCTAAAAACCCACATAACCATGATACACAACCACACAAATCAACACAACACAAGAAACCTTGGCTCTGATACCATTTGTAGGATCGAAATATTATTGTGTTGATGATTCGGGTGGTCTTGGATGATCAAAATACATGATTGCCATAATTAGAGAGAGAAAGATAGAGAGGGCGTTCTTGCTAGAGACTTGGTTCACAAAATATGGAAGGTTAGATTATGAGAAGCACCACCCCTTCCATGGATGGAAGGGGTATTTATAGTTACAGACAATACGACCTCCTATCGGCCTGTGGATCAGGTATACAGTGGGTAAAGACCCGTCCTTCCTCCACGATGTTGCACTACGCTAAACTAAACTAATAACTAACTAATAAACTGATAAATAACGTTACTAATGATATGTATACAAGCTAACTTATGCTAGATAATATTTGGGGTGACCGACACTTTACTTATGGAATTTCCAATTCCTAACAAGTTTCTACTGTAAATGAACAACAAAACAAGTAAATATCTCATAATCCATAACATAAATATGAGTAGTAGTGCTAATATCCAAACAAACAATGTAAAACATCCACAAACATAAGCATCCATTGCAAAATGATAAAAGAAATGTCTAAAAACAACCATAATCCTAATGTCTCTTTTGTCAATCTTTTCTCTTTAAGAGGAACCTAGAGATTCACACAAACACAAAACTACATAGAAATATCCCTTGGATATGAGGTTTGAGAGTTTACAACACTAAGAGAGAATGTGTGTGAAAGGGGTGAGTTACAGTGAAGAAATGACTCTCTATTTATAGGCAAAATCTTGCTACTGTTCTACAGATCCCACGGATCCCTTGCTTGAGGGATCCGTCCAGTGTAATTCTGGGGATCCGTAGGACGCTCCCCCTAAATGGGTTATGGGTCATGGATCATGGGTCATGGTTATGGACTTTGGATCATAGGTATCCAAATAGATACAATGTATCTAGAAGATGCAATGCATCTAGTCAATGGGACATGGGTTAGCTCCATGGGTCATGGATAATACCCATTATGACTTATGCATGATGTCATGCAATGTGTCATGGGTTATGGATCATGCTCCATGGGTATGGGTCATGGATTTTGGATTTTACCCAACTACATTCAATGTATTTAGTCAATGGGCCAAATACTTAGACTTCTACCCATTCTATTAACCATTATAATACATACTAAGTATGTATATATCTACCCATTATGTAAACACTAGTTTTATATGAAAACGTAAGTGTGTTAGTAAATTGTTGGCTCAAACCATTTACGTATTTTATTTGATTCGTAAAATGATTTTACGTTTGTTATCGACAAAACATTTAAAATATAAATAATAGTTTTTACGGCTTATTTGTATTAACAATCTCCCCCTTTTTGTTGATGACAAAACATAAGATTATTTTAAGGAAAAACTAAAATTCGTAAAAGTTTGAATTTGAGTTTTTACTCTCTTCTCCCCCTTTTTTGTCGAAACAAAAAGAGCGTCGAAAAGAAACTAACACATTGTTTTAAGAAAAACATGTGAAACTAGAAAAATATGAAAGCTAGAGAGTAAGAGAAGAGAAGGATTCTCGTCTTAGCTCCCCCTTGACTGGTCCATCCCTTTGTGAGGGCGTCAAGTAATTAGAAAGACTAAGAGAGTGTTTTGCAAGTATGTTTTCAAATGGTTTCGTCTTTTTGGCGAACATGCTCCCCCTTGACGAGTGCTCCTTTGCAAGGAGGACGTCATGTAGTTATTGTAATCCTATGTGAAAGTATTGCAACTGATTTTGCAATTTTTTTGCTTTGACAAGAAACTCCCCCTAGCTAAGGGTATCAAAGTCTTCATGTGTATATTGAAAATATACAAAACAAAGGTTAGAAAAAAAGTATACAATGCATAATTTCCTACAAATAAGACTCAAGTTAGTAATTAAAAAGTCTTCTATTGCACGGATCCCACGGCTCCTCCCTTGGAGGAATCCGTCTAGGCTAAAATGAGGGATCCGTTCCCCTGCATATTTAAGACAGCAGTGGTGATGTAAATGTGATGTTCAAAATCAGTTATGTATTAAGACACCAATTATGTACACAAGATTATGTGGCATATAACATATAATTTCATTCAATAAAACTAGAGAGATGATGTACATTACTCTAAAAACTAAGAGAATGAATAATACATGGATTAAGATTCCTAAATCATCCAAGTTAAGCTTAAGACTAGGACACCACTTTAATCCTTAAGCTCAAGGTTATTTAGGTTTGTTGACCTCATCGAAACGTTCGGGGAGGAGATAAAACATGAAACGTTGCTCTTCACGTAATTCATTTATAAAGCCTTCAACATGTTGACAATGATAACAATCTTTGTCATGGCTCGGAAATGGTGGTGGTAGGAATGGAATGGCTTGAGATGGAAGGTTTGGTTGAGGTTCCACAAAAAGAGGAGGGTTAAGTGAGGAAGGTTGAGAATTATCAAAAGAAGGAGCAATTTGTGTAGGTTGTTCAACCAAAGGTGGTGGTGGTGGTGGAATATGTAACGAGGATGGTGGTAGAGAGGTATCTACTTCCATGTGATCGGGTGGTTGACTTTGATAATTCCTCATAATCCAAAAGGGACTATTTGAGGGTGACGGAGAAAAGGATACCAGTGCTAGTGTCGATTCAACACCTTGATTTTGTTGCGCTATTCTCTCGATAGAGGAGAATGTTGGCAATGGTGGAGGATGTGATGGCCTAGAAGGTATGTCCTCTAAGTTGTAGAGGTGTGGAGATGAAAGTGGAGTGGTGAATGATAAGGCACTTGGCACCAAAGGTGATGGTTTAGTGGAAATAGGAGTTTTTGGTTTAGGAGGTATAGTAGTGTTTGGCATTGGTAGATTTGTGGGAACAATCCTTTTAGGGATTGGTTTGATTGGTTGAGTTGGTGGAGGGGAAATCATAGCATTTGTGGATTTAACGGGAGATGATTCGGTTGAAGAAATTTCGTGAATAACACGAGCAAGTTTCTTGGGTGGTCCTTTGGTGGATGAGTTAGCACTAAGAGCTTTTCACATGATGAGATGATTTGCATGCACAAGAGTCAACTAAATATTTGTACTGATCAAAAAGGTTAATTAAAGTAATATGGAGTGTTCAAGTTAAGAAGGAGAGCTTGAAATGATTGTTTTAGCTAGGATTAGCTGAATCTGTCAGCCGGTTCCCACGGTTCCCTCCAATGAGGGATCCGTCTAGGCTAATTATAGGGATCAGCTCTCAGCAGCCAAGAAAAGAGGAAAATGATGTTTTTTGAGGCCTAGTACCTACACATCCTGAGTGTTTCAGTCTTCTTAAGTGTCTTAAATGAAAGGGGACTTAAATGATCAAGGGCAATGAGTGATGGTAGCTAATGATTGACTTTTATGGAAGAAAATGGGACTTTATGAGCACCAATGGGTGATCAAAGATGACACTAGGAGATTTGAGAGTGTCAAGTGGTGTTAAATGATCCTAGAGATCAGATTGTAACTTAAGATAAATTTGGAAAATTCCGTCAAAAATTATAAGAAATGAAAAACTAGTTTTTGACCCATTTTGAGGTAAGTATGACTAAAATCAATTTACTAAAATTGAGAGAATTATAAAACTAAATGTGTTGACATGTGAGAAATGATGTGTGAGCATTGGAGTGTAAGGATGATGAGTTTTGGTGAAATGATAAATCAAAATGCACTTTGAATGTGATCCTAAGTTAGCTATGAGTGAGTGTGAGACCTACTGAGCTTGAGGAAGACTTTAAGTGGTCCTAAGGCATTATGTTTAGCTAGTATGAAGTGGTCTAGTGGAATGGTTTGATGTGTGGAGGTCTGCAAGTTCATTCTGTCTGCCCGGACCCCACGGATCCCTAAGTGGAGGGATCCGTCTAGTGCAAAGTGAGGGATCCGGCTCCTGCAGATCAGTAGCATTACAGAAGGTGTGCAGTTTTTGCACTATATTATGCATACTAATTGCTACGAGTTTCTACAGTAAACGAACATCAAAACAAGTAAATATATAATAATCCATAACATAAATATGAGTAGTAGTGATAATATCCAAACAAACAAGGTAAAACATCCACAAACATAAGCATCCATTGCAAAATGATAAAAGAAATGTCTAAAAACAACCATAATCCTAATGTCTCTTTTGTCAATCTTTTATCTTCCTCTTTCCCGACGTCATGAGGTAGTTAGTTAGGCATTGGATCATACCCTTCAATTGTTTGAATTCTTGGGACTCGTTTGGAAGAGTTGGAAGTTGTTCAAAGTAGGTTATGGGGTCCATGTGGACGTTGGCAACAGGGTTGACATTTTCTTCTTCTTCGTCCGAAGAGTCCGAGAGAACACGAGGCCTTTTTCCATTGATCATGAACCGTTTAGAAGGTTGTTTGGTGAGTGGTACCATGACGTGATCGGCAAGGAAATGATCATCGTTGATAGGAGAAGGTTGCATTCCACTAACAGACTCACGGAGTCATGTTAGGAGCATACATAGGGAATTACCATGTTGTTGACTTTGAATACACCTACCATTCTTTTCACCATGTAATAGGCAAGGTTAAATGGTCTTTGGTGAATGAGGCAATAGATCATTTGGACAAGACATGCATTGGGATGGTCTTTGTTCCCGACCAAACAAATGACATTTTCTCTAAGAATTTCTTCCGACTTTCTATAAATAGGATTCATTTCAGAGAGTTCCATTTGGAAGGGATCACGGTCGATGAGCTCTTTTTTGCGGTTTAGACGAGATTGGTCGGCTCTAATTTTGAAGATGGTGTCTCGAACAAGAGTGGGGTCATCGAGAGGAGTGTGATATATTGGTTTTGGGTCTAATGCAAAAGATTGAGTGGATATTGCCCAATCTTAGGAGTACATACAAATACCTTCACATGGAATGTGAAGAATTTGTGCAAAGGTGTTGACACGTAAGGTGATGGTTTGGTCGTTGACAATGAAAGTGATTGAAATGCTTTCATCATTGTTACAATGATCCTAACACTTTTGTAAAATTCAAAGATAAAAACCGGACAAATTTGTTCATCAATATCTAGGAGACAATCAAAGTTAATTCCCGAGAAGACTTGACGAATATCGGTGTTTTCAAGGAAACATTCCTTAACCACACGACCTTCGTAAATAAGTCGTTTTTCAAGCTTTTTGAAAATTTTACGATTGGTTTTTGAGAGCTCCTCTTTTCGATAGTATCTAGAGAGGCAGTGGACGGTGTCATGGTGGTCTTGTTGGGTAGCTTTTGGCATGGTTGATCCTAGAAAAACAAATATTCCAATTAGGTAAAATTTGTCGAGATGGGTTTATGGTTTTGATTTGTATTAAGAATGTTGTAAGATATAATAAAGTTTTAATTATATGAAAAACCCTTTTTGTGATTAATTTTGCAATACCTAATTTCATCAATTGGTGGTTAATTGAAAATTTTAAAACCATAAACCCTAGGATGAAGATGATGATGATTAGAACACATGAGTGTAATTACTTACAATGATGTTTAATGAGGAGATGTTTGAGGATATGAAGCCCTGTGGAGATGGAAGCAGAATTTGGGTCGTTTTTTTGTGTTTGTGAGGAGAGGGAAAAGGATTAAACTAGTTTTGAAAAGCGTATATCTGTTTTCTGTCACACGGTTCCCCCGGATCCCTTGTAACAGGGATCCAGCTAGTACAATTTGTGGGATCCGGCTACTGTAGACAGAAAAAGGAGTGTTTGGTGTTATTTTTGTAATAAGTTATACAAAAAGAACTTTGTAGAATGGGGTTCCTAATTGAATAGACGTTTTGGTCAACATGTTTTGATAGGTAAACTATCAAGAATTTATTTAGTGACGTCGGCGTAGGTTTGATGATAGAACATCAAAGAGGAATACTATTCCCGATGATGAGTAAGTCGGGAAAGTGGTGAAGAGAGACTTTTTAGAGACTTGCAACTATTGAAGTTAATGTCCTAATTCATGTGTTTGATAAAACAGTATTAAAGAGCTAGGTTTTAAACAGGAGAAAAGATACATATTATCAACAAATCCATATAAACGTACTAAAGATAAAATTAGCTTATTTGTGAATAAGTTAGCATACCTCTAACCTCTTGGTATGGTTGAAGGTCATATACCCGAAATACTTCATGAGCTTTTAAAGTAATCCATTGTACTTAGTAGAAGTAGGTTGTGATTACTTTTGGGTTCTTCCTTAAGCGTTGACTTCATTTTTCTTTGGATAAAAATGAAGACTTTCCAGAAGTCCTAGCAAGAGAATTTTTTAAGAAGAAATTGTTAGAAGAATCTATCATTATCCAACATAAACATTTGTTATAAAAGATTTCCTTCTTTGTAGTTTTCAATCATACACGGATCGTATCAAGTTTTTAAAGTACAACATACTCTAAGAAACTTGGTAACGAAGCTATGATACCAATTGTGGAAAACTAGAAGGGGGGGTTGAATAGTTTTACCGATTAAAACTTCGTTTTAAACTATTTTGATCGACTTATGTCAATCTATTTGAATGTGTGTGTTAGATGTTGATAGATAAGCATATACTTAAGTAAAGTAAAGATAAAGAGTAAGAAGCACAAAACCACAACGCGAGTATTTATAGTGGTTCGGCTACAATGACACCTTCCTTGCCCTACTCCACTTTCCGAGTCACCTACTCGAGAGTTTGTAATCACTACACAACACAAACTCCTTGTACCGGAGAAGCCTTTGGATCATAGGTATCCAAATAGATACAATGTATCTAGAAGATGCAATGCATCTAGTCAATGGGTCATGAGTTAGCTCCATGGGTCATGGATGATACCCAGTATGACTTATGCATGATATCATGCAATGGGTCATGGGTTATGGATCATGCTCTAAGGGTATGGGCCATGGATTTTGGGTTTTACCCAACTACATTCAATGTATTTAGTCAATTGGTCAAATACTTAAACTTCTACCCATTTTATTACCCATTATAATACATACTAAGTATGTATATATCTACCCATTATGTAAACACTAGTTGTTGTACATATGCATTACTATACCATTCAAACACTATTACTTGTTTAGTGTTTTATATGAAAACGTAAATGTGTTAGTAAACTGTTGGCTCAAACCATTACATATTTTATTTGTTTCGTTAAAATGATTTTACGTTTGTTATAGACAAGACATTAGAAGATCGTAAAATATAAATAAACATTTTTACGGCTTATTTGTATTAACATACACGATCACATATCGATCAGCAGACACGAAATAAATTTATTTGTACCTCAACTATTGAAATTTAAGAATTGTAAACACTACTTATGACCAAGAGTAAATATTTTACGTGATAATGATATATGTAAGGCCGGTCGGAGTGGCGGTGACTTGGGTCGTGAGTGATCAAGTCAAGTCGTGACTTCCACAACAACAATCCCAACTTACGGCTACTTTGTGTTAATTTGGTTAGTTGCTCACGATGTATTGTAGCATGACAAAATGGGACCCAACCAATTTGTATCCGTTAGTCCTAAAAAAACAAAAAAAGAAATTACAACACCCCATATTTCAAATATAAATACCTCAAAACCTCACCATTTTATACACATCTTCTATATGTTCTTACTACAACAAATATACTTCATTCCTCATTATCCAAATGAATTCCGAAATATTTATGTTGACCGACTCAGAAGAAGAAAAAGAAATTGAAAGTCGAAACGTTAATTTTATTAGAAGAGCGGTGACGTTTATTAGGAATCTACGACGACCAAATCGACAGATAAGAAACCCCGTATATCGAGATCGTTATGGTGCTCATGACCGTTTAGTCGCCGCCTATTTTAGTGAGACCGTATATCGAGATCGTTATGCACATACATTCCGAAAGAGGTTCCGAATGAATCGATCTCTTTTCAACTGGATAGTTCGGGAGTTAACTGTTCATTGTCCATTCTTTAGTGATAATGTCGATTGTACCGGAAAAGAAGGCATTTCACCCTTGATGAAGTGCACCGCCGCAATTCGTCAATTGGCATACGATGCGGTTCCTGATGCTTTAGACGAATATCTGCAAATGAGTGAGAAAACTTATCGTCTGTCTCTTGATCATTTTTGTAATTCTGTTATGGAAATTTTTGGACCAGAGTATTTGAGGAAACAGACTATGCATGATGTTGTTAAGCTTTATCGGCACCATGAAGAGGCACACGGGTTTTCAGGGATGTTAGGAAGCCTTGACTGTACATACAGGGGGTGGTTTGGTTGTCCGAGCGCATTTAAAAGGGCATATGTTAGACGTAATCATGGTTTGAGTCCATTCATTTTGTTGGAAGTTGTTGCGTCACAAGATTTATGGTTATGACATGCTTTCTTTGGGGTTTCTAGGTCCAACAACGACATCAACGTTCTACAGCAATCCCTTTTATATAAAGATCTTAAACACGGAAAGCACCAGAGATTTCGTTTGTGGCTAACGGCATAACATACCCATGAGGATACTATCTTGTTGACGGGATATATCTGGAATTGGCGACACTTGTTAAGACGATTCCAAAGCCATCTAATGATGACCATAAGCGAATAAGATATAAGAGAATGCAGGAATCGACAATGAAAGATGTGGAATGAGCGTTTGGTGTTTTGAAGAAGAAATGGACTATACTAGCCAATCCCGCACGACAGATGAAAAAGAAAGAATAATGAATATGATGTATACATGCATCATATTATATAAGATGGTTCGAAAAGACAAAAAAAGCGATATCTCCCAAATGGTTCGCGGAATAAGCACATCAACCGGACGACCTTATACGATCCGATGAACAAGTGTGAGAAGTTATGAGGTACATTAGATCGTCACAAGCGCATCAAAACCTTCGTGTCATTTGGTCGAATACTTGTCTCGTAATGTTTATTTTTAGTTTACGTTTTTTATTTATATGTGTATTGTTTTTAATTTCGTATGTTTTTTGTGTTTAATTTTAGTTTACGTTTTTTATTTATCTACGTAATGTTTAATTTTAGTGTATGTTTTTATTTCATACGTTGCTGACGTTTTTAATTTAGTTCGTTTACGTTTTTAATTCTGAATCGTTTACGTTCATATTTACATTTTTAGCTTATAAATATTGTAACATATTGGATTTCACAAACACACTAAACCATAAGCACAAGTAGGCGTATAAGATGATTCTAGAGAGAGAAAGTTAGAGGTTTGGGAACTTTAGTGAGAGAAAGAAAAATCTTATTATGAGCTCCAACTCTCTACCTTGGGAGGTAGAGAGTATTTATAGTCATTACATAAATCGCCACCTATCGGGCTGTGGATCAGGCATACAGTGGGTAAAGACCCGTCCGTCCTCCACGGTGTTACATAAACTAAATACTACTTAACTTATAATAAACTACGACTACGAGCTTTCTAACGATTACATATACTTGAGGTGGCCGACACTTTAACTACTGGATTTTCCAAATCCTAACAATCTCCCTCTAAGGGAGGCACCTCAAACACACATTAAATTACATAGAAAACAAACAGATATAACATTGAGATTGTTCTTGGATTCTTGTTCTGTAGCTCGTAGTCTTAGATTCTTCATTTTGGCATGTTTGGATAATCTGAGTGGAGGTCTTTAACTGATCCACATGATAATGAGTTTTGAGCCAGCTTTGAGATCATCAGTCACATTAATCTTTGACTCATCCATTGTGGTGTTGGTATAATGTGATGTTGTGACTTTTGGACCGACATGCTCACATTCTGGATCATGATTTATTCTTATCAGAGTAGCGGAAGCTTTCGTTGATTCATGATATTGACAGCAGTGTAGCAGAAGCATGGAGTGATAATATCAGAGTCATTGATGCACTAATCATGATTTCTTTAGATATGAATGTGTTGAGTGTGCATGCGGCTATGGATTGACCGCTCCATTCTGATCAGCTGCAAACGTCAGGGTGTACCTGCATAAGACAGTTAGCAATAAAGCGCACGAAAGTCTCTTTGATCACTTTCGATGAATTGAGGTACACGGCCCACGCGTTCCCGTTGATCAACAAAATGTACCGCCTGTGATCGGTATAATTTTGAAGAATTTCCTTGACAGGGTTTCGGTACACTGCTGCTAAGCTTTCTCAAACCGGAATGTCTCAAAGAAGACAACGGAGTGAGTGAACCAAATGAATAGAGATTCACTGATTGATGAAAAGTGATTTGAAAACAATCGTGTATTGCTCAATAGAAATTGTTTTGCAATACAACGAAGGTTTTAATGAAAATCAATTATCAATCATAAACAACTTTTGATTTGAAATATTATTACGACACGGTCGATGTGCTAAAGAAAAGAGTTTTTGAGCACAAAGACCGGTTTTTCAAAGGTATCCGTCAATCCATAACCTGAACCAGGATTGATTAAAAAGATTGAATCACCCCATTGTTTCTGTTCAGGTGTCACATGGTTGATCTATTGAATAGATCTCACATGCCACCTACCAGGAGCTTGTTTGATGTTGGCTCCAGAAGGCTTTCCATCTTCATTGTGAATATGTTTGCATATTACTCAGATGTTCTGGCAATACCACAAGGATAATGCGTAGGACTCAAGATATAATCTCTCTTTCCACATTATGTGAAACACCTAATGAGATTTATTGATGATCTCGTGGCTCTAGAATCAATTTTGTGCATATTTGGATCCTATATCGGAGACTAGGGAGAGGGTCTCCTTCTTCAATATCAACAATCTCTAAGAGAAAGTCGATAGATAATGTCGGTTCCCCGTGAGAATGAAACAAGTCCTTTTAAGAGGAACTTGAGTGGTTTGGGAAGTTGAAGTGCAGTGCGTCACTGGGTCCATGACGTCTTGTCTTCAATACCGATATTACCTTGGTAACCACCAATAGTATATGAATTGAACCCGGTTTTTTTTAAGGTTGAATAATTTGAGGGCTATTTCTTTTCACCCCTTTTCACATTCAATTCTTTTTCATTCTTCAACCCCTTCTGCTTACCGAGACTTCATAACTAGAACCTTGTTGGGTTTATTCCAAGATTACTAGCTCGATCTCGAGTCACTCTTCCCATATCTCACTTTTCTCCTTTTTTCAATATACCTAAGGACTTTTACACTATCTAGTGATGTCCGGGTAGATCCCTCCGGTATTGGCGGATCATGGGAACAAATACCTAACCTTATCATCCTTATATCACCATACATAAAGTAAAGTTGGTGGGTCTATTTGGTATTGTTCATCTGCCATTGGAACCAATTGAAAACCATTTGAAAATCAATCCGAAACTCATGATATATTGTCAAAGCATTTTGTACCTGAATTGTTTTTGATATTTTTAGAACAAGAGCTCCCCTCAACATGTGCATCAAGTATTTGAAATCGTTTTACGGAGGCAAGAAAGACTTAACTTCTTTGATTACCATTTTCTGAAAGATATCAACATCACTTCCCTGATCAAAACAAGTAGATAAAGCATTTTAGGGAAGGATGAGGTTTTCATAAAACTTGCTCCCTCAATATGTGCCTTGAGGTTTGAAAGAGTTTTGCACATACAAGGGGAACTGCACATTGATCACGTTTCAAATAATTGTGGTTTAAGATAGATGCTCCCCCTCAACATGTGCATGGAAAATTTGAAATCGTTTGGCACATGTGGGATGGAGAGCTTGTACATCCTTATAAATCCATTTACCGAATTATCAGATTAATTCAATTTAAATCACAAATTCTCCTCCGATCACAATTATCAAATCATTTGAGATTTGTGATCTCTGTAGATTTAAATTGATTTTGAAAGCTTTTAAGGAGAATTGTATCTTGATTATGAAAGCGTTTTAACTGATAAGGATCGAATTTTGAGACTTTAAACTCCATTGAATAAACATGCATGATTATCTTTTGAAAACAATTGAATGACAAATAACCTTTTAATTTAATTGAAATCATTCTCCCCCTCAATCAATGACATAGGTTGTTGATTGAGAGATAGATATCTTGACAAACTTTTTAAGTTCACATGATTATCAAAAATAAAGTCCGAGTTATTTTTCAAATCAACTAGTTTTCATTAGATAGTAAGAATTTGTTTTAAAGATGAAGATGAGATTTGAAAACCAAGATAAAGCATGGCTCGTTTCTTTCTTTTGAAAATGACATCCTATCTCCCCTATATATATATATGTGTGTGTGTGTATATATATATATATATATATATATATATATATATATATATATATATGAACATACAATCTAAAGTCCGTATCATTCTTTGAATGACAAAGATCCAGATCGTGAATATTATCCAATCAAAAGCATGACAAAATGACATTATTTTTGAGGATTTTTGAATTTTTCACATTTTTATGGATTTTGAAAGTTTTATAATTTTCTATTTGATTTTTGAAGATTTTGTAATTTTGTATTTTGTTTTTC
Source organism: Chrysanthemum makinoi (assembly GCA_910596185.1). Taxonomy (NCBI): domain Eukaryota; kingdom Viridiplantae; phylum Streptophyta; class Magnoliopsida; order Asterales; family Asteraceae; genus Chrysanthemum; species Chrysanthemum makinoi. The sequence goes on along the minus strand of OU343221.1, from coordinate 124,978,260 downwards.
GAATAGATATTTACAAGAGATAGATGAAGGAAACCTTTTACTCCTTTTCTTCCTCTTGAAGACGTTTGAGTGTTGATGAGTGCTTATTCACTCATCATTTTAATCAAATCTGAGTACCAAAACATCAAAACATAAAGAAACATCAAAATCTTGAAAATATCTCAAAATTGTGTTTTATATGTTTGGATGCAAAATTATCAAAACAAATGAAAAGCGACAAAGTTTGCATAATTGGTTGTTTTGGTCCCTCGATTTTCAAAAATTGCGAAATAATAGTCCACTGAAGCACGTATTTTAAAAAGGAAAGTCACCAAAGGTCCTTTTGAAATCATAAGTTGTCATAATTAGTCCTTTGGTGAAAAATTTCAAAAATTTTGAGAAATTACAAGTTTAGTTCCCGGAGTTTCAAATTTGGCAAATTTAGTCTTTGTATTATTAGAAAGTGTCAAGTTCAGTCCTTGCATTATTTAAGATTGTCAAATTTTGCTCTTTGATCACTTTTCAGATTTTACATATGTGATCCCTGGATTTTCAGATTGTGCATATTTAGTCCCTAAATGCTTAATGGATCAATAGTTACACCTAAACCTTAAACCTACTTGAGCCCAAACTCTTATCCAGGCCCAACTCTAACCCGGTCCAATCCACACCCGGTCAAGGTATAACCAATCCACCCCTGCCTTCTTCTTCCCCTTCCCGCCCAAACAAAACCCAGAACCCTAGATACCCTAACACCTTTTCCTTCTCCCCAAACACTCCACCCCCATCTCTCCCCTTTACCCAACTTCACCATACCCCAAAATCCACCTTCATCTCCTTTACCCAGGTTTACCCAAATCCCAAACCCACTACCAATTTCCCCCCTCCTCCCAATGTCCAAGTCAGCAATCCAAGCTCAAAAGGACCCCAACTAATGGCTCAGATGACTTCAAAAAGTGTATCTAACTAATCAAAGGCTTGGATTGGTTCAAGAAAGCACAAACTTGGTTTTGGCTTGACTGCCCTCACACAGGAAACACAAGAGTGAAGAAGACATGAAGACCAGTAGTTTAGTATAAATAGAGATGTTGTAGCCATGATATAAGGCACCCCTAGTTTAATTTTCAATTTCAGTCTCTTGTTTTAAGTTCTAGTGTAATTTATTTTCAAATCAATGAAAAGTAGTTTACTTTGAGTCCATTTTTTTTTCTTGCTTATATGTTGTTAACAATTCTGAGTTTAGATAACAAAATTAGTTTCTAAAAGAAAAGGGGTCAAAATAGCTTATTGGAAATCTGTTTAAAGCATTTCATCCTTACGAGTGTTTGGTTTATGTTCCCAAACCATCGAAGCAATTTTACCCGTTTGACTTTTGTAGTAAAACCGTCCTTGAGCTTATAAGTCATTTTTCAAGTTTTTAGTTGGAGTAATGAAGTATGTTGATGAGTGTCTAAATACTCATCATTTTTGTTTTCATTTAAAATCGCAAAACATTCCCGAAAACACTTTCGAGAAATGTATCAAAATGATAAAAATATCACAAATAAGTGTTTTATGTGTTTTAAATGCAAAATATCAAAATCGGTGAAAAGCATTATCAAGTTTGCATAATTGGCGAGTTTAGTCCCCAAGTTTTAAAAATTGTCAAAATTAGTCCCTGGTAATTCAAAACTTGTAAAATGTCATTTAAGGTCCATGAGATTCAAAAGTTGTCAAAACAAATCCTTTAAAGTTCAAAAATCACAAAATGACAACTTTGGTCCCTTAACTTTGAAAAATGTCAATAATAGTCCTTGGTTAATTTAAAAAGTGAAAACTATCAAATATTAACCTTGTACTATTTAAAAAATGACAAGAATGGTCCTTTTGATAACTTTTGGGAATTTACATCTTTAGTCCCTAAAAATCCAAAAACTACATATTAGGTCCTTAAAGTTTTAAAATAGTAAATTATATACTTTTGGTCCATGTGTAATTGTTTAATGGCAGGTTTGGTCCCTCAAAGAAGTTTGGAAAGATGATAAATCAGATCCCTCAAGTTTGGCAGAATTACACTTTTAGTCCTTGGGCCCTTTTTAATACTTAAACCAAACGGACCTTATTTGTTATTAATTACTTAGTCCAAATCCAATCCCTAGCCCAAAACCAACCCAACCCAATATAAATACCCCTAGCCCAAAACCCAAAATTTAAAAATGGAGAAAGAGCGTGCTGTTCACCCCTCCTTCACCCCAACACCTGTATCCACTCCATCACCTCCACCTGCTCACTACCACCTGTCCACTCTTTTCCACATCACTCCCCACCTGTTACCCATGTCCCCCTCCACCTCCATATCCTCCCAAACCCAATTAATGCAAAGCGCCCCAAGACTTTTGGCCAAAAGGTAGAATCAATCATTGTGATCACTTTGACCCATCCAATGGTGGAAATGATCGAAAAGTGGAGAGGATGCTTTGAAAGTCTATAAAGATGGATTGAAGCGGAAGAGAGAGGTGTCATTGTTTTAGACCATTTTGTAGTGTAAACTCTTAATTTATTGTTTAAACCTTTAAATTGAGTTTATTTTCAAGTTGTATTATGTTTTATGGTTAATGAAAGTTCTTTGCGATTCTCATTTGATTGTGTACAAATTCAGTTTTATGCAAATTTCCATGTTCAAATTCCCAAAAATCTCAAAGGTTATTTATTAGTTGTTGTTCTTGCCTTAAGCTCCTATAAGCTCTTGACAAGCTTATAAGCTTTTAGGAACTTTAAATCGGTTTAAACTTAAAACTCAAAAATATAAAAAAAATAAGATAAATAAGGTGAAAATTCAAAAATCATGGGAATGATGATCAAGACATTGAAGCAGTGTTGAATTTGGATTCTTTGTGGGTTTAGAGCTTTGTGGAAAGCCATAGGGTGTGATTTGATCCATTTAGTTCTTAACATGCATGATCTCGGTTTATAAGCCATTTACTAAAATTTTGCATATGCTACTATTAGTAGTTAAAACTTGGTAGTTATAGTTTAATCATGTTTAAATCTGCTTAGTATAAGGTTTTTAATTAGTTGCATGATCTTAATCCTTGGAATCCTTTGTTTAGCTTCAAAACAGTTTCATTGAAGGGTGTTTGGTTCTGCATGATACCACATGTTTGCAGCTTGTTATGTTGTTAATTGTTGTTGTGCAGAGTCACTTAGGTTCTAAATAGTCAAGGTAAATCAATAAAATCAGTTCTCATTAATTAAAAGTCAAATTAATATTGGTTTCATCCTTGTCATTTTAGCATTAGAGTCTAGATTGAATATCTCATCACATTAGCTTTAAAATTGATACTCTAGCTTAAAATCACCTTAACATAGCTTAATATAACATATTTAGTCATCTAGGATCATCACAAGTTCATAAAAGTCGACTTATTAGTTTTCTATAAAATCAAATTTCTCAAATACTTTTTTTTGAATAAAATCTAGAATTTTATTGTGTGTTCATTATTGAGATTTAGATTATAAGCCTCTAGGATATTAAAGATCAGTTGCTCAACAAAAATACAAAAATATTAGTTTACTTATTATCAAACATATAGTGCTTATTTTATAACTTGTTGTGAGTACCTTGTCTGAAAAACTCCCTGTACAATTTGGTTGGTACCTTGTTTCACAAGCTCTTATATAGCTTATTAGTGATCATTAGCTTGTCAAATTTAGCTTTTTAAGTAGCTTACCTAGTTGTCTCAATATTCCAAAGCTTGTTTTCAATTTGCGGCTTATTCAATAAGCACTTGTGCTTCCTAGTTTTGTCCATTTTGATCAAGTATACGGTCAGTCAAAGTTTTCCAGTTTTCAAAAAGCTTCTCACAAGCTTATTTGAAAGCCAATCTTTAAAATAGCTTTTGAGAGATCACTTGGTCAACTAGTTAATTGCGATGTTTGTTTTCATTTTTTAGCTTATTACATAGCTTAAAAGTAGCTTATAAGTACCTAGCAAATAGCAAGTACCACAGCGATGTGAGTTTTGCTTATTTGTGCTTATTAAGTGCTTATTTCTAGTTCGAGCTTATTAGGTGTTCACATTAGTTTATATTCATTAGTATTAGCTTATTTCAATCAATCTTTGCTCATTAATTAGCTTATTAATCAATTTAGCTTAAAAGACTTGTGCTTATTTTCTATAAGAGCCAATGACAAAAAAGCATAATTTGTTTTGATTACTTATCGGTGTTTTTGTAAAAGGTGTAGTTGAGAAAAGTGCTTAATCTCATGTGCTTAGTTGTTACAGAAAGAAAAGTTCAAAAATAAAAATAATTTTGCAAAGGGTAGAAGCGGGGATCGAACACAGACCTCCCCTTTGTAGGAGTGATAGTGAATGTACTGTAACCATTGCCCTTGGGTCTTTCTCATTAAATTCCTACACAACTTAGTATTTAACCACGTTTTCCATAATAAGCTATAATGTAACTTTTGCTTATTTGTAGCTTATTTATAATACCTTTTCAACTTTTGCAATTTTCTTGTCTTTATATTAGTATAAAGTATTTTTACAAAAAGTTTCAGATTTTTCCAATAAGTTTTAGTATTTTTAAACATTTAATTAGTGTTTTATAGTAATTAATTCATAATAAAAAATATAAAAGTCTAAAAAATATAAATCTTTTTTCTTAAATTTTCTTTTGTCATATAATGCATGTAAGAAAATTAGTTTTACATTCGTAGGCCTTTTATTTCATAAATTTTACGTTTTTGCTTGCTTCAGTAATTTTTAAGCATGTGGCTTCGTTCATTTTAAACCACGTTTTTAGGTAATTTAAGATTACGTTTTAATTAAAATAGTTTATTTAAGTTATTTTGTTTTATAAAATAAATGTTCATCGATCTGTAAAAATAGTGATAGCGTTTATTTAATAGATTTTAACTTTTTAATTTCTTTTAATTTGTATTTAAGTCGCTTTAATTTATAAATCTTTTCTTTAGGTAATTTTCCATCAATATCCTTTCTAATCACTATCCTTAGTGATCATTCTATCATCTGAAGTGTTTTACACAATTCATCCTCCGTGGGACTTAGCGACCGAGTCTACACTATATTCCTCCGATCTTCATTGCATTGGTGTGAAATTTGTTTTAGGATTTCTTCGGTTGGTCATTCACAAGTGGCAGGCTTGCGTGAGATAACTTGACGGTTTGGCACCAATCATATGTAAGATTTTAGTGTGAAAAAAAAAGGGGAAGAAAGTTCATTTTTTTTCAACTTTGCAAGGAAAAATCTGGCTTCTAGAATTTCTTTGTTTGTGAATTAATTCTTGATCTTAGTAGGTGTTCAAAAGGTGCCAAACTTATGTCTCTCTCAGTCCTTTTGACCAACTCCCTCTGGTTACATTTTTGTGCATCAAAGAATCAGCAAGCTTAGTTAAAATGGAAGTCAAAATCGTTTTTTGACCATTTCTTTTCCATCAGTTGCTGAAAATGGCCCCAAACGGTGATCTCATTATTATTAAGCGTAACAGCTTAATCTTGGGCCCCACTTGTATTTACTTGAGTCTCTGTTCATCTAACTTTGTTATTGTAGCTCTTAACTGCTTTGGATCCCCTCTTTCAGCTTGATGATAAGCTCAATCTGACATACCGTCTGAACTACGTGGTCAATGACTCGGTTGCCTCTTGGAGTGCTTATCAGGTTTTTGTTTCTGCTTATTTAGATCTTTTAAGTGCTCTTAGCTTGATTGGATTAAGATATGTTAACCTTAGCTTTCCCTTAGCTTATTCAATGCTTATTTTATCCCTTAGCATACTTAGTTCCTCTTATTTTTCTAGCTTAGGATCTCCTTAGTGTAACTTGCAAGCCAACTGCTTCTTCCCTTTGAATTTAGTGCTTATAGCTTATTTAGGACTGGATATGTATGTGTTAGCTTAGTTTAGTGTATATAGTGCTTAATCTACTGCTTAGCTTAGTGATTTTTGGCTGCAATCTGAATAAGAGAGTCTTTGGTGTTGGTAACTGTTAAAAATCAGTAGTAATGTCAGTTCATACTGCTTATTGCTAAGCTTTCTTCAAAAAAAGTTTTCACAAAAATCTTTTCCTTTGATTGCCTCTTGAAGTTTCAATAACCAAAAAAAAAATTTGTCAAAAAGAAGGAATGGGCTGGCGCGAGACCTCTCCCCATAGGGTGTTAGTGGTGTACACAGCATGCGATCGCCCTTGGGTCTTTCTCATGTTTCATTTGCTAAATTTAATACATAAGGGGTGTTTGACAGTTTTCCTTTTAAGCTCTCTTTAGCTTATTTTCTGCTTATTTTCCACAACAAAGTAGTGATTTCTTATTTTCCTAGGATGGCTATATCTCAAGTACTTTTTTGTGATTTTTCGATTTTTCAACATTAGTTTAATATTTTTAATCATTTAATTAGTGTTAAATAGTTTTAATTCATTAGTAATAAATTTAAAGTCAAAAAAATACCGTCTTTCTAAAATTATTTTTAGTCAAATAGAGCGTAGGAAAATTGATTTCACACGTAGCCCTTAAATTACAAAACTTTTACATATGGCTCGAGTTGTTTCCACGGTTTTCGTTTTCCGTTTTTGCACCTAGGACTTAGTGTAGCTTCGTTTTATCATTCCTTAGGCTTAGTGATAGTTTATTTTAATTTATTAGGGTTCCCTTACCTTAATTACTTTCCCGTTAATTAATTTGTAGAATACATAATTAAATCCAAAATCAATCATTAAAAACCTATTCAAGTTCAAATCACGAAACTCAACGAATCCTTCCATTCACACCTCGTTGGGACCGACCGGAAATCACTTTCCGGTATCACTTTATCACACCGTGAGGTTTAGCGCGGACCTTTTTCCTAAAGGGTTGATTTGTTGAATTTTACGGTTAATTTGATATATTGATATTGTGTTTGTTTTTCACACAGCTTCAGCGAATCAAATTTTGGCGCCCCTTCTTGGGAGGTGTGTTGCGACAATATCGTGAAGTTTTTAAGATTAGTGACTTGAAGAACCTTCCTCGTTGAGTTATTGTTTTTTATAAAATACAAAATACAAAAATATTTTCTTTTCTTTGTATATATATGTAAAAGATTAAAAATACAAAAAGATTTTTCTTGTTTTTTAAATAATATAGAAGACACAATCAATATAACATTCTCAAGCTGTGTGTGTTATCATTATAAGTTCGAACAAAAGATTTAAACTTGCCTTTGTGCGGCTATTGATTTGGTTTACTTTTTGTCGGTTTAACAAATCGTATGTGTGAGGTATAAGGGCTGACTGACATTAAATTGCGTGTTTGTAAAGAGGCGGGTTTTAATAAGCCCGTGACCTACAAGTCTCTCGCTCTTTGTCGTTTTACTTATAGAAGTGATCATTTCCGCGTGGGATTATTGGTTTAAATTCAACGTGTTTTGCCTCGGTCTTGTTTTAATTGAAAGTGTTGTTTTGGTAGTGCATGCTTTCGTTCTTCTAGATCCATTGAGCCCTTTTAAGTGATCTAGCAGAAATCCTAGAAGAGCGTTCTCATAGGCGTCTTTGCCCGAATAGTCAGACCCGAGATTATTACTATTCCAAACAATATGTGAACGAGCGAACTATGGCCGAAATGCTCAGGCACCACCCAGGGTTATGGAGATGCCATCGTTTTACCACCAATCAATTCGATCACTTTGAATTGACACATTTGATCCAACTTGTGTCTCGAATCAATTCCACGGGTTTGATGCGAAGACCGTTATGCACATCCGTTGGTTTAAAAAGTTGACCTCAACTATCAATTACAAGGATGTACCACAAAAAGTGATCAAATTGATGCTATTTCGTTCTCACTTGACCGGATTTGGAAAAAGAACCTCGATCCAAAACTTGAGATCTTGTTCAAAAGTTTGTCAATTATTTCTTTCTCCATCAAAGAGCGACTAATCTTAATAATGAAATTTCTGGATTTCGTCAAAATTTCGATGAAAACTTTGGAGAGGCATGGGAGAGATTCAAAGATCTCCTCGGGAAATGCCCCATCATGAATACGGAGCTTCAACAAGTTAATATCTTTTATAATGGGTTGAGCAATAGCGATCAAGATTCTTTGAGCAGCGCAGAGGCAATATCTTAGATCGTAAGCCTAAAGGTGTGATTGAGATTTGCGAAATAAAATCAAAAGTTCCTATTTCTCGCAACAAAGTCAATATTCGAACACTCTGCTTCTTCATCCGGTAACTCTTCGAGTTAGCAGCTCCGTTAACGCTCTAGCAGGATCATCCGTTTATGATGAAAGAGGTAAAGGAAATCAAAGCGAAATTCATAGCGGAACCAATCAAAGCCGTAAACAAGGTGTGTGAAACTTGTAGTGGTCCACACGTGTATTATGATTGTCAAGCAACCGATGCTTCTCTTTACCAAGCTCCATCGAACCGTAAACCACAATCAATACCGACCATGGTGATCCTCATACCGTGCACCTTGCGATATGACACACTGGTTTTCCTCACATTGCAAACCATGGCAATCAAAATCGCTTTGTTTTGAATCAAGGACACAACTTCAATAACTCTCAAAATTTCAATGAGGCAAAAATTTCAACCAACCATATCAAGCTCCAAATCACCAAAGTTATCAACAACCTTCTCAAGCTCCCCTACCAAATGACTTCATGAAAATTCTTGAGAGTCAAGCATCGTTCAATGCAAACTGGATCAATAACATGAGTTGAGCTAAAAAGGAAATTGATACCACAATGTCTCGGCGGACAAATGAGTTGAAGAATATGATGGCGGTTTCATGAACATGAATATGAACAAAGCTTCCTCATCTTACGGAGGACTCCCAACATCTGATTCAAATCGAATGCGAGTTGAAAGCCGTAGCACTTCGTAGTGGTAAGGCGCACAATGGACCGACTCAATGCCTCTCCACCGGGGCAATGAGTCAAGTTACCAAGGATACAGCGGACAAGGTGTAAATCTCAAGCCCACGAAGTACGTACGCGTCCACCTTGGTGGTCAAGCTTTAAGTCAGGAACCGAAGTTCCGAACAAAGTCAGGCGAGATGAACCTGTCTTTCAAAGTCTAGTCGGCTCCTTACCCATCAAGATTGCATGATGAGAAGCTCAAAGACAAAACCGAAGAGCAAATGGAAAAATTTTTCCAAATTTTCAATGAACTACACTTTGATATAAGCTTCGTTGATGCTCTCGTTCTAATGCCGAAATTTGCATCCACACTTAAACTGCTGAGCAACAAGATAAGTTATCACGAATGGCTAAAACCCCTCTCAATGATCAATGCTCGGGTCCTTCAAGCTTCCCAAAAGCTTGAAGACCCGACAGTTTTAATCCCGTGTGATTTCTTGGGGATGGTTCAATGCTCTGCGCCTTAGCGATCTTGGTATTAGCATTAACCTCATACCACTCGGTATGGAAGAAACTGTCTCTTCCTAAACTTACATCCACTTGTATGACACTCAAGCTAGCGGACCGTACCAAACTTCGTCCACTTGGGATGGCAGGATGTCGTAGTGAAAGTAGGAAAGTTTCTTTCCTCTTACGACTGTTTAATAGTAGACTTTGATCGGATCCTAGAGTTCCCTCATCTTAGGAGAGCTTTCTTGAGAGCGAGCGCAATGCTCAATGATGATATATTCTTTGAAGAGTTGACCATACGGGTTGACAACGAAGAACTTCGTTTAATATCAACCATAACTCCAAACCTCTATACAAACATAGTGTTGCCACAATTGATCAAAATCGAAAGAATCATGCAACTCTCAAATTCACGGTTAAGAGGAGTCACCAAAAGCGTCTTTGAGCTAAAAACTTTGAAAATCAACCTGGTTCAAACACATGGTTTGAAAGTTGTACCAAGGAGTCGAGTGTTCTTGATGATGATGATCTAGAATGGGAGACTTTGCCGGAGTGGTGGAAATTGCTAGAGCTCACTGAAGTAGCATCCTCGGAATCAGTTTATCGTATTGAGTTTGTTGCTCATTAATGAAACCAAACTCTCTTGTTTCAATGGATTGGATGATGATGTTTGTGATCCAATGGGAGACATTCTTCCCATTGAAGAATTGCTAAAAAATGATCCTCCCAAGTTTCGATGGATCGAGGGGAGAATGTCTCCCATTGGATCACAAACATCATCATCAATCCATTGAAGCTGAAGAGAGTTTGGTTTCATTCACGAGTTAACAAACTCGATCTGATTCGAGGGGATGTGGTGTGCCAAAGCAACAATTTCCACCACTTTCGATAAAGTCTCCGATTCTAGATCATCATCATCAAGAACACTCTGGACTTCCTTGGTACAACTTTCAAACCATCAATGTTTGATTTTCAAGATTTTAGCTTCGACATTTTGACTCGTGAAACAGTATTGCGTGATTCTTTTCGAATTTTGATCAGTTGTGGCAACACTATGTTTGTATAGAGGTTTAGTTCAGTTGATAAGCGTTCTTCGTTGTCAACCGTGGCATCCGACAAATACATCATCAAAAGCATGGCTGGATGCTCACAAAGATGAGGGAACTCAGGATCCATCAAAGTCTACAAACAAAGTCGTGGAAAGTGAAACTTTCCTACTTTCACTCGCATATCTGTCCCAGTGAACGGTTTTGCCGATCCTCGTGTCGAAATGGATGTGAGTATTTAGGAAGAATTTCTTCCATTGAGTGGCATGAGGTTAATGCTGGCGAATGATGAAGCGAGCATTGAACCATCCCAGTTAAACGCATGCCCCGGCTTTTGAAGCTTCTTTGAGCCGAGCATTGCTCATTGAGAGGGTTTTAGGGAATAATATCTTTGTTGCTCGGCGGCCTTATGCCAGATGCAAATGGTGAAGCAGAGCATCAGCGGCTGTGTAGTTCATTGAAAATTTGGAAAAATTTTTCCATTGCTGCTGGCTTTCGTATTATCTAATCTTGATGAAGGGTGACTAGATTTTGGCGGGGCAGTATTGTCTTGGGCTCCGAATTCGACCGACCGAAATTGAGACGTCTTGTGCGACAGGCAATTTGCACTTGTCCGTTGTATCGCAGTAACGACTCATTGCTCACGGTGGAGGAGGCATTGCGAAAGGTCAGTATGATCGCCGATGGTGACGGCTTTCAACTGGTTTAAAATTGCGGGAAGTCCTCCGAAGATGACGGCTTTGTTCATATTCATGTTCGCAATCATCATTCTTCAACTCATGCTGTCGCAGCATTGTGGTATCAATTTCCTTTTCGCTTCTCATGTTATTGATTTGGTTGCATTGGTATGCTTGTTCGATATTTTCATGTCATTTGACGGCTGGTGTTGACAACTTTGTGATGACTTATTCTGGATGGTTGGTATTCGATTGATTTTTTGAGAGTTATTGATTTTGTCGCTTGAGAACAAGCGATTTCCATGGTTTTACGTGAAAACCGAAGTGTGTCATGCTGGCAGATGCGGTGATGAAATCATTGTATTATTGATTTACCGAGCTACGAGCTTGACCGATTATCATAATGCGTGAACCATACAGATTACGCACTTGCTGTTCGCATTATTGTTAGAAACTTATGATGGCGATTTCTTTCCTCTTTCATCATACAGCGGTGGGCCAGGCGGCGGCGACCTTCCGGTTAGCGATGGCGAAGTGTTGAGAATATTGACTTTGTTGAAAACAGAACTTTTGATTTATTTAGCAAATCTCAATCACATCTTTAAAGCTACGATTCAATATTGCGTTCAAAGATAGGTTGCGCCGATGTAAACCCAATATTAACTTGTTGGCTTCGACCAATGATGAGAATTGCTTTCTCCCGTACTATGAAAAGCACTAAATGCGGCTTTGGCGAAATCGATTCATTTTTAAGATTATCTTTGATGGAGAAGAAATAATTGACAAACTTTGAACAAGATCTCCCTGATGGTCGGCTTTCGACCCGATAAATTTCGGCGAGCGGCTTAGCATCAATTTGATCACTTTTGGTACATCAATTGAGTTGAGGTCAATTTGTTAAAACCCAGCGGATTCAAGATTCTTCGATCGGCAATGAATTGATTCGTGGCACAGTTGGTCAAATGTCTTCAATTCAGTGATCGGTGATGGTAACAACCGGCTCGGTGAATACTGGTATTTCGCCATAGTCGTTAATACTCCGGCTTGTTTGAATGATACGAATCTCTTCGTATTCGGCGGCAGCGATCTTCTGAAATTGCTAGATCAGCTCAATGATCTAGAAGAGCGATGGCATGCACTACCAAAACAACACTCAATGAAACAGACGAGGCAAAACCGATGAACAAACCAATAATCCACGTGAAATGATCACTTCGTAAAGCGCTTTAGAAAAGGCGGAGCTAATGAGCCGGCCAGCCGTCTCTTCGACCGCCAATTAATAGGCATACTGATGAAACCGATAAAGTAAACCAAATGCGGCGCGACGGCAAGTTTTAAATCGTTCGAACTTCAATAATAACACCTGATTGAGAATGTTATATTGATTGTGTCTCTATATTATTTAAAACAACAGAAAAAATCTTTGTATTTTTAATCTTTATATATACAAAGAAAGAAAATTATTTTATTTTATTTTATAAAAAACAATAACTTCGCGAGGAAGGAAGTATTAATGCAAAACCTTTCACTATTGTCGCAAGCACCTCGCGGCGGCGTAAAATTGATTATGCTTGCAACTATCAATATATCAAATTAACCGTAAAATTGACAAATTAACCCTGAAAGGTAGCATGTCACGGGTGATAAAGTGATACGGAAAGTGATTTAGTGTCAGCAGTGTGTGGAGACGTTGATTTGAGCAGTTAATGTTGATTTTGATTTAATTCTGGTGTAAGGAAGCGAAGAACCTAATAATTGAAATAATTATCACTAAAGCCTGAGAATGATAATGACTACACTGTCTGGGAATGCAAAAGCATTAATGCGACCGCCAAAATAATTTTGTAATTGGGCTGGTAATTCGTTGTTGACTAAATAATTTTAAAAGCAATTATTTTGACTTTACTACGGGGTAAAACTATTTAACATTAATAAATGATTAAAAACTAATGTTGAAACGAAAATTCAAAAGTACGGAGATATAGGCGATCTGGAAAATGAAATCACTACTTTGTTGTGGAAATAAGCAGAAAATGAAGAAGCTGGTCAGTATGTATTAAATTGCAAATGGCTGAGAAAGGCAAGAGTACGGTACAGCCATGCACTTACTTATAAGGAGAGGTCTCGGGGTTGACACTCTTTTTTTTTTTTGACAAATTTTTTGGTTATTGGCTTCAGAGGCATCGGAAAGATTTTGTGGCACGAAGAAGCAGCAATAGCGATATGGTACTATTACTCTTGATTTTAACGTTACCAACACCGGCTCTCTTGCGACAAAGCGTAAATAGCCGTTAAGCAACTAAACTGGCATACATATCCAGTCTAAACTATAACGCTAAGTCAAGGGAAGATTGTGCACCGCAAAGAGATCTAAGCTAATGGAAGGAACAAGTGGCATCTAGGGATACAAAATAAGCATTGAATAAGCTAAGGAAAACTGGGTATCTTATCAATCGAAGCAAGCTTAAAAGATCACAAATGGCGGCGACGATCCCGGTATAGCAAATTTCTGCAGTACTGGAATATATTTAGCTATTGGCGTCAGGCTTGAAAGAAGAGGATCCAATTGGAAGCACAATAACAAAGTTAGATGAGCAGTCAAGAAATACAAGTGAGGCCCAGATGGTATTCACATTTAATAATAGGCGAGATCATTGGTTTTGAACCGACTGTGAAAAATGAGATCAAGCGATTTTGTTTTTTAACTAAGCTGATAGTTTACAAAAGCCTCAAGAAGTGGTAATTTAAATTCAACTAAGATCAAAGAATAACAATGACGACTCTGGCTGTTGTATTGTTCTGGTTGAAAAAAATGAACTCCCCACTAAAATCTTACATACTTCATTACTCCAACTAAAAACTTGAAAAATGACTTATAAGCTCAAGGACGGTTTTACTACAAAAGTCAAGCGGGTAAAAATTGCTTCTTTTGGTGGTTTGGGAACATAAACCAAACACCCTAAGGATGAAATGCTTTTAAGCAGTTTCCAATAAGCTATTTTGACCCCTTTTCTTTTAGAAACTAATTTTGTTATCTAAACTCAGAATTGTTAACAACATATAAGCAAGAAAAAAAACATGGACTCAAAGTAAACTACTTTTCATTGATTTGAAAATAAATTACACTAGAACTTAAAAACAAGAGACTGAAATTGAAAATTAAACTAGGTTTATATCATGGCTACAACATCTCTGTTATATACTAAACTCTTGGTCTTCATGTCTTCTTCTCTTGTGTTTCTGTGAGGCAGTCAAGAAACCAAGTTTGTGCTGAACCAATCAAGCCTTTGATTAGTTAGGTACACTTTTTGAAGTCATCTGAGCCATTAGTTGGGTCCTTTTTGAGCTTGGATTCTTGACTTGGACATTGGGAGGAGGGAAATTGGTAGTGGGTTTGGGATTTGGGTAAACACGGTGCAAAGAGATGAAGGTGGATTTGGGGTATGGTTGAAGTTAGGTAAAAGGGAGAGATGGGGTGGAGTGTTTGGGAGAAGGAAAAGGTGTTAGGGTATCTAGGGTTCTGGGTTTTGTTTGGGCGGGAAGGGGAAGAAGAAGGCAGGGGTGGATTGGTTATACCTTGACCGGGTGTGGATTGGACCGGGTTAGAGTTGGGCCTGGATAAGAGTTTGGGCTCAAGTAGGTTTAAGGTTTAGGTGTAACTATTGATCCATTAAGCATTTAGGGACTAAATATGCACAATCTGAAAATCCAGGGATCACATATGTAAAATCTGAAAAGTGATCAAAGAGCAAAATTTGAAAATCTTAAATAATGCAAGGACTGAACTTGACACTTTCTAATAATACAAAGACTAAATTTGCCAAATTTGAAACTCCGGGAACTAAACTTGTAATTTTTCAAAATTTTTGAAATTTTTCACCAAAGGACTAATTATGACAACTTATGATTTCAAAAGGACCTTTGGTGACTTTTCTTTTTAAATTACGTGCTCGGGGACTATTTACGTCAATTTTTGAAATCGGGGGTAAAAGCGATGATTATATGCAAACTTTGTTATTTTTCATTTGTTTTGATAATTTTGCATAGAAACATATAAAACACAATTTTGAGATATTTGATATTTTGATGCATTTGAGATGTTTTTAGATGTTTTGCGATTCAGTTGACCAAAAAATGATGAGTGAATAAGCACTCATCAAGTGTTTTACGTTGTGGCTCTTAAGACCCGATGCGTGGAAGAATAAACTCAAAGCGTTCTCTAGGAAGAGCTTTTGTGAATGATTGCTAAGCTGGTATTGATCCTCACAAAGTATAGTTCCACCACCGTTTTCAACTTGTTCTGATGAAATGATGTCAGATGTCGATGTGCTTTGCTCTTGAGTGTTGTAGGTTGTTGCATGAGAGAGCAATATCACCGATCTGAGAGGGATTTTGTTGAATTTAAAGCCATAGTCGGATAATTGGGATCTCATCCATAGGATTTGAGCACAGCAAGATGACATGGCTATACTCAACCTCTGTAAAGGAAATAGAAGTACTCATTTGTTTCTTTGAAGACCAGCTCACAAGCTTATCACCCAAAAGCGGCACCTCGGGCGTGCCGACGAGTGTCTTGACATCTGCATGATCGTCTGCATAATTTGTTAGTGACATATCGGTGTGCCGGGTACCAAAGTCCCAAGTTGATGGTTCCTTGGAGATACCGAAAGACCCGTTTAACCGCTTCAAGGTGCTTTTAGTAGGCTTAGCACGGTATCTAGCACACATGCAAAAGCGTGCGAACAAGATGTTTGGTCTACTAGTGAGAGTAGGTACATGAGGGATCCATCATACTGATATTTCGTTTGGTCTACCATGATCACGAGTAGTCCTCATCTAGTTTAGTCAGCTCTATCATGGGAGTGTCAACACTTGAATCAAATCCAAATTTCTTTAAAATCTCATTTGCATATTTAGATTGATTTATGAAAATGCCTCAGGGACTTTGTGAAATTTGTAATCCCAAGAAGAATGACATTTGTCCCATCATTGACATTTGAAATTTGAACCCATTTCAATTGAAAAGCGTCACACTCATTGGGGTCGGTCGAGGCAAAAGATGATATCATCAACATAAATTTGAGCGTGAATTAAATGTTTGCACGACTTCTGGTGAACAATGTTGGATCAAGCGCTCCTTTCTTTGAATCCGGTAGATAGAAGAAACTTTGATAAGCGTATCATACCATGCCACCCTTGGAGCTTGATTTAAACCGTAAAGCCTTCTTCAAGCGATAAACATGAGTAGGATGCTCGGATTCACAAAAGCCTTGAGTTGGTGGCGTAGGCGACTTCTTTAAGATCTCCGTTCGAAATGCGTCTTTACATCCATCTGATAAACTACCATGTTCTTACTAGCAACATTAGCCAAGAAGATTCTGATTGCCTCGTCACGAGCAACGGGAACAAATGATTCTTCAAATACCCTCCTCTTGTGAGTATCCTTTTGCCAATAATCGAGCCTTGTTCTGTAACACATCACCATGCTCATCAAGTTTCACTTTGAAGATCCATTTTAGAGCAATGATCATAGCACAATCAGGCGGTACTAATTCCCATACAATAAGTCGATCAAACTCATGAATTTCTTCTTGCATGGCATTGAACCAGCTATCTTCATTCATGGCGATTTTAACATCTTTTGGTTCGATCTTAGAGAGTACGGAGTTGAAGAAGCACCATAAGGCATCGGTTGCAAGTTGTTTCTAGTGTGGATCTTTGGGCGAGAGGATTTCCAATGATATTGTCTAATGGATGATCGTGAGTCCATTTTCTGAGGTGTTCATGTGGCTGTTGTTGAGGGATGATAGTAGATCGATGTCTCAAGAAGATGGTTACGATTGATTCGAGGAGCAAATATGTTTTCAAATGGAGCATCTTGGCGGAATAGCAAAGTTAACTTCATCATTGATGCTGAAACAGTTCTTGATGTACATTCAAAGATTGTTGATTTGTTGATGAGATTGAGTGATCTGTGGCCTTCTTGACTTAATGATATTGAGTGAAGGGTTGACTTCATTCTCATGGATAAAGCCGACCTCTGTTGTTGGAATTGGCTTATCATTGGCACTAGGCTCATAATGTTCATCAAACATAGGATCAAACAATTTCTTTAAATCATCTTGAGATGGAGGTACATATGGAGTTGCTGGAGGAGTTTGGTACAAGGGGATGAACCAATGGGATAGTTTTGAAGTCGGGTCCAGTTGGATTTTCGAGAGCCATTTGACCGGTCCAGCTCATCAAGCAACGTGATGAATTGTTTCCATGATATTTGGGTTCTCTTGTTGTAGATTGGTAACCTTTTCGTTTGGTGCATATCCTACAAATACTCCAATGTCCGCTTTAGCTCTCAGTTTTCCTAAATCTTGACCATCATTAGTTGGATAACATAAAGCACCAAACACACGAAGGTGATAGATCAGTTTTTCTATTGGGACAAGTTCATAAGGAGTCTTTCCGTGAGAAGTGTTAATTAGAGATCGATTTTGAGTGTAACAAGCGGTGCAATAGCTTCACCCATAGAAACATTGGAACTTTTGAGTAAATGACATTTTTCCTTGCGGCTTCCACAAGAGTTGATTTAGATACTAAGCGTTATTTGAGGAGTTCGAGGACACTTCTTTGGGGATGATCCAACATTTCCATAAAATTCATTGAGTTCTTTATTAACAAACTCGGATTGTCGATCTGAATGATTCAATTGTTTGTTGAGTCGGATCAGAAGTTGTTTAATGAGTTTAATGATGACATCTGGAGTTTCATCATTCGTCCTCAAAAACTTAACCCAGTGAATCGTAGTAGTCATCAACCACAACTAACACATATCTCTTCCCATTAATAGTTTGCACTCTCATTGGGCGCACAAGATCCATATGTAGGTATGAAGAACTTACATTCTGAGTTTGTGGGTTTGGTTTGTGGGCATATTTAGTGCTTTCCGAATTGGCAAAGTGAACGGAGATGATCTTTTTCATATTTTAATCTGGTAAGCCTGCGAGATCCTTTCGGGAGGTTGTTTATGGTGCGATGTGTTCAAGTGATTGAGACAGCGATGCCATAACCATGACTTTGTTTTTGAAGCCTTTGACAGCAAGAAGATTGGAGAAGACTTCATCATGTCATCGATAGAGATGGTGTATAGGTTAGTACCTCGAGTACCTCTTAATAATTCTACACATCAAGTTCTCTACTTGAAGCAAGTATGTTTTCTAAAGCCACTTCTAGATTGGAATCACGAAATTGACCAGCAGAGAACAAATTATGACCAAGACCTTACATAATACCAGAAATACAATTTTTACCAACCACATAATCTCCATAACCCATAATAGCTCCAAAATGGTCGTTTCCCGAATCTGTCAGATGAATTTACTCACGAAGTTCATGAGCCGCATGTCTCGAGTCATATGCTTGGAGCAGCCCTAAGTCGAGGTACCACGAGCGATTTGAGCGATCTGCGATTAAACCTGAATAAGAATGGATATGGATAATTGGGATCCCCATGCAAGAATGGGTTCCATTTGGTTAAATGTGATGATTGGAACACCACATCGAAATAGAGACATCCATATCGAAATTGAAGCAATGGAATCATTATGAATAGATGCTTGATACTAGTGTCCGTATTTGCCTATTCAAAGTATGTTCACTTCTTAATGGAATAGTTCTACGATAGGCATCCATTTTCTAGTGGGCATTATACGATTAACCTTATGGCCAGGGTATCCATTGATAACCTATCTTACTAAATGTTCTTCACGTGGGCTTGTTTCTAACTTTCATTCGCCTTTGCCTTTTTTGCCTAGCATGATATTTTGCATTAACAATGGCGGGGATTTGTGATTATTGAAAAGCATTCACACCACATTCATGATTAGTAAGAAATTCAAGCGGACATCATTACAAGGTTTGCAAATAGTATCGAATTAATTAAATCAGATGCGCCTATGGCTAATATTAGAATCAACACGATTCGTTTTATTCAACTCAAACTTAAAGTTCCTAGGTTGGTCTTACTCCTCTCTTCCAATGCAAATTCTTAGCTTAGAGGTCCTATCATTCCTTGTATTATCTTGAGACTTTGACTGCTCGCATTAATGTCGATTACTCTACTGAGGGGAATGGGAACATTAGTTGGTTTTGCTACTTTTGCATTTTATGTTTAGATGTCTTTGGGATGTGAACTATTTGAGGTAGAAGTTCACCTTTTTAACACTAGAGGTGTTGGGATCTGAACTACTTGAAGGTATACTACAGATCACATTCATAACATTGGGCATCGAATGGATTTCATACTTGGCACTAGGCATAGAACGGAATCAGGATTAACTCTCCCTAAGGACTTAGGGCGTATTGTGATTAAGCATTCTAGAAGTTCTTGAGATCGTTTGGCATATAAGCATGCATGCCAAATTGCATTGTCAAGTGGTTTCTCTAACTTATCCTCTTCAACAATCTCACGGAGACATTCTAGACAATCCTTAAGGTATGAGAAATATGTTTGAATTGCAAGTTTATTATTCCTAAGATGAGGAGGAACATATTTCTTGATCAAAGCATATTTATTACAAAACAGGTACCTTTGATCCATCATTCTCCCCATTGGTCATTGGCATTATCCCTTTTTCTTGATTCTTAATTTCCTTTTGCAATGAAGCTATTTGTTAGTTATTTTTTTAGTGACCTTTATTGATTCAAATAACTCATTGAAATGTCGTTTAACTTTTTCATTTTCTTCTAGAAAACTCTCGTTTTCCTTTTGTGTGCATTAACTAAGTTTTAAAGATGAAACGTTTGAGAATACTGAGAATCTAAAAGAGGAGGCATTTGGGAGCGATCCGTTGTTTTTTCACCTTTAATTGAGAGATTTGGGCTTTCAACTTTCGATCATGTTACAATGAGCTTGAATACATTCGTCACGTTTGTTTATTTGAAAAGCGCATCAAACTCGGAGTATCCGAGGATGTCTTGATATTTGAGGTTTTAACATTTTCTTTAAGATGTTGATATTTTAGTTGTAAATTAAAATGATCAACCTCTAGTTTAGAAAAGTGTTTTACCAAATTATCGTGATCATCCGGATCAATTTTCTCATTTAGTTTAGAGTTAGTTTTTCAAGCTCAATGACACGATCATGGGAGACTTTCAAAGCAACAGATAATTCATGAAATTGAGAAGCATTAATGGAACTATTTGTAGCGATGAAAACACATCTTGAGCAATACATTCGAATGATTCTCATTTAGTGTATGCAAGTTCTTCCTCTCAATCTCATTATATTTTAATTCTAAGCTCATAGTCACTAACCTCGGCGATCATTGCATCAAATTCCTTTTCCATTTCTTTAATGTCTAAATTCATTCCTTTTTAAGACTTTCAAATTGATCTTTTAGTTGTTTAAAGAAAGGCATAACCGGTTAAATAACATTCTTTTAGTTTGCTCAAAACCCTTTCCCTTGATTATACCGAGTGGGTGTGATCCTTTTCTTACAAGTTTTTAAAATCAACAAATAGTTAAAATAACATATTGGTGACTAAGGTCTTGCTTTTTGGTGGCAATAGTCCTAGGAACTAAATGCATTGGTGTATTGGGAGGATACACGATCCAGAAGGCATTTTCCTAAATGGGGGGTTTGTTACAACAAGATTCTCTCCTTTTTGCTTATCTAAGTCCTTTTTCTAGAACACTTGTTCGGGTGTTAACAACGTCCGAGGCTTAAACTTGTTCAAGGAAATCCAATTCTCCTTCTTGTAATCATGGGGTGTGATAGTTATTTTCTTCTCTTTACATTTAGGATCATCTAGTTTCTTGTTCATCTTTTCCCTAGTGATTTCATCTGATTTCTTATCTTCCTCAGATTACTTCAGCTAACTAGGTTTACGTCTAGGCTTAAGTTTCATTGCCATCATAGAGTACCTTATGAGCATTTCTAGCCCTTTTAATGACCTTTGGATTTGGTTCCTCAACAAGGGGAATGCTATGCTTATCGCTTAAGACTCTATGCTTAGTGATCATGTGAAGCGTCTGATGGTGTTCCCTTGTACGTACAACTTATTTTCAAGCTTGTTTTTCAAAGTTTTCAAATTAGAAAAATCATTCAAAAGTTTTGATTCCTTAGCCTTGAATTCTTGCTTAAGCATTTCACATTTTCTTGAAGTTCTTGTTTTTGCTTAGCGGTTTTAGAAAGCTTTTCTTGTAAGGAATTTAACTCTTGTTTTAATACTTCTTCTCTAAAATTACTTTTTCTAATGATTGTATGCATTTGGTCATCCATTTCTGCTCAGGTGGTCAACTCAAATTTAGCACGTTGTTCATAAATAGCAACCGCGTTCTTTATAGGCATTGATTCGAGACAACGGAATCATCGGGGCACATCGAGTGAATTCATCAAAGACATAGTCATTATTGTTGTAGAGATGCATTACTTGATACAGTCTCACTTTCACTTTGCTTCACATATTGATCATATGTGACAATATTGCTATTATCCATCATCAATATGATTCATAAATCTCAGAGATTGTACTTCATTATGCATCTTTTGCTCATCAACATCATCATATAGTTTTAATACCTCTGAGATGATCTTGTCTTTGGATGGACGGTTTTTGTGGTGGAGAAACTTTTGGAGAAACCATAGGTGAGATCTGCCATGAAGATTGTTGTGTTTGTAGGTTCATCATCTACATCGAGTCAAATGCATCACAATCGGCTACTTGAAAGGCATTCGATGATTATGACCTATCTCACGAATTGAATGTTCATCAACATTAACATCATAAGTCTTGGCATTCCCTTGGTGAAAGCAATATCCTCTTCATCCAATCTTTGCTCCATTATCACGAGCTTGAACCAAGTAACATTTTATCCTGAAGTTTTCGGCGTGGACATTTTGGAAATGTACAATTCCTTTCAATGTGTCCCTCACCACCACAATTGTAGCATTTGATAGGCTTTGTTTGTCCTTGATTTCCAATCCTTCCGATTCGATTTCCACCATATCCCTCCACTCCACCTCCTCTTCTCGATCATCTTGCCTTTCTTGGCGTTGCACCATAACCTTCCATCTCACGGCGGTGGCTTGATTGTGGATTGGATCTGTTATGAGGTTGTTGTTAGTGTATGGGAGATTGTTCATGTTTTGGTGATCATGAGAGCTAGTTGATTAATGAAGTTTCCCACATGACATCGGCTTCGTTTGTTTGAACATTGGATCAGGAATGAGTTTGTGATTACCATTACCCATGGGTATAACTTGAGAAGCTTTGGTGGTAATTCAAGTTGGTTGGTAAGATTGAGTCATTTGATAATTTGTTTCTCACGATTGGTTTTGAAGCGTTCCGAATCCTTTTTCAAACATAGCATGTCTCATTCGGAAGGAATGCTGATTGCTCATAGTTTGTATTCTTCAATCCTTTAGTGAGGCTTCCGTAGTGACAAACTTGTGCCATTCGGGATTCATGTTGTTTACAAACTTTGAGTTCAGGTGAATGTTAGCATGGTCATTAGTGTTCCTCATGTCATTCACAAGCTTGTGGAATCTCACGTAATACTAGACACTCTCATCACGGTTTCATCTTGAAGTGCTCAAATTCATCATAGAGTTGTGATTCTCTCTTTATAGTTAATTGAAACACAGAGAAGCATCTTGACATTATCCCATACAGCCTTTGCTTCGGTGTTGTGATTGATGAGCTTGTAAATGTCTTTTGGAAGACCTTGCGATTATAATGTTAGAAGCCACGATATCTGCATCGAATCTTTCTTCTCCATCATTGAGCTCATCATGCGTCTTTGGTGCATCTATTCCATAGATCATTGTTCCATCTTGGTGTAAATTATGTCTCTAGTAGTCTCAACCGGATACGGTCCTTCATCAATGGATTTGAGAATGTTGACCCCATTTTCCTTTCAAGGCGAGTATGTCGATTCGTTGAGCCCAAAGTGTAGTCAGTTCTTTCTCAAGCATGGGTGGGCCAGTATGCGAACCATTGCTTGAACATCCTCGACGGTGGAGATGATTGTAGAGCGTTGGTAGACATGTTAACAGTAAAGGGATTTTATAACTCTATGATTAAACCGGGAAATAGATTCTTTCACGATGTTTTACTAAATCAAGAGAAAATCGTATTGACCAGAGTCAACAAAGTCGCTAAGAAACCCTGAACCAAGTCGCTAAGCACCAAGTCGCTATAATGCCAAGTTGCTAAGACACTGTCAAGTTGCTAAATAACAACTCTCTAAGAACCAAGTGTAGCAAAATTTTGTGACAAGTCGCTAAGAACCAATTAAGCTAAGTTGTCGCATTAAGCTAAAAAGCAACTTCGCTAAGCACCAAATCGCTAACACCAAATCGCTAACAAACTTAAGTACAAATTAACTAACTTTCACCAAATTCGCTACCGTAGTGGAAAATCCACTAAATTATCTTGTTTGTCGGCTTGTCTCAATAGACAAGTCAAGCTAGCTCAACTAACTAAGAACTTCAGCAACTTCGCTACCAAATACAAAGCAAGTCGCTACGAGCCAACTTATCCGTGGCAAAGTAGCTAGTAGAAAATCACATAAACACCACTTTTCAATCTAAAAACAACCCAACCACGATGATTCAAGCTTACCAAGTCAAAACCCAAGCACATACAATGATTCTAAACACAAAACTACACCCAAGATTCAAACTTTAACACAAGAAATGATCCAAATGATGCAAAACCACTAAACTTTTTCAAACTCTAAAACCACCTAAAAGTAACTAGAAATCCAAAGATATGTAAGAGATGATCAAACCATGGCTCTTGATACCATTTTTAACATATTGGATTTCACAAACACACTAAACCATAAGCACAAGTAGGCATATAAGATGATTCTAGAGAAGTTAGAGGTTTAGGAAACTTTAGTGAGAGAAAGAAAAATCTTATTATGAGCTCCAACTCTACCTTGGGAGGTAGAGAGTATTTATAGTCATTACATAAACAACCACCTATCGGGATGTGGATCAGAGCATCACTGATGGAAGGTAAAGCCGTCAAATCGTCCACGGTGTTACATAAACTAAATACTACTTAACTTATAATAAACTACGACTACGAGCTTTCTAACGATTACATATACTTGAGGTGGCCGACACTTTAACTACTGGATTTTCCAAATCCTAACAAATATAAAGTATTTAATTAAATAAAAAATACTAAAATTAAAAGATGAGTGGGGGTGACCAAAATTAATGTATGATAAGTAGAAGTGAGTGGAAGTAAGAAAAGAAAGAAAGATGAGATGACGGTACTACTTTGAGCCTTACTTGACTATTAATGTTCTGCTCATGTCCCAACAATATATTCATCATATTTTCATGGTTTCAAGGTGTCGATTGATAATCTTATTGCATGCAGTTTTTCCTTTCTCTCAAAGGGTTGTGCAACTTACTGGTGAGTTTTTTTTTTTTTTTACTTATCTTCATGTATTTTTCACATGCATTAGTAAATTTAAGATGTTGTTAGCCGGCTTGCTTGTGTATTCACTGCTACATGATTATCTTCGGGTCCTGCTATATGCACCAAGAATTTAATTTTAGTCAACTGTTGAGTATAGGGAATAGCATCTTTTTAACTTTCTAAATATTTTGGGAATAGCAATTTTAACTTTTTCTGTCAACTTCACTTTTCAATACATTCAATATCACTTTGATTTTTAAGAACTAACTAATTCGGGTTCCCATATTTTTGTCAACTCATTCGGGTTCCCAGATTTTTAAGTACTAACTAATATCACTTTTGAATATCACTTTGATTTTTGTCAACTCATTCGAGTTCCCATATTTTTGAAAACTACAAACTTTATTTCCAGCTTCCTAACTAACTAATTTAATTACAGTAAAAATATGACATAAATCATGTTATATAGGTTGTCTAAATTTGATTTTAAGTACTAACAATTTCTAATATCATTCAACATTACAAGGTAATCCACCAAAGTTATATTCTAATATAAGTTATTATCTTTTTCGTTCCTTGAATCTTCACCGGAAATCCACCTTTCATCTTTGATGTTAGTGCCAAAACAAAAACAGGCTCACTACCATCAACACTTGCATGAACCAAAAATACCCATCGAAAACCCATCGAAAAAATACCCATCAACACTTCGCGGAAAAATACCCGCCGTCCTCGACGGCTCTCGACCAAATTATAACGTCATGTGTCGCCGAAGCCTCATTGCCACCAAACATACCCCATCCGGATGGTGATGGTATGGTGATGGTATATTGGTTGTGGTTTTTTTCGTCCAGTGGTGATGGTATATTGGTTAGAGGTAGATGAGGGGATATAAGGTGGAGGCTGGGAGGGAAAATGTGGAGGCTGGGAAAAAATGAGTGATTTTAGGATTTTTAAGTAGTTGGGTTTTTTTTTTTTTTTTTTGGGTGGGCTTTTGCGGTTTTTTTTTAATTTTTTATATTTTGCTTAATTCTATTAACATTATTGATTTAAGTTGATACAAGAAAATGTCTTTTTTTTTTTTTTTTTTTTTTTTTTTATTATTGTATATTCTGATTTTTTTTTGCAGGAGCTTATTTAAGTTGATACAAGAAAATGTCTTTTTTTGATGAAAATATGCATACGTCGCCATTTTTCACTAATGAGGTATAATTATTTTATATCATAGACGATAATTAATAAATACTCCCTCCGTCCCATTTTATTGTGTACATTTGGCTTTGTGGGTCTTTCTTGGCTTTGACCATTAATATATTTATTTGTGTTATATACTACTTGATGAAAATTATACCAATGAAAAATACATTTAAAACCTAATACATTCATATAATTTTCATCAAGATTATATAAACAAAACAATTATAGTCAAGGTTAAAAAGAAATACAAAAAAGTAATGATGGTAATTTTGGAACGGAGGTAGTATATTATTCTTTAGAAGTGGATATTTTCATTAACAATAACAAATTTAATTTTAGGTGTTCAAAACTCGTGAAGACTTAAAAGGTTGGGCATAAACTAAGGCCAGTCTCAGTTCGTCACAACTCAAAAATCATACACGGTAGAAAGTGGTTTTCTATGAAGTCGCGCTTATGTAGTGATCGAAGTGGTGGTGAATATAAACTGAATGAAACAAGTAAAAACTCTGCTACCAAAAAGATTAATTGTCTATTCTAGTTGGTAGGAAAGTATTCAAATATGTATGGTGGTTGGTTGATGAGTGTGATATGTGATGAACATAATCATCTCCCTGCACAACATATGGAGGGGCATTGTGACAACTCGTAATTTCAGGTCATTTTACAAACTTTGGAAATTTCTTATTCATCCGAATTTACTATTCATCAGCTACTATTCATCATTTTACTATTCATCGTTTTTAAAGTCGATTTGATATTCGAGATGCAAATTTTTTATTCCGAAACACTATTCATTCCTAGAAAATCACTATTCATGATTCACTATTCATCATTTATAATAAACTAGGTTTGAGGTATCAAATCGCGTAACCTTAATGGTTTAGCTGCGAATTCATGAACATATTATCAATGACATTTCATATAGACTAGGATTAGTCTACATATCATTAGTAACATCATCATCATATTAGTTCATGCATGGTTTTGCTTATTTCATTAAGCGTATAATTTCTATTAAATAGCGCTATCGTAATCATTTTATTTTGAGCAGCTTGATCCGACATTTCCAAAAATTGTCCAGATATATTTTCATACTCATTTTAAGATTATAAAAATTATAATATTAGTTTACTCGGTGGTTTTAATTTATTTTGTATATAAATTGTTATATTTATATAATTACGATGGTTTTCGTAAATTCTACTCGATAATTATTTATCCACTCAGTTTTTGTAAGAAATGTATTTTTATAATTTTTATGACATCGATATATTTTATTTTGTTCCGTTAAAATTTATTTCTAGCTAACGCTACCCTAAATACTTAATTATACCTACAACTTATCAACATTACTTACACCATATTACATTTACCATACAAAAATTCACTACTCTTGATCTTGTGTTATCCTTGTCGACCAAATAGCATGACACAACAAGTTTGATAAAAAAAAAATCTTTATTCTAGCCTTAACACATACACAAGAGTAGATTAGATATTTGTTACTACAATTATTATTATACAAACACACTACATACATATAACATAAGGTGTAACAAAAAAAACCTCCTCATTCTCATCTCTTGAAAACCGGCCAAGGAGAAAACCAAGAAGGAAGCCAAAACTTTTCAAGGATCAAGCAATTTTACAACACTAGTATACTCTTAATTAAGGTTTTGCAATAAAAACCTAGGGTATTTAGGAAAAACCTTGTTCTTTAAACCTCATCACTACACTAGTAAGCA
The DNA here is from genome assembly GCA_910596185.1 of Chrysanthemum makinoi. Classification (NCBI taxonomy): domain Eukaryota; kingdom Viridiplantae; phylum Streptophyta; class Magnoliopsida; order Asterales; family Asteraceae; genus Chrysanthemum; species Chrysanthemum makinoi. Next base: position 124,950,841 of record OU343221.1, on the reverse strand, counting down.
TTTCATGATCATTTTTATTCTTCCATATTCATACTTTAGTCATTTTTATCATGCTTGAGTAAAACATGCAAGTTATATGATTATCTATACCACTTTATTTGTTTTTAGTACTTATAATGAGTATATATCATCCTATAATTATCCCTTGAAACATATCATTTTTTATGATGTCTAGGAACCCATGACACCCTAAGAAGGTGTATGGTAGGTTTAGAATAAATTTGGTGTTGGTTTGAAGTGATTGAAACAAGTATTACCGAAAAATAAAATTCGACAACTATAAATAAGGGTCGATCATTTTACTAAATCACGAAATTTCAGCGGTTTACAAAATATGTTGGGCTTGATATTCAGAAAATATAATTTAAAAATAAACGTGACGGCTTGAAAGAGGTTAAAACGGAGTTATAACTTGAAGAAGTTATGCAATTTTTCAAGTTTAGCGAGCGAAAACTATTTTCGAAAACTCAGCATGCTTTGTCCGGATTTTCTGGGTCAAAAATGAGTCTTAAGGCGTTATCTAAATGGAGTCGATTTATCAAAAATATATTAGTATACTTTAACACGAAGATCTGGACATATAAGCGTAAAAAACGGAATTATAACGATTATTAAATTGCGTTTAAATAAGGATATATATTAACTATTTGTCACAAGTATAAAACACTTACTTATATTTTCTAATAGCCAAACTAGTTGTCGCTAGTGGCCATGTTGGGAGTCGTTTTTAACATCGATGGACTACTTTTTAGAAAACAATGTCTTCTAGTAAAAGAAAGTTCACCTAGCCTATTTTCCAAAATGTTCAACCCGTTAATCGGCGGAGTTGTAATGAATAAAAATCGATCTCGAACTTTGCAAAACTACCCTTAAACTTATTTTTGGTACAAGTACCCTACTTTTTCCATGTTTTCTCCATGATCGGGACCTCTATGATGAAAATTTAAAAGCTAAGACTTTTAGATAATGCTACAAGCTTTCCAAAACCATTGAGTTTGTTTCCTAACACTTTCGATATTCACTATTCTGACCGACTTTGAGTCATTTAGTCCTTTCACAAATTATCAAAGTATATCATTTTGCGACGAAAAAGCTATAAATTCTTGATAAATCACTAGCGACTATCGTAGGAGGTTGTTTCAACGCGATAAATTAAAGTATTTTATAATATAGCCGAGATATCATCAACATATATTTCGACGATAAACATTATTTTCAAATGTACAAGTGGTATGGATATAATATGAGTTTGCATGCACGACATTGTTTCATGATTTACATTAGAACATATCATTCATAATAGGTTAAGTGGTTAGAGGTTAAGCCTCATTTGATGCCATTATATCATCATAAACATTGCACGTGAGTTTTATAGCCCGTTTTATTCAAGTTTATACATTATTTCAAACCTACTGAGGGAGAATACATTGCACATCATTTTTATACGAGCCCAAGTATATTCAAATTCATTTACATTGCTTAAGTTACCTCGTTTCCAATTGAATGTCCCCATTTCATAATCATGAACCGTTAATTTCGGAGGAAGCGAGGGTGAGTGGATAGATCTATTGAGGGTGACTCCTCCATCCGTGTTGGTGGTCCCAAGCGGTCAATGGATGCATTTCATTTTATCATCATTGAGTTGTTTGACAAAACACTCATTGGTGAACATCGAGGAGCGATCAGCTTGTGTCATGTGCTTAAGCAATTGTACCATTTTGTGACATATTTGTCATACCTTATATACGTTGGTCATATAAAACATTTTCATAAACTCTATGAACTCACTCAACCATTGTGTTGACACTTTTAGCAATGTATTTTTAAGGTATCTAAGACATTCACTTCATGGCATGCATGTGGACATATCATAGAGTGGCGGTACGGCAGCGTCTCACTTGGGTTTATACAGCACTAAAACATAGTTTGGATTGTAACAAACTTAATTCCGCACATGTCTAATTTCATTTGGGACCTATCTTTTGTAAACTCTAAATGTTTTATTATATCAAACGATGTTCTTTTCAAACATGACACTTTAGGTGGAGTTAAATATATCTATGCTTGTGATGCTATGACAGTCAATCCCCAGGAATTCCATTCCGCTGCAAAACAGGTAATTTGGGGGTGTGACAGGCATCCATATGCCAGGCGATTGACTAAAGAAGAATATCAACTGGTTGAAGATTTGACAAAGAAGAATTGTGGAGCCACGTGACATATTGTCAATAATAAAGGCGCAAAATAAGGATAACGTGTCAACACTCAAAGATATATATAATGCACAATCTAAAATTAAGGCGGAAGAGTTGGAAAAGTGCGATCACAGGTAAAAACTATTTTTAATGTTTTTTCTCCAAGTGCAACTCTAATTAAAGAACCAGCGGTTAAAAAATACCCGTGGGCGACAAGCTTGAAGAAACAACAAAAGAAGTTTGTTGATCGAGAAGTTCAAGATCCTAGTAAAGTAGTCAATCCCGAGGCTTTGGGGAAGACTTGAGCGAGGAAAGACCAGAACAGGTTCATGCTCGAACTATAGAACACGTGAGCGTGGCGTGTTCACGGACTTAAACCGGGAACCTCAAGAACATAGTTCAATATGAGAGCCAATAGATCCTGAAACACGTTAGGAAGATTTTGAATCAACTACATATTTTCCATCCTTATATTACAGTTTACAAGATGTCATAGGTGATGGAAATTGCTTGATTCGATGCATGCATGGCTCTCGGTCTCCCTCAAGATCGGTGGCATGCATTATTACAGTCGATTGGTGTGAGTTAGATTTTTAACCAACAAAATACAAGTATATGGTTAGAGCGAGAGGTTATAAAACAATTTATAGGACCGTAAAAAGCTAGAAAATGGATGGAAATGCCAAACACGGGTTTGGTTATTGCCCTCGGCATATAAAGAGTTGTTATAAGTCTAGCGATGGAGGAAATGTTGGAGGCTGCACCGCAGAGTTTTCAAGCACATCGAGGCCACCAATGGAACCACGAGACAATTGTGATTGCTCATGTGAATAAATCATTATATTAAGCGACACTCACTGAAGGTTCTCCATTCTTGTTAACTCATCCACTTGGATTCACATATAAAAGTAAAAATGCATCTGGATGGGAGGACACATATGTTGATGCGTCAAAATGTGTTTAGCATGAATATTATTATCAGTATTGAAAATATTGACCTAACAAAGTAATTATGTAACGTTATTTATATTGTATTTTTAATTATTCATTTTCAATAAAATTTCTATTATTTTCTCACTTTTATATAAATACACAAAAGTAAAAAATAATGTATATGTATATGACAAAAGCAATAAATAAAAAAAAATAAATAAAAAATAAAAAATGAGAAAGCATTACACGTACAAATCACTTTAATTTATATTGAATGCCTCTTCCTTCTTTAATTAATGTCTCATTAATGTATATTCAAGTAATCATGTCCCTTATATATTTTTTTATAATAAAGTCAATGATTGGCAAATTATATTGGTGTATTTAGATGACCCCTTATCTTCTCCTCAAACATGGCTCATTGGTTAAGCATTTTGACTACTCATTCAGTCCTGAAATCATTGTCCATTGACAAAAAAAACACCTATTTTAAGAAAAGTAACACTTTTATACTTTTCAACTAATCAAATATCATTATCACTCACTAAACTCTCTTTTAATTGGTAGACACAAGTTGGAGACTATTATTTTGATATATCCCCATTATGGAACTAGAGGGGAGTAATTATGGGGTGGCGTGGTTCGGAACCACGGAACGAGCCGGAGCCAGCGAGAACAGGAGACAAAGCGGATTTTTGAGGCCGAGAGCGGACCGAATAACGTGTCTCGGTTCCGGTTAGGTTCTCAGTCGGTTCGGTTCTTTCGGGTCTTAGTCGGAGCCGAGAATTTGTAAATAAAAAGGTGATGAAAGGATAAATAGTGTTCGTCTTCGTGGCCAAATGATGGTGTAAAAGAAATCGGCGTCAAAAGGAGTATATGAAAACTTAATAGAGAGTGTAATTGCATGCAAATGTTTTAAGTTATTGCATATATTTATATTATGGGTTTTGTTTTATTAAGAGTGGTAAGTGGTTTTGTGATTCACGTTAAAGTATTTCTTGTGATTCATGCAATGCATTTATGTATACTTCTCCTTTACATATATGTCCAAAATATGTAACTTCTTCGATGGAACTTAAAACTTTTTATCCTGCTATATACTTTTGGAAAGTAAAAAGTTACCAAACCATATGTCCATATACATTATTGAAATGGCGTTTGTCTAAAGTAACAAAAATAAAAATAGAAATAAGAAAGTT
>OU343221.1:124897051-124946414 GCA_910596185.1 Chrysanthemum makinoi | reverse complement strand
ATTGGTGATAAAGTAATAATTATCGTTACAATTTTTAAGAAAGCAATCGCGTAATAATTAAAGCTTTAACGATTTAAGTACCAAATAAATTTAAAACATTAGGAAAACTAAAAATATAGTTTTATGAACTAAATGTAGTTTAAAATACCGGGATCATTTTTAGAGAAATGCTTGGGTTAAATATTTAAAATAATAACTGATAAAGATTATTAAATATATAAATTTAGCGTTGAAGGTGAAATGAAATGTCGTGGATGAGCCCAATGAGATTGCACGTGATAGCCGATGAAATGTAGCGTAATGCATAGTCCATATAGAAATATTACATTGATGTTATGATGTAGACAGTAAGCTAAACCTTGAGTTCTGTAATTTGGAAATAAATGTAAAGTTCTTATAAATGTTGAAATAATGAGACACCAGATAGTGTAGAAATGACTTTGTGGAAAGTACGGAGGTTGTCACATTAAGCCCATCGAAAGAATTGATCCACGAATTCCGGTTAAGTGTTAATTATACCGGGTTTAGGGTTTTGATGTGGCAAACTTTCCCATTCGAGCAAAATCCTCAAAAGACTTTTGGTAACGATTTTGCTTAATCCATGACTCATCAAACAGAGCGTCATGCGATTATTCATCGGTTTAGGTAACAACTTGTTTCTAGCTTCGATCTTTGCAACTCATCAGACAAGAGCTGTCGCGCGGATCAGCGGAAACAAGTGGTTTAAAGAAAATCTTTTGAAAATTTGGCTCGATTACGGAATTGCTTACTCATATGAGACCTCTTACTCCACTTCATTGCATGATTCTTCTGAATTAGACATAGGTGATCAGGGCTATGTATAATTGGGAAGTAACCTCTAATACTGGACTAATCGACTCATATGTTGTTTGGTGTTGAGTGTGATGTTAAAATTGTGGTGAACATAGGGAGAAGACATGGAGAAGTGTCGTTAAAATGATCGATAAAGTAAAAGAATTAAAATCCTCGTAAATGATAACAAATCGGAAAGAAAATAAAATACGATAGATGAGAATATGTTACAACGAGTGGTTTAGCAAAAGTAGTACATCTTTAAGTTATAAAGTTTAGGATACGATGATTAGACATAAACTTAGTACGACATATAGTACATGAGGAGAAATAATTTGTTAGTTTCGAACTTCTTGAGTCTTCAAGCGTCGTTAATACCTTGGCTGAGCTCCTCCTCCTCCTTCTAACATATATACATCCCATGAGCGCCGACTTGTTGACCTTGGTTTTGAGGACATTGACCGATAGTGTCCTTGCTCCCCACATCCGAGAAACATGTAACTATGGTCTTGCCTCTACAATTCACGGCATTGTGTCCTAGTTTTTGACACTTGTAGCTTAACGGACAAAGTCGGTGTGATGATACTTACATCGATTACATAATTAGGTAGGTTCGTATAACCTCGCCCTTATTGGTGCGGCAACATATACTAATGCGGTTTCTTGCCCTCTTTTCTGTTGTTGATGATGGTTAGTGTTGCGGTTTTGGTTGTTGTTGTTGTCATCTCCTTGGTCATTTTCCCATTTTCTTTTGTTGTTGTTGTTTTGGTTATTGTTGTAGTTGAAGTTAGCGGTTGTTGGGGTTGTTGTTGTTTTGGTTGGTGTTGGTGTACTTCACTCTCTTATTCTGCAGGCCATGAGCTTTTGAGTCAACCTAATAGCTCTCGATTGTTTGTGGATCAAGAAAGTCACATTTCCTTGAATAACCGGAAGTCCCAGATAAAAACCTCCCAACAGCTTCGTTATCAGGTACCATCGACGGGCATAACGACCAATTCTGAAATCTCGAATGTATGTGTCAATATCATACCAATCGTTACTAGTTAGGTAGAACTTTCGTCTCCAACTTTTCACTTCCGATGCGGACAAAACTTCTTAGTCACCAAACCCTAGAATTGCTCCCAGTAAGCTTGAAAGCATTCTCCATTCCAATCGGTTGTGCATATGAATTCCACCACGACAACGCTCCATCGAGTAATGTACTTGTAGCAAATTTGACCTTACTATCATCCGGGCAATTACAAAGCAAAAACTGATTCCAACTTTTCGAACCATCGTACCCGTGGCGGGGCTCCTTGATCCCAAACTTCGGTAGAACATACTTTTGAAATCCTTGTACCCGAGCGATTTTTAACTCAGGATCCTCCATTTCCGATGCTGATAGCAAGCCTAGCGGCTTCTGGCGGCAGTCGCTGACCTCACGGCGGCGGCGGCAGTTTCCCTTTCAGTTCTTAGAGCATCGGCTATGCTATCATTCACCAACTTTCGAATAGCCGCTTGGGTTATTTCGGTGTGGCTTTCTTGATTGCCATATCTTCTTCTAAACAAGAGGAAATGTGAGACGTAGCAAAAATCCGATGTTAATAATAAACGCTCCAAAAGAGATGTGATAAAATGGTAAGTTTGAGGTTATATTTCAAAATAATCGGCGGGTTCGAAAAGATGGGTTATGAGATGTTGTAAATGCTTCAAATGTATAGTGGTTTAGTGGCTTAATGTGTGAATAACGTGTAACTCGACATGTTAGTGGTGAAACAAAGGAGTGAGAGTGACTTCGCCCTATATAAAGGTTTATCTCGGTATTGAGTCGTTATCGATGATGAATCGGTGATATAAAAATTGTGATAGGGAATGACAAGGAATTCTCAGCGTTAGAGTATGAAGAAAAATAATGGAATGGGTATTTAAGGGCATCCATGTGACAATCGTTATGAAATGAAAGTAAATAACTCGAAAAATGTAATTATAAATGGTATGCAAAGTGAACATGTACTTGTGATGAAATGATGAGATGCTATGATGATGTAGTTATAGTCTAGGGTCAATGATGCAACCTAGTTCTCTATAAGCTGAAGCTCGATCTTGATCTGTCACACCCCCAAATTACGTTTTCTTGTGAATGGAATTCACGGGGATTATTTGTCATAGCATCACAATCACAGTTATATTGATCGACCTAAAGTGTCGTTTGGAAAATACATCGTTTGATTTAATAAAACAATCGGAGTTTACAAAGTAGGTCCCAAATGAAAATCAACTTGTCGCGGGAAATAAGTTTGTTACAATTCAACGATGTTTTAAAGAACGTAAAACCCAGTGAGACGCGTCGTCACCACGACTCCATGATGTGTCCAAATGCATGCCATGAAGTGAATGCCTTAGATACGTGAGATAAAACATGCTAAAAGTGTCAACACAAAGGTTGAGTGAGTTCATAGAGTTTGTGTTGAAATGTAAAGCCTTTTAAATCGTTTATGCGACAGCGGCATTGTAAATCGTTAAAATGTAAAGACTATCAAAATCGTTTATGTAGCAAAGGCATTGTAAATCCACTGAGGTTCAAGTCCCGCCCATACAAAACTTGCAACACATTGTTGTTCACAACCCATTTGCGAATATGCATAGTTTATGTTCGCAAAATCGTTAAATGAATTCACAAATAGTGCATGACTCAATATATCGAAATCGTTTATGCAGCCAAGGCATTGTAAATCCACTTTCCGGTTCAAGTCAGCATACAAAACTTGCAACACATGTGTTCACAACCCATTGCCGAAATGTATAGTGTATGCTCAAATGGATTTCAAGACCGTTAGTCCATGTCGTATACCAAGTCAGTTAGATCAATATTATACCAAGTGCGTTAGACCATAGAATATACCAAGACCGTTAGACCAATGAATATACCAAGTCAGTTAGACCAATGAATATACCAAGACCGTTAGACCAATGAATATACCAAGACCGTTAGACCAATGAATATATGATATAGAAATTCTAAGTATGGCAATAATGTTACCATTATGACTAGCATTAGTTTAGATAAACATGTAGTTTGCAAATAATCATGAATGTAATAAAAATCATTGAGCATGTATCTCCCCAAAAACGGTTATGAAAACAAGTAAAAGTAGGGGCTACGAAACTCACTTGGTCAATGATGCGAAGACAAAAGTGAGTACACCGAGATGTAATGTGATACACAAATCTTGACCTATGATGAATGATATGGCATGTAATGAGTTGCAATGTAATGTTATGCATGCATTTCGTATGTTATTTATACCATTTGTGAGTTTTGAAAAATATTACTTATCGTCGAAAAATACTCTCTTTGGCGTCTTGACGTTCTTAAATCACTTTACAAGTATTTACGTCAAATTGTCATCCTACAATGATTTTATAATGATTCATGGTGAAATTTTCACTTTTAGATCGGTAAAAAATGTCCGGTGAATTTTCATGAAATTAACAAAATGGCTTTGGAAAACTAATTAGTAAGCGATTAATACGTCGATCGTTAGAGAACGAACTTCGACTGTTTTGGAAAGTTTAATATCGATATCTAAAAGTTTCAGTTCGGAGTTTTAAGTCCAAAGGTCTCGAACATAAAGATAATCAGGGTTAAAGATGGTGATTTTAGTTACCGTAACACTTATCCTCGTAAATAATATAGTTTTTCTAAAAATAATAGTTACGGCAAGTTTATGAGAACGTGTATATCTTAGTCGTTTCAAATCCGTTTTCTACGTATTATATGTCCTTAGCTTCGTATCAAAGTGTACTAATATATTTTTGATAAGTCGAAATAATTTATGAAGCTTAAGGCTCGTTTTTGACTCAATACAAAATAAAAATAGTATTGCTGAAATTTTCAGAAAATGTATATATCGTCGTCAAACTTGAAAAATTCATAACTTCTTCGTTATAACTCCGCTTTAATCCGTTCAAGCGGCAGGATTAGTTTTAAAGTATATTTTCTAAATATCTAGGCCAAAATTCGTGCCTACTGTCGGATTTTCCAGAAAAACAAAATAAGATCAGACCACTTTATATACTTGTCGAAAATAGTTTTTCTCGTACTAAACCTATTCCAATCCCTTCAAATCAACTCCAAAGCTATTCTAATCCCACCATACACCTTCTTAGGGTGTCATGGGTTCCTAAACATCATCAAGACCAAAGAATACCAAGGGAATATTTATAGGATGACCAAATATATATATAAACTCTAAAATCATATAAAATGGTATAAACAACATATGTCTTGCATGTTTGTACCAAAATGAAAAGATGAATATGAGATGATAAAGAAACATGAAAAATGAAGGAAACATGCTTACAAGTATTATGGTGAGGTGCAAGTAACAAGGTTAAGCCTAAATACTCTTGGTTTTTATTTCAAAACCTAATAAAGAGTATAAACTAGATTGATAAACACTTGAACTTGATAAAAATCTTTGATCCCTTGTTTCTCTTGAATGTAGAACCGGTTTTGATGGATGAGTAAGAGAGAAGAAAAGAACTTTTTACTTGACTTGAAGAAAATGAGATGCATGAATGAAATAAATGAAAGATTGAATGGAGTATAAATATAAACTTGTCAAGGAAAATTTTCACCAAGTCTTAATTGCCAATCCCCAGTGGCGGTTTTTGGGGCTTTGTCCACAAGATATATAATTTTTTTTTTTTTTTTTTTAAATGTAAACTTGTATTATTTGTAAAGAAAAATGTAAGTTAAATAAATCTTGTAAGGTAAATGGTAGAATTTTGGTGCAAGTAAGTTTTTATTAGGTTAAAATAGAATGTAATGAGATGATAAAAATTGTAAAAATACATTCCTTGTGAAAATTGAGTGATAAAATAATTATCGTACAATTTTTAAGAAAACGACGTAATAATTAAACTTTAACGATTTAAGTACCAAATAAATTTAAAACATTAGGAAAACTAAAAATATAGTTTTTATGAACTAAATGTAAGTTTAAAAATACCGGGATCATTTTTTGAAAGTAGCGGGTTAAATGTTAAAATAATAACTCAGCGATAAAGATTATTAAATATAAAAATTTACGTTGAAGGTGAAATGAAATGTCATGGATGAACTAATGAGATGCACATGATGTCAATGAAATGTAGACTAATCATAGTCCATATGAAATATTCGTGATGTTATGATCATGAATTCGCCGCTAAACCTTCAAGGTTACGCGAATTTGAAATAAGTAAACCAAGTTTACTATAAATGTTGAAATAATGAGACATGAATCGTGTCGAGAAATGACCTGAAAGTACGGGTTGTCACAGTTTCCCAACGAAGGTTGAATGGAATTAGTGATTTGAGTCGCGTTTTTGTGAAATTGAATAGTGAAAAAGGTGATATTTTGGGTTTTTATACTAAAATTGACAAACATAAGCTAAAAACAACTTAATAAGCACACGAAACAATAAAACGAAGCAATTGTAAGCTAAAACGCAATTTAAACCTAAAAACGAGAATTTACGGGCTAATCCCGAGCCTAAAACGTCAAATTTATGAAATATAAACCCTAGGAATGCAAAACTATTTTTCCTACGTGCTAAAAGACAAAAGATAATTTTAGAAAAATTAATTATTAAAAATATCAAATGAAATTGGAAAAATCTCAAAAATTCATGGAAATTAAATATTTTAATGATGAATAAGAGAAAATTTTAAAACATATGAAATTACTTAAAAGTTGAATGGGGTAAACTACTTTTGTCCTTAAGAAATAAACAACTCACCCTAGGAACTGTAAGTCCTTAGGGCGCAGTTGGGTGATGTTTGGGTGTTAGTGTTGTGAGAGTGCAGACCAGGGTTCAATCCCTGGTTATGCACTTTTTTGAAAACTATTTTTTTTTAATTTTTTTAAACAAGCTTATAAATAAGCTATTGAATAACAATTTTTGTAAAAATAAACTTAATGAAACTAAACAATTAAGCAGATTAAAAAGCAAAAGGATCACAGATTGCTTATTTTTAACTACTAACTAAGCACACTTCTTAACAAATGTTGCAAATAAGCCTCTAATAATCTAATCTTAAACTACAATAATTTGAGATGACTAAAGGGCAAATAGAAAAAGCTAACAAATCCTAACTGGAGACCACAATAATCAGATTAAGCTAAAATTTAACCAAAATAAGCACTACTGCTGTTGTCACAACAGTAGTTTGGGACTGTTTTTTAGCTTATAGAAAAGCTTATCAAATAAGCTCTAAATTCCACAAAAGGAAAAAACAGATCAAGATCATAAACTAGAGACTAGAAAAAAACAAAAATTCAAAGGGTTTAGAGCTTCTATGAGCTTTTGAAAGATCTGATAAGGCGGGGGGTTTTAGACTTTTCTGGTATGCTGATAATAAAAGGGACAGACTGACAGTTTTTAAAAAACTTTTTTTTTTCCTAAAAGTAAATTTATTAAGGAAATAGGCCAAAAAGCCAAAGTACAAGATACATCCAAAACAAGACATCTAAACAATACCTACCAAATAACCAAAGATTACATAAGATAAAAGCTAAACTTGCAACTAATATCTGAGATCAAGTACTCTGAATCCATGAAAAACTTTGAGACCAATCAAAGAATTCCAATCCATCACCATACTAAAGACCCCAACTAATAATTACAAGTAGCTATACAAATCCCTTGATATAACAACAAAACATAACAAAATAACAATTGCAGATAAGCAAAACAAAACACTACAGCAACTCCATCACAGAAGAAGCATCAGAATTCTTCACAGGATAATACCAAAACAGCTTTGCCTCCTTCAAAACCTTACCTAAGTAAACCCCAAAGAGGGAAAAACCTATAGGAAGGAAAAAAGAGTGCAACAGCTTCTTAGATTCTTCAAAGAGCATCAGGTAATCCTCAATCCAATCTTCAACATATAACTGATATGCACCAACAAGCTCTCCATATAAGCACCAGAAACTGCACATCTAAGAAGAACAAGATCAAGTAAAGTTAGTATTCAAATCCTGCAATAACTGCTTATATTGCTCAGACTTGCACACTTAAAAATTCCATATCTTAGCTGCTTTCATCACATCAATAGAGTACTTCATAGGTAATCCCATCAGTTTAAGTCTAACAGAATCCACCACAATCTAGAATAAGCACTCAACAGATCTATCAACCAACTGGACCCTTCTGATATTTCTCTCTTGCCATGTAAAATAAACAGTAGCTCCAAGCACAAGTCTTTGAATCACACTCCAAACTTTATTTCTAGCTGGGAGATTCACAATACCAGTTATTATAGATGGCCAACTATTACTTATACCCTCCATACATGCTAAAGGTTTTAATCTTTCCCACAATCTTTTAGAAAAAGGACATTCGAAAAATAAATGGTTGTGTGGTTCATCATTAGTTCTACATAGAACACATAACTGATCCTGGATAATAAACCATTTAGATAACCTATCTTTGGTTTTCAAACTCCCTTTAATAGCAACCCACAGAACAAAAGCATGACTTGGTATACACTGATTATACCAAACATGATCATACCAGATAACATTAGTATAATCCTCATTAATAGCCTTCCAAACCTCTTTAATACTGAACCTGGACTCTTTACCATTTTTATCAATCCAAACAGTTTTGTCCTTGCAACCATGAACCAAACAAGGAATATGAATATCAAGATTAAATTGAACAACCCAATCAGTAGGCCAAGACCAAGAATCCCCATTAATCATATCAGCAACACAAACATTATTACCAATCCCAGAACTGTCCAAACTCTCCTTATCAATAACCTTATACAGAGGGCCCTGAGCACACCAGTTATCAAACTACATCCTACATGATCTACCATCACCAATTTTCACAGAAATAAACCTATGCACCTTATCCCTAAGATTAAGAATTTGTTTCCAGCACCAAGAATAATTAGCATTCTTTTCCACACTCCAAATACTCTAACCTTTTAAAACATGAATATTAACCCATTTGACCCAACTAGAATCTTTATTACTCACTATATTGGGTAAAAGCCATAAAATAACAACGTACTTTCTAAAATGTACCGACTTGAAACACTTACTTTTTTATTAACATATACACCCACGTACTTTCAAATTTTGTTCTGAATTCACCCATATGACCGATTTATATTAATATAATATCATATTAAATAATATTATTTTATTACAATATGGGTAAAGTCGGAACAAAATTTGAAAGTACGTGGGTGTATATGTTAATAAAAAGGTAAATGTTTCAAGTCGGTAAATTTTAGAAAGTACATTGTTATTTTATGGCTTTTACCCCACTATATTCCACAAATGCCTAATCATAAGGGCTTCATTCCATAAATGCATATTTTTAAGTCCTAAACCCCTTTGACACTTAGGCTTACAAACTTCTTTCCAAGCAATACTAGCATAACCTTTAGAACACTCCCCACCAGTCCATAAAAAACCTTTACACAACTTTTCAATTTTATCACAGATAGACATAGGTAACATGAACAAAGAAGCCCAATAGACTTGCATAGAAGAAAGGACAGAGGCAATTAACTGCAACCTACCAGCAAAAGACAGCTTTCTATTCTTCCAATCATTAATTCTCTGCATACACATATCTATAAGGCAACAACAATCATTTTTAGATAATCTCTTAGAAGTCATAGGAACTCCTAAGTACCTAAAAGGCAAAGATCCCTCTCTAAATGGCATAACCACTTTAATATCATTCTTAACTGTATCAGGAATGTTTCCAAAATAACCATTGCTCTTACTAGCACTAGGATATAACCCAGAAGATAGAGTAAACTCATCCAAAGCCCTTCACAATACAGAAGCAGAAAAAATATCACCATTACATAGAAGAAGGAGATCATCAGCAAAACACAAATTAGCTAATCTTAATTCCTTACAATGAGCATGGTATTTAAATCTCCTTTCACTCCTAATTTGTCTTTTCAGCATTAAAGTGAGGACTTCCATGACCAATGTAAATAAATACGGAGACATTGGGTCTCCCTACCTTAACCCTCTTCCCGATTTAAAGAATCCTTTAATTTCTCCATTAATACATACAGAAAAAGATGCATTCTTAACAAAAATCATAATCCAATGTATCATAACTCTATGAAACCCAAAATGCAATAGGCACTTTTCTAGGAAATCCCAACTTATAGTATCATAAGCCTTCATAATAACAACCTTAAACGCACATTTTCTAACTCTACTATTCCAAGAATACCCTCTCATAAATTCCTGAGCCAAAAGTATATTATCACTAACCTGTCTACCAGGTATAAAAGCTGACTGATTCATATCAACTAAATCATTTAAGGCGGGCTTAATTCTATTAGTGATGATCTTACTAACGACCTTATACACAACATTACAACAAGAAATCGGATGATAGTCAGATACTTTCAATGGAGTTTTACTCTTAGGAACAAGTGAAATAAGGGTAGCATTTACTTCAATAAGAATCTTACCTGATGCAAAGAACTCCTTAACAGCAGCAATAACATCACTTCCAACAATAGACCTTCCTACTTTAAAGAATTTAGAAGAATAACCATATGGACCAGCAGATTTGTTATCAATAATGCTAAACATGGCATTCTTAATTTCAGCATCTTCCACATCTCTAATCATATCCACAGCAGCATCATTACTAATCTTTTTGGAAAATAACTCATATGGGTCAACAATATCATAAACCTCATCACAAGCACCCTAGAAGTTTTGAAAATGCCGAACAAACTGGCCAGCTACATCAGATGCCATGAAGCAATTCCCTTGCTCATCATAAACAATATCAATGCGACTCCTACTTCTACGGCCCTTTACAAAATCATGAAAATAAGCACTGTTAGAATCACCTTCTTTCAACCATTGGATTTTAGTCTTCTAAACTAACAAGTTTTCCTCATCCTCTAAAGCACTCTTATAGGCATTATAGTATATGATCTCTTCTTCTCTTAACATAGCATCAGCAGGATTCTTATCAAGACTACTATGAACTCTATCCAACTGCACTTTAAGATATTTCACCTTATCAAACACATTACCATTCATTATGTTTAAATCCCTAAGGTGCTTCTTCATATGCTTAAGTCTTTGAACTAAAACATACATTCTATACCCAGAAACATGATGATTCCACTTCTCAGCTAACAATGGCAAAAATTCAGGCTTCCTAGTCATATAATTGAGAAATTTAAATGACTTTTTACCCACATTATACCCATCAGATAATGACACCAAAATGGGAGAATGATCAAAAATACCATATGGATGAAAAACAGCTTGACACGATGGGTATTTATGTAGCAAATCCCCATTACCTATAGCTCTATCAAGTTTTTTCATGATTCCTAACTCAGGATTTTTCATTTTCTGAATCCATGTAAAAAATAACCCACTCATTTTAATATCCTCCATGCCTATATCCACCATACAGTTTCTAAACTCAAGAACACCATCACTACTCACTTTATTAACATCAGAGTGCTCACTAAGATTCAGAATGATATTGAAATCACCTAACATTAACCAAGGAGAACTACCCACAACAGATTTATGATGATTAAGAGTGTCCCATAACCCTATCCTAGGCTTGGAATAATTTTCACCATATACAAATGATACATACATAACTTCATCATCAGTTACCTTTTTAACCAACATATTGATAACTTGGTCAGTATAAGAAACTATTTGAGCATTAAAAATCTTCGTATCCCATCCCACAGCAATCCTACAACCTTTCCTGCTTAGATCAGAATTAGAAATCCACTTCCACCCAACAAAGATATAACACCCCGTAAAATTTTAAACAAATTTTTAACAATTTGACGAAAAGCTATCAAACAATAAGAAAGTGTAGCAAGGGAGACTAATATAAATGAGACTTATAATAATTAGTCTACTTAAACAATACTACGTATATTATACAAAGATTTCAAAAATTATCTTTTTCTCCATTGTTTCTACGGCATCAACACAAGGCCAAAGATACCTAATGCTCTTTCAAATCACCTAGCCCCTAATGTAATATTATACTACTTAACATCATACTCCTTTTTCTTTCCTTCTCATGGCTTTCCTTTTTCCAATCTTAAAGCAAATAGAAGAAAGTCCAACATACATATTTTTTTTCTTTGGTTCCCTAAATTGCTAAATTCATGTATTAAACTTAAGACCTAGCTAGGTAAACATATGCACCTTTAAACATCTAGCCATTCTTTCTCTTTTCCCACCAAGGCTCACGATGAGCCTCACAAGCATGCCTCGCTGGTCTTTTTCCTCATTTACCCATGCAACATCTTGTGACTTTAAAAACTACAATTGACCATGCCTCAAGTTTTAGTATATAAAGAGACCAAAAGTTAGTTCATTTATCACACCACCCATACTATTAGTCTTCCTAGTCTTCTTTGATAAGTCACAGCTACAACACTTCTTTTTTACTTCACTTTCGTGTGAGAATAACCCAAGACAAACACAATGACTTCTAAAAGTTTTGAAACATGCATGAGTAGTAAACATATTACCCAACATGTAACAATGCACTATGACACATTTCACTTCTCTTTTGTCCTTGGTTGCCGTATACTTCCCAATACCACAACCCATTTGCTTGTTTTCCTTTAATACTTCCTAGATTCAAGTGTAATCAAGATTGCATGTATCAAGGCTCAACATAAACTCTTGGTCATTAACCAAAAGTCCTTCTCCTTTCCTTCTTAAAAACCCAACGAGCCACAAGTCTCACTACACATTTCATTTGCAAAATCTCACCAAAACCTCTAAGTGTATTCAAATATTGGTCTTGGAAGATTGGGTAAAAAGTTTTGGAAATAAGCTAGAAGCTTGGAAGCAAGTTGGGTTATATAAGCTCTGGTATATTTTGGAAAACTTACGGGTTACTAGTCAAGTTCTTTTGGGTCTCACTTTGGAAGCATATCGAGTTCTAGTTCTTGGTCCTCTGATTTAGTCACTCGTACCCTCTTCTTTGCTGTAAGCACACTTGAACTCAACTCCTTTAGTCTTTACTTCATATTGTTGAAAGTATATATTGGTTAAAACTTATTTTTTTAATGTACATGCCACGATAACATTTGAAATCCATCAAAACCATAACTAAACTTGTCTACTATGAAATAGTAGGCTTTTCATTTTGTTAGTAAGCTTATGTGGTGATTTCAAACGTAAAACATGGGCTATCGAGTCTAAGGTAAGCAAATGAGCGTTTGGTGCTCACTCGGGTTTTTAAAATGGAATGTAAAACATTTTCGTTCACTATGAACGTGTATAAAACTAAAGAGAAGTAAATACCAAGTCTTGGCTCAATCTTGGATAAGTGCTCATTTCAGTTTATTTGGTATATCGACTCATTCCTTTGTTCATTTCGACTTCAAGATTTACTCATCGAACTCTTTTGTCTCATTCACCCAAAATACTCGATCCATTTGTGGTGAGTAAAACCCAACACACTCGGGTTTGAAGACCAAACACGACCCACTTGGTGGTCCAAGTGCTTGTTGGTAATAAGCTCTTGTCGACTCCATAAGCTATGAACATAAACTCACTTAGTTCACTTTCATTCTCGGCTATTTTGGAAAACCAAGAAGAAAACATAAACACATGCTAAGACGCATGCAAACCCACGACTGAGAAGTAAAGAAAGAAATTTGTAACATATATAGCGGTGCGACTTTTAAATACATGGCTGAAACAAAACACAAAGGAGCACGGCTCGGATGGTAGCGTCACTAGTGTTGTTTCCAAGAGGTCCCGAGTTCGATTCACGCCTTGGCGGTTTTATTTTGATAATTTTGCAACTTTTCCAACCTCACAGTTTAGGTCCCCGACCTTGAAGCTCTTATCATTTTTCTTAGAGACCTTGATAAGTCTTATAATTGATATCAAATTGTTATATTTAACCCCCAACGTTAAAATATTTGACAATTCCTATAAACTTTAACCCTTCCAAGATTAACTTTGTCACTTCCCGTTTTAAGACTTTACCATCTAGTATTTATTTATCTTTCGTCAATTCTTGAGCTAATATCCGAGTCAATCGTTATCTCTGAAAGTTTCATTATCTGATTTTCACACTTATTTCAAGAGCCAATACTTACAAGTATTTTCACAACTACATCTTATGTACATCGATAATCAACTAAACTTATGAAACATCCGCATAAGCTACTTAACACAACCACAAGAGAGTTTTTGAAACATTTATTTTTGAGCTATAAGCCTTACCACACAAGTTAAAACGATACGAGTGTCTCATAGCAAATCATTTTCAAACATTACCATTTAGGGTCGTTAAGCGAATATATTAATTAAGACTTGCCATATTATATCTAGGTTTCGTGTTGAAGCCGTTGTCATATCGTACTTGCTATTGTTGTGCATTTCCTACCGTATCACTAAGGTGAGTTCATAGCCCACTTTTAATCTTTTAAGCATTTTATAAACTCCTTGGGGAGAATACATGTTATTACCTTTTATGATCACAATTGCTTGGCTGTTTCTTTGTTCACTTGATATTATGACTCTGCCTAAGTTGTTTGCCAAAAGTCCCCTACATCATGAACCATTAATCACTTGCGAGTGAACGCAAATATCGTGGATAGTACTATGGGAACTGGCGACCCCAGGCTCGGTTATCGGAAATAACCGTGGTGCACTATATTTGGTATCTCTATGTAATTGGCTATTACATCTCAGAGGGGCAATTTTATTTACTTACACCAGTATTTAGGTGTATGCAGTTAGTTTGGTGTCATGAGCTTAGTGCAATAATATCAACTATCTTTTATGGGAGTATAACAACGTAGCCCATGGCTTATCTTAAACTTGAAAATCTTGTGATCAAGCTTATTTACTAAACCTATGAATTCACTCAACCATTGTGTTGACTTTTTGCATGTATTTTCAGGGATGAAAAGCGATAGCTAACTCTGAAGGCGCTTGGCATTGGCATGGTATGTCATAGATGACTCGATATACAATTGGGACCACATTTTATTAATGGGCCACTTTTATAACAAATCAACTTTTTGTAAACTCTATTTTACTTCAATAAATGAAATCTTTTAAGAAAAATCTTTCTTTTTCACTTTGTGTTATGATCCAATTGAGTAACATCCCAAAAACCTTTTCTTCCGCTGCAAAACATTTTTGGGGGTGTTACAGTTGGTATCAGAGCCTTGGTTATAGAGAACTAGGTATTTTTCAAACCTAGACTATAACCACTTTTACAAAAACTTAACCCTATGGCAAACACATGCACACTGCCAATTTGAATGCCTCACTTATGACTCGTTGAAGTCATATTTGATAAGATATGTGTTTTATCTACTAACTTAACCTCACTATAGCTACGATTGCTTTACTTATATGTATGTTTACGTACCACTGCGCTTTCATCCCCACATAAATGAAATATTTGTTCCATCTTTTATAACAAACTTTAAAGACATTAGGACATGTTACTAGTATAACTAAGATAAGCATTGCAAGATTCATTGAACCTCGGGTGAATATAGCCTGATCACCTATATTCAGCCAGGGACAGTGAGACATAGCATGATCACCTATGTCTGACTCAGAGGTGAATGTTACAATACTGAAAGTAGTTATAATAGTGGTATGTCTAGTTGACCTCTTGATTGACTTCTAAAAAGAGAAAAATTTTCATCATAAGAGTTATAAAGGTTTACTCCATACATCACTTGATGTCGCAATATTCTCTCACTACGATACTTTTCTCCTAAGTTGGGCCTTTATTACTACACCCTCAAACCGACCATTTTACACTACTACCTTAAGCCTCGCGTCTACATCTTACTAACAGCGTGCATGGAGATTTGCACGACAGATGATGCACACACTACACTTCACGCTAGGACACCATAGTGATCCATGTTGAGATGGACTACCTTATACCACCACTTCGCGCCCTCCGTACATACGTTACGTATGAGATTTGTTGAGCAGATAATACATAACCAGTGAAACGTTGCATGATGCGAGTTAACGATTACATTTACCATTTAGAGTTTCTTAGCGGGTTATGCGTGACTAACTAAATTTTAATTAACGCATGACGTTACTCTATGTTTAGATTATATTTTCGGGTTGCTACAATACCATGTCTTACGTCTTCCCGTCCCATCGACTTATCGTCTTCATTCTGAATCATTAAACCTCTATTCGGATCATTGCAACCCACGTCTTCATAACCCCACCCTATCATTATCCTCTCATACGTTGAGATTGAAATTGTCTCGTCATCCATTGCGATAACAATGTCACCTCTACCTCAAAACTCGTACCTAATCGATGAACCGGATTACATCTCTAGCCGTTCTAAGAACAACACACCTCAACATCTACAAAGGGAACCCCTCGCTAAACATAAATAATAAACGATCGACTAAAAGGTCTTAAAACATACCAAGAGTTAGCTTGCAACTTAAGCCACTTTTTATGGGAACGGATCCCTAATCTCCCATGCACCCCTTTGAAACACCAATTATCTGTTAGCTACCCTCTTATGAAATAATAAACTTGTTGTGTTTATGAAACTTTTCGACTATTTTACCAATCACTACGGTCATTTTTCAAAAGTCTTACTATTGTGCCATCGAACCAAAATTTACGACCTTGCTAATACTTCATAAACAATGACCTTACTAATGCTTTACAAACTGCTTTCTTATAAAGTGATAAACTGATTAATTTCCTTACTCCTATTTTATGAAACAACAAACAATTGCGATAACAATTTATAAACTATATTACAAATTTTTCCTGCAAGATATATTACTGTCTTATAAACTATTTTACCCTCTTATTGAGCTACTTTAGCCACTGCCTGATCTAGAAACCATTAAACCACGTTACTCTCCGTCTTTACTTCTTGACTATTTTATTACCACATAAACCACCTTGATATTAATTGAACTACGAAATCTTCTATTATTTAACAAAACGATAAATTGTTTTTCTTGTAAGCTATTTTACGAATCATTTCACGAGTTATTTTATAACCCGAATTGTGTCTCACCAGAATATTTCACTACCATTGATAAACCGTTTTCTATTACTTTATAAGTACGTAAAAAAACTTACGAAGTTGTTGCTTTAATACCGAACCACAAACTACGATTTATCATGACAAAAGTATTTTCTTCTTACTCAATAAAGTGATTTTACAAACATTTTATGAACTTTCGCAACTTATTTTACAAATATTCTTTCTCTTGAAAACTTTAAAGTATGATTGATATTTTCTTTTGTAAATAAAGCAGATCCTCGAGTAAAATAAGCGCTTTGTTTTGAAAACAATAATGAGAAATGCTAAGAAACCAAAAAAAAAAATGATTATTATCTACAAAAGGGTATTTGAAATTATTTTGAGAAACAACTTTTTAAATTCACCAAATAACTTGGAGCCGATTCCATGTTGTCGCTTAAAACCTTATTTAACAAGTTTTAATCACAAAAGCTGAAATTTAGCAACTTTATTTACATACATCAGTTCTCCTTAAAATTTTAAAGACTTTGTATTCTTCAAATTCAAAAACATAACCAACAAGCTGAATCTGCCCATAAACATTTAAAGCTTATTGAAACATACGTACTCAACCACATCTTCTTCAGACATTTTCACCTTGAACATTTTTTTCTTTAAAATGCATTTTATCAACTATAAAACTTGTGGTATCATTTTTAGAAAACACTTATTCTTACGAGTTAGAATTCTCTGGTCAAACTTTATCAAAACTTTTTATGCTAAGAAATATCAAACATCAATCTTTACAAAATGGTTTTATTTGCATCACGTGAAAAACGGTTTTATAGAATCCTTTCGAGGATGCAAATCTCTTATCCAATTTTTCATCTCAAATAAATTGTGCCTCTTGAAATATTCTTTTTACTCGAATAAATTTATCCACATCACGTTTACAAACAAAACTAGAAGATTTCAAAAATTTCCCCTTTATCACATAAGCGACTAACACTAACTTAACCTCGAGGACGAGGTTCCCATAAGGGATAGGTACTATAACACCCCGTAAAATTTTAAACAAATTTTTAACAATTTGACGAAAAGCTATCAAACAATAAGAAAGTGTAGCAAGGGAGACTAATATAAATGAGACTTATAATAATTAGTCTACTTAAACAATACTACGTATATTATACAAAGATTTCAAAAATTATCTTTTTCTCCATTGTTTCACACGGCATCAACACAAGGCCAAAGATACCTAATGCTCTTTCAAATCACCTAGCCCCTAATGTAATATTATACTACTTAACATCATCATCTCCTTTCTTTTCCTTCTCTCATGGCTTTTCCTTTTCCACGTCTGCCCCAAAACAATAGAAGAAAGTCCAACATACATATTTTTTTTCTTTGGTTCCCTAAATTGCTAAATTCATGTATTAAACTTAAGACCTAGCTAGGTAAACATATGCACGCTAAACATCTAGCCATTCTTTCTCTTTTCCCACCCCAAGGCTCACGGCTCAATGAGCCTCACAAGCATGCCTCATTTGGTCTTTTTCCTCAATTACCCATGCAACATCTTGTGACTTTAAAAACTACAATTGACCATGCCTCAAGTTTTAGTCTATAAAGAGACCAAAAGTTAGTTCATTTATCACACCACCCATACTATTAGTCTTCCTAGTCTTCTTTGATAAGTCACGCGACTACAACACTTCTTTTTTACTTCACTTTCGTGTGAGAATAACCCAAGACAAACACATTGACTTCTAAAAGTTTTGAAACATGCATGAGTAGTAAACATATTACCCAACATGTAACATGCCTATGACACATTTCACTTCTCTTTTGTCCTTGGCTGCCGTATACTTCCCAATACCACAACCCATTTGCTTGTTTTCCTTTAATACTTCCTAGATTCAAGTGTAATCAAGATTGCATGTATCAAGGCTCAACATAAACTCTTGGTCATTAACCAAAAGTCCTTCTCCTTTCCTTCTTAAAAATCCAACGAGCCACAAGTCTCACTACACATTTCACTTGCAAAATCTCACCAAAACCTCTAAGTGTATTCAAAGATTGGTCTTGGAAGATTGGGTAAAAAGTTTTGGAAATAAGCTAGAAGCTTGGAAGCAAGTTTGGGTTATATAAGCTACGGGTATATTTTGGAAAAACTTACGGGTTACTAGTCAAGTTCTTTTGGGTCTCACTTTGGAAGCATATCGAGTTCTAGTTCTTGGTCCTCTGATTTAGTCACTCGTACCCTCTTCTTTGCTGTAAGCACACTTGAACTCAACTCCTTTAGTCTTTACTTCATATTGTTGAAAGTATATATTGGTTAAAACTTATTTTTTTTAATGTACATGCCACGATAACATTTGAAATCCATCAAAACCATAACTAAACTTGTCTACTATGAAATAGTAGGCTTTTCATTTGTTAGTAAGCATGTGGTGATTTCAAACGTAAAACATGGGCTATCGAGTCTAAGGTAAAGCAAATGGCGTTTGGTGCTCACTTTCGGGGTTTTCTTTTAAAATGGAATGTAAAACATTTTCGTTCACTATGAACGTGTATAAAACTAAAGAGAAGTAAATACCAAGTCTTGGCTCAATCTTGGATAAGTGCTCATTTCAGTTTATTTGGTATATCGACTCATTCCTTTGTTCATTTCGACTTCAAGATTTACTCATCGAACTCTTTTGTCTCATTCACCCAAAATACTCGATCCATTTGTGGTGAGTAAAACCCAACACACATCGGGTTTGAAAGACCCAAACCACGACCCACTTGGTGGTCCAAGTGCTTGTTGGTAATAAGCTCTTGTCGACTCCATAAGCTATGAACATAAACTCACTTAGTTCACTTTCATTCTCGGCTATTTTGGAAAACCAAGAAGAAAACATAAACACATGCTAAGACGCATGCAAACCCGACCATTAAGTAAAGAAAGAAATTTGTAACATGTATAAAACGGTCACGACTTTTAAATACATGAAACTGCCAAACAAAACACAAAGGAGCACTTGCTCAGGATGGTAGCGTCACTAGTGTTGTTTCCAAGAGGTCTGCGAGTTCGATTCACGCCTTTGGCGGTTTTATTTTTGATAATTTTGCAACTTTTCCAACCTCGCAGTTTCAGTCCTCGACCTGAAGCTCTTATCATTTTTCTTAGAGACCTTGATAAGTCTTATAATTGATATCAAATTGTTATATTTAACCCCCAACGTTAAAATATTTGACAATTCCTATAAACTTTAACCCTTCCAAGATTAACTTTGTCACTTCCCGTTTTAAGACTTTACCATCTAGTATTTATTTATCTTTCGTCAATTCTTGAGCTAATATCCGAAGTCAATCGTTATCTGAAAGTTTAGTATCTGATTTCCACACTTATTTCAAGAGCCAATACTTACAAGTATTTTCACAACTACATCTTATGTACATCGATAATCAACTAAACTTATGAAACATCCGCATAAGCTACTTAACACAACCACAGAGAGTTTTGAAACATTTATTTTTGAGCTATAAGCCTTACCACACAAGTTAAAGCGATCTGAGTGTCTCATAGCAAATCATTTTCAAACATTACCATTTAGGGTCATTAAGCAGAATATATTAATTAAGACTTGCCATATTATATCTAGGTTTCGTGTTGAAGCCGTTGTCATATCGTACTTGCTATTGTTGTGCATTTCCTACCGTATCACTAAGGTGAGTTCATAGCCCCACTTTTACTCTTTTAACTGTTTTATAAACTCCTTGGGGAGAATACATGCTATTCTTGCTTTTATGATCACAATTGCTTGAAAGCTTTCTTTGTTCACTGATATTATGACTCTGCCTAAGTTGTTTGCCAAAAGTCCCTACATCATGAACCATTAATCACGGTGAGCGCCAAATATCGTGGATAGTACTATGAGGCCCGGCGACCCGACTTCGGTTATCGGAATAACCGGGCGCACTATATTTGGTATCTCTATGTAATTGGCTATTACATCTCAGAAGGGCAATTTTATTTACTTACACCAGTATTTAGGTGTATCAGGTTAGTTTGGTGTCATGAGCTTAGTGCAATAATATCAACTATCTTTTATGGAAGTATAACAACGCGTAGCCCACTTATCTTAAACTTGAAAATCTTGTGATCAACTGCTTATTTACTAAACCTATGAATTCACTCAACCATTGTGTTGACTTTTTAGCATGTATTTTTAGGATGAAAAGGCGATAGCTAACTCTGGAGGCGCTTGGGCATTGGCATGACATGGTCATAGATGACTCGATATACAATGGGACCACATTTTATTAATACCACCTTTTCATAACAAATCAACTTTTTGTAAACTCTATTTTACTTCAATAAATGAAATCTTTTAAGAAAAATCTTTCTTTTTCACTTTGTGTTATGATCCAATTGAGTAGCATCCCAAAAACCTTTTCTTCCGCTGCAAACCATTTTTGGGGGTGTTACAAAAGACACTATTACAAACAGAATCAACAAACTTCTTTCTAAGCTGTGTTTCAATAATACCACACATAGCAACACCATTATATTTGATAAATTTCTTAATTTATTTCTGCTTAAGGGAGCTACACATACCCTTAATATTCCAAGCAACAACGTTTACTATCATAACTATGCAAGAGAGGAACCAGAAGCAATATCATTTTGCATCTGATAATTATCACAGCCCGGGTCATTATTAACCATATCCTGAACCATAAATTGAGCATCCTCACTATTATCCTTATCCACATCATCATCATCACTATTCACCATAACTTTATCAAATTTGGTTATCAAATTACCATAAGCATCATCACCAATCATAGCTTTATACAATTCTATCTTCTCATCAGACCAGGTTTCAAGTTCAAATGGAGTAAAAACCTGATGAGTTTTAAAGAAAATTTGAACCTCAGACTGTATCTTCTTTATACCCAGCTCCTTAATTCTCTCCAATTCATCTCTATAGACCTCATCATAAACTTTAGTAAAATCTTGATTTTTTGTCAGTCCCTGTTCAACCATAATAGCCTGTACCATACTCTTAGCCTTATCTTTAGAACTCATAACAATATTTTGATTACTATACACAATATGTCTTTCCAAATCCTTAATTTTATTCTTCAAACCTTCAGTAGACATACCAGTGACACTCTTCTGTAGATTATCTTTATAATACTCTTTAGCACCACTAGACCATGTATTCCTTTCATCCTTACTCACATATAACCCTTTAACACATATCTCTTCAATCTTCTTTCTTTCAACTTCTCCAATATCATGAAACAAATCATCAACCTCTTCCGACAAGACAGCAAAACTATTAGAAGACTCAATCTTATCTTTGTTACCAGCTTGATGAATATCATCCTCAACATTAACCACCGCTTTCCCTTTATCTTTACCAACCACATTCCCTTTACCTTTATTACCCATCTCTTTAACAAGACTAGTATTAGTATCCACAACATGCTTAACAGTACCAGAACTATTATCACCACTCTTCTTATCAGTATTATTTTGAGAAAAATTCCTATAGTTTCTCTGATTTCCAAATCCCCTTCCATTCATACTACCCCTTCCTATACCACTAAATCCACCTCTACTATATGAATTTTCACCAATATAACTATTCTGACCATATCTATTCATATTAATTCACAAGATATCTATTATTCTTCTTATTCTCAATTGTCTTCCATTCACCACTAGTATTCTCTTTACCAACATCAGCAGTAGCATTAGTGTTCTTAACCTCTTCCTTATCCTTGTTACTAGCATTAGCCACATTCTTACTACATTTATCACCCCCCATGTCCAAACACTTTACAAGTACTAAAAATAGGAGGCTTCCATGGATATTCAACCCTTAACTGCATAGCTTTACCCAAACTTTTATAACACATGTCCACATTCTCAACAAGTCCTTTTTTAGCATCAATCTCAATCAAGACCCTAGCAAAATTAGCCCTGCCATATGCCTTCTCACACATTGATGTAGTCATCCTATCCATAATAATAGGAGTCCCAATCATACTTGCAATTATACTAATTCCATCCGTATTCCATGCCTCCAATGGGATGTTCCAAATATTAACCCAAATAGGCGCCTTAGTAGGTTCAGATCTAACCATACACAAGCCAGGCTCCCATTTTTGAATGAAAAATGGCACACCATCAACCAACTATGGCCCATTCTCAAGAACAGATTGCATACCTTCTTCCGCCTTAAACTTAATAAAGTAGAGACCACACTCATTCACTATAATATCATCAAACTGATATCCTCTCCACATTCTCCTTAGATGCCCCATAATTTCTCTATAATTCATCTTTAAATCTATAAAGAACCCCACCAAAGTCTTAGACCATAGCTTAAAACCATCATCAATTAACGGATCCAAATCAACATATTCTTTACCCAACTCATTCCTACTGACTGGGATTAGTTTTAGTTAGTTGCATCCTATAGGACTAAATCCCTGAACATCATTAGCAAATGACACAGGTTTCTCCTTCCCAACCTCACCAGTACTAGTAGAATCATCAACATGCACAGATTCAATACCACTATCCTTCTCTAAATTCCCATTCAAAGAAGAAGTATTATTAACACTACCCAAACTAGGCCACTTTTCTTGATTATTAAATGAAAATGCAGCATTAGCAATATTACCATTATCATTCAATACCTCTCCCCTCTTAAGAATTCTAGGATTCCTAACATGACTATCTCTAGTACTCAGGATAGGATTATCAGCAATAGGTACAGGAATATCACCAATATTAATATTAGAAGTCATACCTGAAACATTCACACATTCCCCATCACTAACATAATCTCCCTCTTTTTTCAGAAATAGACTCACCACAACTTCTAGAATCAACACTCTGACGATCAACACTTTGAACCATATCCACATCAATCTCCTCTTCATTACCACCACTAGCATCATTAATCCCCTCAACAACATCAGCATACTTAGCCCCTTTCCTAGCTTTACCACCTTTATTACCCACCTTCAGATCCCCTTTCTTAAAACTCACATGCATAGCCTTACTGGAACCCTTATCATTAACATTCGAACCCTTCTTACTCCCAATTTGACTCCTGGTAGCCCGCTTTGGAATAACCACATCACCCGACTCAACAGACGGAAGAACCAAACTAGGGTTTTGAGATTCAGTACTATCCATAGAAAATAGTATGAATCAAAAGAAGCATAAAGACATAATCAACACAGAAGAATGATAGATTGGATATTATTTTGAAGGTTTTTGTTATTTAGGGATTTTTTATTTTTTAGGATGAACAGTAAGAGTACGGATAACGGAAATATGAATAGCAATTAATGATAATCCTAGAGAATAGAGAACCAGAAAAAAAATTATACCAAAAGATAGAGAATGAACAATAGACTATGGATCTAATAACCAAAAAACAAATCAAAAGATGGATAAAATTTTTATGGAAGATTTCATGATAAATTGTGTAGGAAACTTAAAATACGCTGATCTAGATTCTATTCATGACTTCTTCTTCTATTGGTATTAGGTTATTTTGTTTTTTAAACAACTTTTTAAGCTAGAAAAACTTGTGTGATAAAACTTAAAAACATATTAACTTTGGACTATGAACTTCTAATAAATCTTTTTTTTTTGGATTTTGAAATAGGTTTAGACTTTGAAAAGTACAAAGGAAACTAACTAGATGACTGTTTTGAGGACTTCACAAATTCTTTTGACACAGATTAGGAAAATCAAAAATGGCTTATAGCCTTTTGGCACTTAACTCAAACCTCAAAAACTTACTGAAAGGTACTCTTAAGACTCAAAAGCATAGACAAAAACAAAACTTATACTACAGATTCAATATAAGCTTTTAAAAAGACTTTTGAGACCCAAAACTTAGGAATTAGACTTAGACACATTAAAACTTAAAAATTATACTTGAAATACTTTTAAAACTATAACTAGTAATGATCTAAAGGAATTTGAAATTCAAAAATTGACCAAAACTGAAAAAAAGAGCTTATTCCAAACACCCCCTTAAGTTGACTATTATGAAATTTTCAAAGCTAATTGACTTTTTTAAGCCTAATTTTGTGAAAACAGCTATACTATTAACCTTTTGAAGTGATAAAAATCAAATTTTGATAAATCAAAAGTACTTATCAATAAGCTAAGAACAAATGCTTATTTTTGGATTTTTAGTAAATTTGTGAAAACTATGACAGATGATCTTGAAACTCAAACTAAAGCACTAAATAGCAACTAACAAACTATATTAAGCTAAAATAACTAATAGAAATCAAATAATCACTATAAAATAAGCAATAAGCAATTATTAAGCTAAAAATGAACTTTTTAAAAGAAACTTACAAAAGCCCTTGCACAAACAGGGCAAATTATGCTTGAGGAGCTACTCAACAAGCTCTAGCTTGTCAAAGACAAGCTAGTGACAGCGCTGGGCCCTTCCATTTCTGGCTTACTTCCCATTTTGGCTTATTTGACTTTTTTTAATTTTTGTATTTAAAAACTGTTTAAGCTAAATTAATAAAAACAAAAGCTCACAAATAAGCTAGAAAGTTTATGTGAGCTTAATGAATCAGCAAAAGAAGCTTTTGCTA
This sequence comes from Chrysanthemum makinoi, assembly GCA_910596185.1. Lineage (NCBI taxonomy): Eukaryota > Viridiplantae > Streptophyta > Magnoliopsida > Asterales > Asteraceae > Chrysanthemum > Chrysanthemum makinoi. The sequence goes on along the minus strand of OU343221.1, from coordinate 124,920,923 downwards.
GCTTCTTATATATTTTTTGGTTTTTCTTACTTTATTTGAACTTTTTATAAAACAAAAACTAAAGATAAAAAAAACACTCTCGCAATAAGCTATAGATAAGCTTATGTGAGCTTATGAAGTGTTAACGGAGCTTAACAAGATTCAATCAACCATTTGCAATATGATATAAACATAAATTTATGAGAGAAATGTAAAGGAACAAAACTTTTATTAATAAACTTCTGATATTGCAATGGAAAAGAGACAGAACAAAAATGCAATAAAACTAAAATAAACTTAATTTAACACTACAACTAACAACTCTCAATTATGACAGAGGCTGTCTATTTATAGCTGAGGAGAAGGGATGCTTCTAGGGTTTGGGAAGGTTCAAGATCCTTTAATCTCAGCCCTTGATAATCCTTTGGTCACCAATCCATAATCCTCTGCCCTTGATTTGCTTGATGATGTGCTTTGTCCAATCAACTTTCTCCAAACAGCCACGCTGTCATTCCCTTCTGTCACGTCACTCTCTGTTATGTCAGAGTTTCTAGAAGCTTGAATTTGATGCTTAGTACGAGGTTTTGATGGGGTTAATTTTGGGGAGCAGGGTAAATGGGTTGTAGAAGATGTACAGTGATTGGTGGGTAAAAAGGGCGCGTTTGACTATTTTTTACCGGAGGAAATATTAGTGGTTTGTTTGACCGGGTTTAGTTAAAGGTTGACTTGGGTTGGGTGATTTAATAAACGGGTATGGGGTAGGATACTTGGGTTGTTGGGTGATTTAGGCTTTGGGGTTATTAAAAATGATGGCTTATTTTAGATCCGGACTTAGTTTTAGTTTAGGATAGGATAATTTTTAGTTTAAGGTTTAGGGTAGTTTTTGGGAAGTTGAAAAGTGAAAGGACCATTTATGTAATTTTTGAGAAATGTTTTCAAGGGTGACTTTTGACAATTTCATAAACTCCAAGGACTAATTTTGCCATGTTGAAGAAAATGGTGATCCAAATTTGCAAATTCTTCCCCGACCTCAGCTTTTTGCACACATCCTTTCGTGCTCGTTTTTCTGTTGTTTTGTCTTTTCTTGCCCATTTTGGTTTTCAAATGAATGATTTAAGGTAATAATTGCTCACAAATGTAGGAGTTTAGAGCTTAAATGACCCTCTTTTAAATCCTTATCAACTAATATTGTTAATTGGTTCAAATCTCGAATGAAGGCTCAAAATTTGGTACTTGAAGTAATTTTGGCTACTCTAATGGTTTTTCAGTCACCACGTGTCACGGTAAGTTACGTATAACTATATAAATATATAACATCTTTAAACTTCTCATGAAAACAAATTTCCAGGAGATCGCACTTGGGATTATTGAGAACTCACTGGAATGTCTTTCACTTTCATTGAGCTTGTATGTCTGCACATTTCTTTTCTATGGTATGTGCAAATGTTAATTAAAGATATGTACAGAGAGTATTAGGAGGTAGACATGACCGGTATGACGGTTTTGACCGTACTAGAAAGGGGACTGTACTAGAAAGGGCAGTCTTGCCACCTACAGTAAATATGTTTGCAGCTTTGTGGACTGTTTTGTTTATCATGCACAGTTTGTATTACCATGTCATGTATTCACACGATGCAGGTAAGAAGTTCTCATATAAAAGCCTTATTTAGTATTCGTTTTATGTTTTTATAGTAGAATTATAATGGTGACTAGAATATAAAATGTCAGTATGCTCAGTAAAGTATAAACAAGCTTATAGGCTTTGAGCCCAATAAATAATCCGTACGGATTTTACATTAAATACATATATTGCATCATAATATCTTCGTATGATAAATTCGATCAAACCATAGATAAATTTTAAGAATATGCTATGAGGTATGAGTTATTCTCAATTGTTTTTTGTATAGCATCATAGTTGAGTTTTATTCTAAAGTTAACCTTATTTATTTGCTTCTGAATTATGAGCTGACCATGTATCTCTCTCTGTGAAATTTGTTTACTAGATTATAAGTCTTGGATACAATTCAGTTGCCCATATCTCATTCAAACCCGTCGGGCTAAACCAAAGTCAGGGAAAAAACAAGAACACAGGGACACAAATTAAAAGGTCACTACCCTTTTCAAGTGAAGAGGTAAAACCTGAAGATGGTGTTGCAAAAGGTGATAACATCAAGTCTCAAATAAACTAGGTATTTTCATTATTCAAGATTGATGGCATATGCACAGTCATGTGTGTTGTTAAAGTAGTTGTGGTTTCATTAGCAGGGTGAGAGACTCAAATAGTGACAATAGTTTAGAATTTTGTGATATGTGCTAAAGCAATTTTAGTTTGGCTTCTAATTAGTGGTTCATATTGTGCTATAGGATTGATTATCTAATAAGTTTTACAACTTCGTTTTCTTATTTTGTGTGTTTGTCAAATGTTGATTTATTTTTGTGTTTGTGAATATGATGAAAGTATAAAACAAAAGGTATGGAGTTAATGTCTGTTAATTTGTAACTATGATGGGTGTAAAAATGAACATTGTATAGCGCCAACAATTTGTCAATCTATGAAGTTTCTCTAGAGACTCGGTAAATGATTTCACTTTATAAAGCAAACCACTGGAGCTTGTTAATTAAAGTATAAGCATAGATCATATCAAACAATTAAGTGAATAGTTTAGGTTAAATTTGTTCGAAATAATTAACACTCACTAATATGTTATTAGTATGACTGTAAAAAAATTCAATATCTTATCGAATGTATAGTTGCTAAAGCGTTTTTTGGAAGTACCAGAATGACAATCCATTGATAAATTATTATGTTTATTATATACCTATTTCACACTAATTGAGCTAAGGGATATTGCGAAAGAGAGTAAAATACCAGCTTACACCAACTATAGGAAGTTAGAGCTTGCACAGATGCTAAAAATTGATGTTAATTATGAATTTGTGTTTCTAGGTTTTGATTTGATAATTGTGTAAATTTCCTGTTTGCGTTTAGGTCGTTGCGAGGATTAGACCGAATCATTGTTATGAGAAAGGCGGCGATTATAATGTAAGGAAAGTGTTGGATGATTCATTGCGGTTGGTCAGAGGAAGTTTATGTTGGACGAGGTGCTTGACGCAAAATCTACTCAGATATAAAGAAATATAGTTTGTGGTAAGCATGTCTGGTTCTCATTTATAAACCTATAAGAACTAGAAAATGTGCAGGTTCAAATAATTTTATCGCAGGGAGAAAATTTTGTGTATATTTGTTTCTAAAATTTGTGACGATGAGGAATTAAACTATATATTGAATTTTTGAGTTGTTTAGTGTTGTAATGGGAGGATGCGTTTAAGTTAGTAGGTGTCTCTATGTTGAAATATTTGGTTCGTTAGTATTGAGATCGTACAGATTTTAATAACAATTTTTATGTTTTTTGGTGTGTTCTAATCACAAACTTGTAAGAAGCAAAAATGGGTCAGCAAATTCTAAAAACTTTATTTTAGTGATAAGATTTGAATCTATAATATAGGAGGTGGACTTTTGATGGCATTGTTCTAATATCTGATTGTTTAGTGTAGATAGTTACCAATTCAAAGTTATATGAAAGTAGCGACATAATATATATGGTAGAATAATTTATGATATTAGACGAGCATCTTAAGTGAATCATGTGTAACTTAATACCATACAAGTGCGGAAGTTGCAGGTAAATTAAGGCGAAAGAAGTAAACAATGTATCGCTTTAGAATTCTACGAGGTTCATGCATATGAAATGGTGTACCTGATTATATTTTTTGTCCTCTAGAGATGCAATGACTCCATAACAAGAATAATTTTGGAATGGATTAGCGAATGATTTGTTGAGATTGTGTAAGCTTAAGAAATATTGTTTTGTTGTGCGTAGATGTAAGCATGAAGTGTTTATAAGGACTTTTCTTATTGAAGTGTGACATGTTTATATATTTTCAAATAATCGTTTACAAAATATTCCTACCCCTCAACGCAACGCTATCGCGGCAATGCACGGCCTACAAGACTCGTTGAATTTACAATGACAAGGACAAAATATCACACATGATTAATTTTTCTTTCTTTTTTTAAAATATATTTTTTAAAACTGTAGTTTACTAATTTTAACTATCACACAATATTTATATCACAAATTAAGGGTGATCAACAGTTCAAAACCGGACCGAACCGGCCAAAACGAGACCGAACCGAGACAGAACTAGCAGAAAACCTTAGATCGAGGACCGAACCGAATGTGTTCGGTCCGGTCCGGTCCAAGAAGGCATAATAGTTGCGTTTTACGTAATACCGGACCGGATCGACCCGGACCGAGACCGAAATAAGAAAAAAATCCGAACCGAGATCGGATTGCTGGTCCTTCGGTTCGGTTGGTATCCGGTCGGCCCTTTCGGTTTTGGTCGTTTTGGGTCTGCAATGCTCAGCCCTACCACAAATCTATCTCACATGTTATAAGTAAAACTTAAATCCATAATTATTTGATTGAGAGCTTCTCATACAACATGAGATACAATTAAAACTCATTTGGACATAGATTAATTATTTATCTGTGTAAGTTGTTAAAACAGCATACATTTATTTGTTTATGCATATTAGCAGTGGTTGGGGACATATATTATGACCCATGCCATTATTCAATTATTCAAACTTGCCATATGTTTCATTTCTGGAAGATAGTATGATCATTCATAATTGATTCTTCAAAATAACTTCACCAAACGGAGAAAATTATATTCATTATACCTTTACAAACTCCACATCATCACAGTTTTTTCCTCAAAACATATATGTATTGTGTATTTTTTATTCTATTTTCAACGATTTTTATATTTATATCTATGTATGATAATGATAAAATGAACACATAAAATTTGTGAGTATAATGATAAAACAGAAACATTACACACATACAAATTTCACATTTAATATTACTTGTATAATTGTATATCTATACTACTTATAATAGAGGGATGACGCTCTCTCCTAAATTTTTTTAAGATGTCATTAATTTATTTTTTAAGCATTACAAATTTTAATGCATAATGTACACAATAAATAGCTTTTACTAATTTATCTTTCACAACATTTTAATGCTTCATTTATTATTTTTTTTTAATTAGTTTAGTTTTAATGCAAAATGCACATATAAATGAATATGATTTTAAAATGCATGCAAAACTACAAAGTTCCAAAACTATTATTATATCGTAAGAGTGTTTAGAACACCAATCTAAATAAATTTTGAATTATTTTAAATAAAATTAACCACAAAAGTAAAAACGGTTTTTTGTAAAAATCGGGACAATTTTTTTAAGACAAATGATGCAAAGATGTAAATTCACAAGTGATAATTTATTTGATTTTATACATATTAAACATATCTATACTACTTATAATGGAGGGATGACCATCTCTCCTAAATTTTTTTAAGATGTCATTAATGTGTTTTTTAAGCATTACAAATTTTAATGCATAATATACACAATAAATAGCTTTTACTAATTTATCTTCCACAACATTTTAATGCTTTATTTTTTTTTGAATTAGTATAGTTTTAATGCAAAAATGCACATATAAATAAATATGATTTTAAAATGCATGCAAAACTACAAAGTTCAAAAACTAAGTGCTAATTCAATGATTAATATATTGGTATATTAATTATTATACTTTTTACGGATAACTCTAAATGATTGTTTAAACATGTAAGTTTTCTATACATTATAAGTATTTTTTTATTTATATCTACTATCTATGTGGTACAAGTGTTATAAACAATATTAATGATTCAAACATTTTTTCATAAATATATACTTTACAAGATGTATACATTATAAGTACTCTTTTATTTATATCTTTTATCTGCATTGGACAAATGTAATAAACACTATTAATGATACAAACATGTTCAAAAATATATATATATTTCATTAAAAAAATGTTTCTACTTACTTGTGACTACGGACCACTATCAACTAATTTAACCATAACCCAATAACATTATTGACTACCGCAAAGTAAAATCACGACACTTTCAATTGTTTTTATATGAATTAGTTTGATATTATCCATAACTTTTTTTAAAGTTACTATCAACTAATTTAACCATAACCCAATAACATTATTGACTACCGCAAAGTAAAATCACGACACTTTCAATTGTATTTATATGAATTAGTTTGATATTATCCATAACTTTTTTTAAAGTTACTCAAACTCATTATGTTTTCGCTATTGGTAAAGTTATTGTAAGAGAAAACATAAAAATGAAAACATTTTTTGCCGAAAATTTATTACTTGATAATTGGCCATCGCAACGCGTAAGATTCTACTATAATATTCTAAAGAGTTGAAATACGATTACGAAATTTTGGCATCCGCAAATTTATCGTCACATAAAACGTTTTAGATTATAAAGCATGGTTTATTGAAATTTTTTATTTCAGGGTATCCGCCGCCGCATCGCGCGGGTACCCTGCTAGTAGTGAGTATACACGGAGGTTTCTTATAAAAATTAATTACCAATACATACCAAATACATTATCACTTTACTAAAACATACTCAAAATTTTCTCTTTCACTAAAATGTCTATTTTGGTGCGCATGGATTTCATTTTGGGAACCAAATCATAAACCTATCACTATCAATCCCAATTGTGGTGCGGAGGAAAGAAAACACTTTGAAATTTGGTGCGCAAGAAAAATCTTTTGGGCACCATGACATTAATGCTCATTGAAATTAAGTTTGGTGCTTTCAAAGGAATCTGGTGCACAAGGGTTGGGTTTTGGGCACCAAAAAATATATTTCATATTTCAATTGATAATAATTAAAAGGTGCTTCAAAGAATCCTGCAAGGCAGGAATGGGGTTGTAAGCACCAAAAATATGTGATACATTTCCATTAGTCAATAAATTAATTTTGGTGCTTTAAAAGGAATAATTATCTATGTTTAATATCTGGTGCGCAAGGAAAGGATTTTGGGCACCAAAACATACGATGATTCCCAATGGTCAATAAATTAATTCTGGTGCTTTAAAAGGAAGATGCATCTTTATTTAATATTTGGTGCGCCAGGTATGGTGCTTGGGCACCAAAAATGCTTGACTCGGTCTAAATACATCTTTTTATGAAAATACATTAATAAATACAAACATTTATCCAAATCACACTTTATAACACATCACTTCTAGAAATCTGTGAGGATTTGACAAGGTATTCTTTACTGTTTGGTAGGATCTGAAAGACCATAAGAGGTGACGGAGTGGAGCTGGTTGACGCAGAAAATTAACCCGCCGGCTACACCATTCCGTAGAAGGCGATCACAATCGGGAATCGAATTCGAGCTCGAGCTCGCAACACTACCCGTGTGTTGTGTTTGTATTTTTTTTCTTTCTTTTGTCTCTTGCGTTGCAGGTACAAGAATTGGGAGGAAGAAGAGTTGCAGGTAGGGATGGTATTTTGCAGAGAGGAAGACAGAATGTGAAAGATATATTGCTTTATTTAAAAAAAAAATCGTGATTTAGCAAGTATTCACCACCCACCGGGTAGTGTTAGGGTAGTATTGGGGTAGTTTGAGTTGGAGGTTTTTATTGGATAGATGCCAAGACCCCCGCAGATGTAGTAAACTTCCACTCCTCCCTCCCTAAAAAGTCCTTGACCCTATGCATATGTACGTTGACCCAGTGTCCTTTTTACTTTCTCTGTTATCAGTCTTAAAGTTTCTCGAGAAGCAAACAAATCTGGAACACGTAAATAGTGAGGTATTTTGAGAGAAAATTTCAATTTTAATTACTCCGTATAAAACTCCAAGTTGTTCAATTTTTTTTTTATTAGGAAGGCAACAATTTTCTAAATACCGAAAAAAACAAAATACAACAAGAAAGCATCTCACCTCAAATAATCGAGATAATTAAAAGATGATGGAACCCAAAGTATAAATACATTCACAAAAACTATCAGACACACTATATCCCAAAAATACCATACACTAGAAGACTGAGCCACCAAAGAATCATTTCTAGCCAAAGCAAACACAAGACAATCACAACTAAAATGATTTAGCAGACGTGAACTTGCAGCACAGTCACAATTCATTTACTCACTCTTGAGATTGCCACTTGCAATTCCTTTTTTTCTTTCACTTTCTTGTCAAATGTAACGTTTTACAAATTTAGTGTCCAAAAATTTGGTAAGTTTTTTTTAGACTAAATGACATCCTGTGCAATCAAAGTGATTTTTGTGCTAAATACAAACTAGTCTAGAAAAACACCACTATAATCGCACAAAATATCACTTCGGTCTAGCAAAAAACTTCATCAACTTTTGAAACACTTGTCAACTATTCAATGGAGTAGTATAGTATAACGACCGTACAAGACTAAATTTCAAAAAATATTTCTTATTACTAGAAAGTGAATTAACTTAAAAAAATTTATGAATAAAATAAATTTTTATCTATCTTTAAGTCAAAACAATTTTTTTGCCTTTGAGGGATATGTGATGCAACATTACGTCATTTTTCTTTTTCATTCTTACTTCAATTACTCTCTCAGTCATATTAAGATTGGCCTTAGCGGGTGAAGCGCTGAAAGAAGATGCGTCCACCCCCACCCCACCCCCACACACTGTATTTTGCATCTATAACATCACCATCACGCCTAAGTTGTGGAGACAAAAAAAACAAACACAAATATAGAGGAGACGAAGGATTGTTCAATCCGAGTTGTGGTATTTTGTTTTAGGAAAATAATTTGTAAAGTGTAAGTTCCTAAAAAGGGATAAATATGGGAAGAAAGAAGTTATAAAACTTTTATTTTATTTTTATAAAACTATTATACAAGTTTTATATAAAACTTTTATAGTGTAAAATGTAAGAATTAGGTTAACATGTTTTTGTTTGTTTTATACCACTTTAATAAAAACTTTTATTTTTATAGCAAATGTTTAATATAACAGGTAATATATAAATAAAATTAATTTGATGATGAATACGTTGATCTTATTATACATGTTTGATGCTAGAGAAAAGTTGATGTGTTAATGAATTAACGTGAATGCGATGACTATTCTATCAAATCTTTCATTGTAACACTACCATCTTTCTATCAAAATACATTACTCACGCTAACACAAGTCACAAAAAATTAATAAATCTATAAGGCTAGTCTCAGTCGTGACCTATGACGACCTCGGTCATTCAGCTCCACGTCAGCTTTCTCTCTCCAGCCACCTGACAACCCAAGGAAATTTTTTCAATTTTTTTTATTTTTTTTTATTTTTTATTTTTATTTTTAATTCAAACATTTTAAACAACAAATTTAAAATTCATTCAAATTTAAAAAAAACATTACATTACGAAATTTCTATTACAATATTCTTTTACGATCACCCGTGAGAGGATTTGAAATAGACTTCATAATAATGGACCATTGTGGATATATCCCATCAGTAAGATAATATCCCCTTTTATGCCACACATCGCGCAAATTCAAATTCAAGGCGGTGCTTCCGATTTGATATGATTGAAGCAAGGTGAACGACGTAAAACGATTACGTCGTTATTCATTCCGGAGACACCAAAGAACGCATGCCAAATCCATAAATCTTAGGAAGCGACCGCTTCCAACAAAATGAATGGATGTGGCCCGTGATCACCCCTACAATGTTGAGCTCTCTCACTATTCGGGCAAAACTTACGAAGACATTCACGGAATGTGGATGCACCAAGTGCCAGACTCTCGTCAAGAGAATCAGGAACGATCGCGTATCCCAATTAACGGCCGCCGCAGTACACTTGACCAATGGGCTAATACTGGACGCCCCTAGCATCAAGAGTTTGCCGAAAATAAGTAGAGTGATCGGTTATCTCTAACAATTTCGGAATAGCTCTCGCTCATACGGAACCGCCGAGAATGTTCTCTGGTCGAACTGCTGGGTTTTGGAGAAGTACGCCGCCACTAAACGATTATGAGCACCCTCATGATCCCTACGTATGTACATTCGTCGGGTTTTTGGCTGTGATGCTTTGTAAGCCTTCCAAGCAAAATCCGCAAACTCCACAAACTCACTAAAAACTTCTTCATCGTCAGAAGACGAAGAAGAACCGAATAAATGCTCGAATGACGACATATTAAAAATTGTGTTTTGTGGGTATTTTGTTAGAATGGTTGATTGAATATAGATGAGAAATGGTGAGTGGTGAATTGTGTTTGAGGTGAAGTTGGTATTTATAGAGTGGTAAAATTGGTTTAAAAGTTTTTAGTTTAATGACCAAACTGTCAAATTTTTAAAAGTATATTGATTTTAGCCCCAAACGGGCAAAATTGCATGCAATATGTGTCTTAAATGTCGGTCGAATTTCCAACCGATTTCGTTTTTTTTGGACCACATCCGTGATAACCGATCTAAACATTGGTTGAGGAGGAAACTTTTTGGTGCCCAACCGATTTACACCTCTCGAATGCGACTAGCCTAATGTTTTTTTCTTCTAAAAGTATATATAACATTACAAGGCTACAACTTACTCCCTTCGTCTCATAATAATTGTCCACTTTTACTTTTTTGAGTCTTTCTTGTTTAGTTTTGACCATTAATATTTTTATTTGTGTTATATAATATTTGATAAAAATTATACCAAATGAAAATACATTTAAAACTCAATCTATTTATATACTTTTTTCATCAATTATTATATTACACAAATAAAAATAATTATTGTCAAAGTTAAATAAAAAAGACTTAAAAAAATCAAAGTGGACAATTATTATAGGACGGAAGTAGTATAATAACTAATTTATCTGTCTCAAAATAATTGTTCACCGATTTATTTAATAAAAACAAAATTATTATTGTTTGCTATCTCATAATTTTTGCGGAATAACATTTTTATCTTTAGCCAATTAGTTAACGATGTATATAAAGTTTGTAGTAATAAACTTAATTGTGATTAATATGGTAAACTTGATTAAAATTATTTATCTATTTTAGTAGTACTAGACGAGTACCCGCGCCTAGTGGCAACGGTGTCTAATTTTCTGCAAAATTTCGACGATCCATAAGTTTGTTTCAACAAACTATATTTGTAGCGTCAGAGAATCATTTTCGAATACCTATAATTTTGATGCGTTGTTGCATAGCAGCATAAATATACAGTTTTCAAAAAAAATATGTGGAGTCGATCTAAGTGTGAGAATATATTTCTGATAGGATTTTTTTAACTTTTAAGTTATTAAGATTTTAGTAATAATAGATTCAAGCATTACAAAAAGCAACGGTATTATGTAGTTGGCAATATTATATTGTAGTTTAGAGGTATAGCCAACGTGTGTGACCGCTTTTTCTTGTTTTGTTAGAAATTTAGACAGTGATAACTATTTTTTTTACATGTGTGGCTTTTATTATTTGGTGTGTGGCTTTTAAACTTGTAACCTTACAAATTCAATATCACCATAATAAGATTATCTTGTACTATCTTTGCATAGATATTTAAGCATTGTTCAAAGCTATTTGTTTATGGTACAAATAATTATCGCTAAAGATAACAATATTATTTAATTTTTTTTATTCTAATAAACTTACATAACATTATTGATATACCGGAAAAAGGGCTATACAATATTAACTTTTAAAAGACGGTTCATATATGCTAGTCCCTTAACATTTTTCAAAATAACATTATACAAATGACAACGTACATGTGTCAAAGCAAAATAAACAACAAAAAACTACAATTACTTGGTCTATCATTTTTTCCAAATTTGTCATGGGTTCCACAATTGCTTCATCATTTCTCATATAATTTTTTCAAATTTGAGACCAGGTTCAACCGGTTGAACCGTTCCGGTCAAAAAAACAAGTCGATTTAAACCGATTCCCGACAGGTTGGGTCGAAAACAAGTCAAATTAAATCGGGTCAACTCGCCGGTTTGAAGCATCCCGGGTCAACCCCGGTTTTCGATGTGTATTAATAGTTTTCTTTTAAAATATGTCTTCAACATTTCCACTTTTAGTTTCAACTTTTCACTTTTTACTTTTTGGGTTTTCCTTTATATATATAGTATATAGCGAGCTTCGCGCGCTTGGCGCAGTGCACCCTGTGACGATTAACCGCAGAAATAGATCTCGATGAGACATGATTCACCGGTTTGTATCGGTTTCAACAGATCCTATCTGGTTCTTTTTCTGATGGCTTTAATTGGTAAATTTAACTGGTGCGACACCGCCCCGCTGAACACATTGGTCCGATCCGGTCCGGTTTTCAAAACTATATGTAACATCAACTTGTTAGCTTGTATGAAGTTTGTGTTTTATTAATTTGTATAATGTGTATAATAACATGTACTTTTTATTTTAAGGTGTTTTAAAAATATTATTAATTAATGTGCTTAATTATTTTATATTTTGGATTATGTTGTAGCTTTTTTAAATTTTAAGTTATGAAAATTTTATTGTACTTTTTAGTATAGTAAGGAGTGTTTTTATTGGTTGTTTTTATTTTGGTAAATGTGCTTTTAATTGGTTGTGCAATATGAATAAATTATTGTACTTTTAAGTTTTTTTTTTAATGACTTTCATTTTTTGGATTAGTCGCACCGCCCTAACAAAGAGGCCCTCATCCACCACGTACCCAGGCAATGTTGTCTTAACCGGATCCATGCTGGCGTAGTGGGGATTAATAATGGCGTCCGCTCGGAAACCGTACCGCCTCCACACGATAATTATCGCTGGATTAACGGTCGGATGATAATCGGAGCAGGCTTGAATTCGAACCTGCGCAGCTAATGGCTTACAGGCTTTCCTCTTCATTGCCTAAGTATTAGTAGAGCTTATGGTCCATAAGTGAGGACTTCCGGGTAGATCATCCACCCGGTACTACTCTCACTTGTGGCTCGCTTAACTACTTAAGCTTCTACCACTAGACCACAAGCCCCATGATTTGTACTTTTAAGTAATGAGGTGTTTTAATAAGAGTATTAATTACACTATGCATTTCTCTCTCATTTGACCAATTTCAACTTTTCAACTTTGACCATTCTTCTATCCTATGTAGTATAAATATAGATATAGATTACTGTAATTAAAAGGATGAAGAAGTAATAATTGAATATTAAATTTTTTTATTTGTACACACTAATATACCGTAACTTAAACTAGAATATCAATAGCTTACAAATCTAGAGCGCGGATTAGAAGTCCCGTCAACACCTGATGCGTGCGATCAATTCCCATGCTGAAAACACGGACATTTGTTTATCAATAAACCTTTCCTTTTTTTTTTAGCAAAATCAATAAACCTTTCCTTTTTTTTTTTAGCAAAATCAATAAACCTTTCTACATAAATAAAAAAAGCTGTGTGACATCCAAATTAATTTATCCATAAACGCAACTCACAAGTAGCCAACGGTATATGCCGACGACTTGAGTGCTTCTCTTATCCAGTCCGCCCACTTCCCGTGACTTCTTTCTTTGTCCAAGTCCATACTCGATGTTACAAATCAGTTTTCTTATTTTATTAACTTAATTAAAGCCATCAACATTTATATAGATTCTTTTATTTTTACTATTTTCTGATAATAATAATAGAAAATTATCAAAAGAGACCAAAAATTTAAAATTGTTCTATTTTTTAGACACTTTTAGCATCATTTTCTCATTTAGGTCATTCTCAACTGCTCAACTACTCGACTCTATTATTTTTATGACATGTGTCAAATGTTAGGTGAAGATATTTTTTATTTTTAACTTAAATGACAAATTTACCCTCAAACACATATATAAAACACATCACATATTTCATTTTTTCTAATTTTTTTATCACTCTCTCTTCTACCTTCTACCAAGATCCGGCCATATCTCATGCCATGGGAAAAGATCCGGCCATATCTCCACAAACACACACACACACATATATATATATATATATATATATATATATATATATATATATATATATATATATATATATATATATATATATATATATATATATATATAATCTAGATCAAATAAGATCAAACTTAAAATGTTAAAATGAGATCGTACTAAAATTTGACAAGAGATACTCTCTTTACAATAAAAATAATTTTTATTTACTGAACTAAAATTGTTAAAGTTTTGATAGATTTCTTTTTCAAATTTACGAAACCTAGATGATACACTTTGATTAGAAGTTTAATGTGCACAGGCTTTTATATGTAGATCGGGTTTGGTATATTTATTAGTGTAATGTGATCGATGTATCACTAATCCAAACTCATGTATCATTTGATTATTAGTTACTAAAATGTTAATTTGTATTAAAATATTATTTTTTTTCTGTATGATTGCTAAAATTGTTATTTATAAATGTTTTAGTGGGTTTTAGATTTGATCTTATTTTTACAACTTTAAGTTTGATCTCACATTAACCGGTCCCTATATATATATATATGTGTGTGTGTGTATATATATATATATATATATATATATATATATATATATATATATATGATGAGTGGGGTATAACACATATATAAACCTCCCCGCCACCATCATCATAAAAGACAACACAAGATATCGTCAAAGATTCTGGCCATATCTCCTCGCTGAAACACACACACACACACACACACACACACACACACACACATATATATATATATAGGAGGGATCCAGAGAAGAAGAAAAGCTAAAATGAGAAGAATAAGAAGGATTTCTAGCCACACATTTCAAATGAGGGGGAGATTTTTAACGGGAGATGCATCTATTTTTATAGGTGCATCTGAAATGAGTGGTTGTGGTTTCTTCTTACCCTTTTTATTTTTATTATTCTTCCTATTTGATCCTAACTCTATATATATATATATATATATATATATATATATATGATGAGTGGGGTATAACACATATATAAACCTCCTGCCACCATCATCATAAAAGACAACACAAGATATCGTCAAAGATCCGGCCAACACCCATCGTCAAGATCCGGTGTCAAGATCTACAGATCCGGCCAGATTCGGTGTCGAGATCTACAGATCCGGCCTTCAGAATTATGAGCGAAAACAGATCCGGCCTTCGAAATTAGTAGATCCGGTGTCAAGATCTACTAATGTGTTTTTCATTGTGTTGATTTTTCTTGTAATTCGAGATCTACAGATTCAAGAATTTATCAATGCTTCTAATAATTTGTTTGATGTTCCTTTTAATGGTTTGAATTACACATGGGATAATAATTGAGTTGGTGACTCAAATATTCAAGAACGCAATATTTGTGTTTTGTGTTGATTTTTCTTGTAATTCAAAATATATACATGATTTTTCTTGTAATTCGAGATCTACAGATTCGAAGTAATATGATTTTTCTTGCAATATGTTTTTCATTGCGATGCTCTGCAATGGTACCTTATTATAAGCATATAAACTAAAGTTGTCGTGCAATAAGTAAACTGCAACGGTTTCGGTTTATTATGTATACTAGCAGTGTACCCGCGCGTTGCAGCGATGGGTACCCTAAAATAAAAATTTTCGATGAATAATATATTTTAGTTTATTATGTTCTTTTTAACAATAAATTTACGGATATCAAGAATCAGATAGCCCGTGCCCGCCGCAAGCTCGAACCCGTCAGTTCGCACCGCCGCTCGGCCCTCCGTCTGGGCTCAAGCCCATTTGGGCCCGTTGCCCATTCGGGCTTGAATATTTTGTATAATGTGTTTTATTATTTTGCAAGAGAAAATTTAATGTAGGAATTGTGTTTAATTTGGTTGTACAATATGGTTGATAATTTGTATTTTTTATGTAAAGGGTGTTTTAAAAACTGTATTAATTGTATTTATTGACCAGTTAAATATTTGACTACATTAAATAGCATTAATGTGTGTTTTGTTGTACACTATGCTTCTTGTCTTGTACGTTTGAAAATTATGTGCATTAAAGTATTGTACACTATGTTTCTTTTCTTGTAAGTAGTAGTCATTATAGTCATTAATAATATTGACCACTTTAATAGCATTAATGTTGTAAGTATGAAAATAAGTCTGAAAAGTACATCATGCTTATTTTGTTGTACACTATGCTTATTTTGTTGTAAATCTGAAAATTGGTTGCAGCTATTATACATTGTGCTGAAATGGTTGTAATTTTTTGTGAAGGGGTGTTTTTAATAGCATTAATCTTGTTTGATAGAATTTTGGTCTTAAAATGACATCACGCTTTATTTTGTTGTACAATATGCTTACTTTGCTGTAATTCTGAAAATTAGGTGCATTAAAGTGTTGTAAATCATGCTTAATTTCTTGTACGTCTTAAAATTAAGAGTGAGGTGCCTTCGCGCATTATAAGTAGTATAGATAATATCGAGTGATGAAATAAGTAATTTTGTGTGTCGCTTTTGATCGGTATAGATAGTTTTTGTGGTTGAAAGCGGCGGTCGAAAGGTTGAAGGCAGTAGTCGAGCAATGAAGCGTTGAGCAGCGGTGGTGGTGGTGGTTATGGACTGGTAAGGTGGTGAGGTAGGTGGTGGAGTTAGGTGAGGGTAAGTGGGATAATTAATAAAGAAATATAATAAAGGGTAAATTTGTCATTTAAGTTAAAATTAAAAAATATCTTCACTTAACACTTGACACATGTCATAAAAAATAATGGAGTCGAGCAGTTGAGCATGGCATAAATGAGAAAAGGATGCTAAAAGTGTCTAAAAAATGGACCAACCTTGAATTTTTTGCCTCTTTTGGTAATTTTCTCTAATAATAAAGAAATTTGCAAAAATTATATCCAAGATGACAATTAGTTCCAACTTAGTTCAATTTTGTGACATATTGCTAAAACTATTTCTCACATAGTTATCATTTTATTTAATTGCATATTACTCTCCCAACATCACATAATCGGTCATATCTTCTCACACGCATTGACGCACCTCTATTCTTCCTGAAAATTACATCACGTCTCGTTCGTTTTCAAGCACTTAAGAATTCGGCCTGATCAAAATACAAGATTATGCAATCTAATTGCAAAGTGAGGGTCACGTGACCTGTAAACGGAACCCGTTCTTACCCAACGCTTTCTACACTACGACAACATGTGAATCAGTTACGAACAATACAACAAAACAAGTTGTTTATGATAAAGAATGTGAACACGTTGCGGATATATTGTGAATGCGTGCGAGAGAGAACGTACGACAAGTCAGTCGTTTACATTTCCAATTGGAACTTTAATTTCATCATCAATATCTAGTTGCTCTTTTTCTCTATAAGCTCGCTCTACATTTTTCTACTTCAACGTACCCCTCGTGAACTACCCTACCTATAAGCACCATCTTACACTATACTAATGATATTTACGGGTACTCTATATTTACCACTTTATGAAGGTTAACGAAAAATTTCTATGGAAACCGAGAACTTTCTGGTTTTCCAAGTGTTCAAGTTTTTCGACATTTCAAGGAGATGGTTGCAGTAATAGCCAAGACATTATAGGGTCGATACTTCGCTTTTAAAACACCAACTATATGCTATGATTATTTTCTTGGTGTTTGAAGTTTCTCAAGTCACCTACAAGATGTAGGTGCATCAAAAACATGGTCAAGCCTCGTCGTATAAACCAAGTGTGTGAACTTGAACATACTATCTCTATTAGAGTACATAGCTGTTTATCAACTACAACCACCCTCACTGTAGTTTTTGCATCAATTTCCCCATCTTGAACACATCCATTCGTGTGAAGCATTAAATCAAACGTTTGAGGAAAAGATGCTTCAGCTACGATTGTTTCTTCATGAATGTGGGTGTAGATCTTTCCATTAAAGTGGTCTCGTTACTAGGATATAGTTTTGGACAACCAATGATGTCACATTTTCTAAGAAAATGCTAGATTAAATATGAGGCCATGGATGCCAAAATGTAGTGTCATACATGAGGTTCGTGTGTCCCTGCCATATTTTCTAGCTTTTTGATGCACACATCCTCTTTATCCAACTTTTTTATGCAAGCACCTCTATCATGTGTTTGATTTGGGTCTTGTGTTCCCCAACTGAGGTTTTCCAACTTCTTAAAGGAAGCACCCAATCATCTCATTCATTATCTCTAAGATGCTTTAACTACGATTGTATTTTTCATGATTTGTCAGTCTATCTGTTATTATGCAATGTTATGTAATATTTTTTATGGAATGTATTTATTATGGTAATGTATAAACGCTGTTTATGTAATGTAATGTGTTGTTAACATAATTTATAATAACTTTTATAAGAAAGAAACACTAGATTAAAATTTGCATTAGATTAAAATAAAAACATGAAGATGTAAAGTCACCAACATAAGTGTTCCGAACATGTAGTTCACAATTACTTTTTATTCCCAAAGTCGCGTCTTTTTTTCACTAGATGAATCATGCTTGACTCAAACGCAACTTACTTTATATTAGTGTGGCGAAATCTATAGATTAACCATAGCGAATTGACGAACTTAGAGTTTGTAATCTCTTTGTTAGAATTACTTGTAATCAATATAAAGTGTCGGTCAGAAATTTAATGTAACAGGTCGTTAATGAAACACCCCCAATTTTGTGATACGCAGCGAAATTCAAACTGGGTGTTACTTCATGGCACAACAGTAATAACAATAGAAAACGAACTCTAATGGAGTCATTTTAAAAAGGATTTATCATTCGATTTATATAAATATCAGAGTTTACAAATATCAGAGTTTACAAAGATGATGTCCCAAATAGTTTCAAGTTTACAAAATACATTAAATTGGTTCTCGAATGATAATAAAATTTAAAGCCTTCTTGAGTATCAGTGCTTCTCCTCAGGCCAGCTTCCGACATTATAGACCTGAAATACATGCTTAAAACTGTCAACACAAAGGTTGAGTGAAATTCATATAGTTTAGGAAATCAGTTGAACACCATATTGGTAACGTGAGGTAATTAGTCTCACATTCATAGTTTAGAAAACAAAACATATATTATTGCACTAAGCTCATGACACCTAAACGTTAACAGCTTATCAATCGCAATTGATATAATAGTAACAGTTGCCCTAATAGGTAATTTGCCAATTAACCTATGGATCTTCAAATATAGTGCGTTTGTTTACCGGACTTGGTCAAACAAACGGGATTTGTCAATCCCAATAGCTATCCACATTATTCGCGTTCACCCGCAAGTGATTAATGGTTCACGATAATAGGGACTTAAGATTGGCAATAGTGGTACTTAGTGCAAATAATACATTCAAGTATAATTTTAAAGCAATGTGTTCTATTTAAAATAAAGCATGTATTTACCCTAAGGGTTTATAAAACATTTAAGTAATAACAAGCGGGGCTATGAACTCACAGTAGTGATCAGCAGCGGAGTGTAACGATATAATGTTATCAACGTAGAGTATGACAAGATCACGATCTTTAACGATTACCTAATAAAGCATAGTATTCGTGTGTTTAGTATATTGTACGATATAAGTGTACAAGTATATGTAGTTGGTTGGCTTATGATGTTGTACATGAATTCTTAAGTTAAAGTATTCCTTAAATGTTGTTTGGCTATTAAAATCAAGAGGTCGTGAAGTAGTTTAGCATAACATTTATTATGTATAAATGTTATTCACTCAATGAATGTTGTGATGAAAATAATTACGGCGTGTCATATTATAATGTCGTGAAATACAAAGGTTTCAAAAATAGTTTTTAAGTTAATATAAGTTCATAGGTTTAAACAAGAGTTAAGACTTGTGAAAATGGTATTTAGATAGTTTATATGTCATATGGTCATTTATCTAGTTTTGTCAAAGTCTAGTAAAGTTCAATGTAATGAACAAGTTTCGGGTTAACAAACCCAAACTAGCCGTATGCTAAGTTACCGTTAAGCAACTTGAAACAAAAATTAAGGTCAAACCTAATGGCTATATTTAAGTTAAAATACCTTGAGACATCAGCCTTGGCTTAACCTTGGCTTTGTTTTGGCCTCAAAGAATCAATATATCACTTAAGGTTTCTTACTAAGGTTGTTTTCTAGTCAACAACATGTCAGTTTAGTTTTTGCCCTTTTTTTGGCTTTTTTGTTCACTTTCTTCTTATGTGCACCTGAGTTTTTGTAGAAAAACTTATTCTGAGCAACTTTCGTGTTTAACACTTTTGCTGATTCGGATCAGAAAAGGGTCAAAATCGTGATTTAAAATCGTATCAGCAAGCTTTTGTTCCAACACTATATTTTCATCTAGTAAAACTTAACTAGGCATAACTTTTTAACCATAAGTCCTTTTTAAGTGATTCAAAAGCTCAAGTTCATATTTTTATTATCTCTAAAAACTTCTTAAGCTTAATTAAGTCTAAGATCCAAAGTTTATTTATATCAATAGTCTAATTGCAAGTATTTACTTATATTTTATTGCAGAAAGTTTGGCTGCACATTCAGTCCTGCCAAAACGACCATAAGTTGAGTTCTACAACTTGCTTTGACACGCGGATTTCTCCAAACTTCAAGTTTAGGTCTTGGCTACATTTCATAAAACTGAGTCGACTTCTAGAAATGGTCATAACCTTGGGCTTTTCCCAAATGAAATCTGGTGTGCAGATTTTGACATATTTTGCCATTTTGGCTCTCATTTACTCGTCGGGATGAGTTATGAGGTGCGCCACCCGGAGAAAAGACCGTAAGACATAGTTCTACAAGTCTATCTTACTGAATTAACCTCAAGGTTTACTGAGATGATCAGTTTAATCAAACTTCGGGACTGTTTCAGAATTCATGTTCATAACCTAGGACTTGTTTTAGCTTGTTTTTATGGTCACAACCTCATGTACAACATCAATTAAGCCATATTACATATACTAATTATATCAAATTACATCAAATAATTATATGGATTATTACAATCATATTGAATGACAAGAAAATAAATTCAAATCTTACAAGGATTAGGATGACAAGTTACTAGTACAACAAGAACAATTCAACCCTTAACCCTTCTAATC
This sequence comes from Chrysanthemum makinoi, assembly GCA_910596185.1. Classification (NCBI taxonomy): domain Eukaryota; kingdom Viridiplantae; phylum Streptophyta; class Magnoliopsida; order Asterales; family Asteraceae; genus Chrysanthemum; species Chrysanthemum makinoi. The sequence goes on along the minus strand of OU343221.1, from coordinate 124,899,976 downwards.
TCTAATCCTTGTCTTGAATCTTCAACCCAAACTTGGTTTAGCCTTAGAAAACCTTTGTAATAACCTCTCTTATTCAGCCCTTGTTCCTTTGATTATCTCCAAATCTAACCATGGAATCACTAAAACAACCCAAGGATTATAACTAGCTACCTAAACCCTTCACTTTTATAGTATAACTTATTGTATGAATCAAAGTGGGTGATGGTGCTATGGTAATGACGATGAACGACCAAGGAGAGGGGGAGGAGAGGGTTTGTGGTCACTTTTGCATGTAAGAAGATGTGTATGTGAAGTTATCATCAAGTGGTGGACAAAAGAGGGTATATGTGGAGGATTAAGAGACTTAGTGTCTTGGGCAAAGGCCAAGTGGCCTTGAGGCATGACATTGCATGCCACCTCCCCCATGAGGTGGTAGTATATGTGTTAGTGTGTTAAAATCTAGTTTATGAGGTGTAGTTTGGTCCCGGTAATTACTAATGTTAAGCTCTTAAGTCACGAAACTTAAAATCGGGTAACGTAAAAATGGAATACTTATAAAAATGTCTAAAGTTATCAATATACTCTAACTAGGTATATTAAATGTGTGATAAGTCTCATAGGGTGCGTCTATGTTGTTAAAACCTAATAACGTAGGTTTGAGCACGCGTATTACGTAAAGAGTAAAATATATACTTAAAAATGATAAAGTAGTAATAGTTCATATAAATTATGATTTATTGGTGAAAATAAAGTATTTTGAACATATAGACTTATCTTAGTCTTGTGTTGGTCACAAGGAAAAGTACCAGTTACTACCGGTTATCGTATTTGCTTTTACGTTACGGTAAAAGTCAAATAGTCAAAAGTCATAGTCAAAAGTCAACTTTAAAAAGTCAAATGGGTCAAATAGTCATTTTACCTTATGAAAAATTACGGGTTGCTACAGTTAATTATTAGGCTTGTATGTTAGTTTCAAGGCCCGCTCATGAAGCAAGCTCATGAGCGGCCCATTATGTAATATTAGGGCAACACCCCTTAAGACTCATGTAACTATAAATACCCCTTCTCTTGATGAGAAGGGTGTTGGTTCTTTGTATAATAAATTTCACTTATTCATTTACAAAGTTCCTTTCACTTTCTCTCTCCAAATCTTTCTCTCCCTAAGATATACGCATATTATTTATGTAGTAATGATGGGAACGTGACCTACAAGTGGTATCAATCGCCAAAGATAGTTTAGGTTGCATTTTAATAAAGTTTCAAATTGTTTTTTTTAATAGTTTTAAAACGTTCTCCTAGTTAGAATTTTAAAAAATAAAAGAACATTTTTAAACTGTTAAAGTTTGTTGTTTTATATTTGTTTAGGCTGTTTTAGGTTAGTTTTGGTTAAAAAAAAAAAAAAAAAAAAAACTTGGATTAAAAAACGTGTTTTGTGATGTTTTTGGTGATTTTTTATTGTTAAGCAACGATATTCTCCAAGTTAGAACTTGAATATCTCCGAGTAAGGATTGAAGTTCTCCGAGTAAGCTTTGAAGATGTCCTACTTAGCACTGTAGTTCTTCGAGTAAGGTTCTCCAAGTTAGCGATTACTTAAGTTCTGAGCACCCTTTCCGAGTTAGGAAATCAGAACTTCTCTTATATAATCCTACCAACTAAGGGGTTATATAATTCCTCGTAGGTCACGTTCCCATCATTACTACATGAATAATATGCGTATATCTTAGAGAGAGAAATTGGAAGGAACTTTGTAAATGAATAAGTGAAATGTATTATGCAAAGAACCAACCAGTAATAACGGGACAACGAATCCATACAGATTTATGCACTCATAGTCAGTCACGTTGAGCCCAAAAACATTAAAGAAGCAATGACATATAACAATTGGATTGAATCAATGCAAGAAGAATTGAATCCGTTTAAACGTCTTGAGGTATGAGAATTATTCGAACGATGAGATAGGGTATATGTTATTGGACTAAAAGGGATTTGGAAAAACAAAGTAGACGCTGAAGTGAACTTTACGACCGGTGAATGTGAATGTCGGAAATGGCAACTTTCCGGGATACCTTGTGGTCATGTTATTGTTGTTACAAGGTTTTTGAACCTAACAGATTGTGTGCAATATGTACATGACTGGTTTAAAAAGGAAAAATATCAAGCAACCTAAGCGGAGTCAATTCAATTTTTTGGAAATTTTAACGAATGGGAGTATCCAAGCCATATACATTCTCTTACTCCTCCAAAAATGGACAAACCTCAGCCATGTCGTCCAAAAAACATAGACCGTATACGATCTCAAGGTGAGGAGCCAAAGACTATACACTGTAGCAGGTGCAAAGAAGCGAGGCATAATCTTCAGAGTTGCAAAAAATCATTTGTCCTTGATCCACTTATCAGCAAATGTAAAAAAAAGCAAAAGGAATTTCCAACGGATGGGCAACATGAAACTGCACTTTTTTATGACCCACATCACCCGTTCGACCAAAGTTTTATGGGCAACAACCAATTCTCATCGCAACCATATTGTCAAAACACATACCCTAAGCAAGCATATGGTCAAAACTCATACTTTTGGCAAGCATATGGTGAAAACACATACCCCACAAACCAATACGCGTCACAAACTTACCACCACAACCCATACCCATCTCAACAATATGCTGAAAACACGCACGCATCACAAACATATGATCAACATAACACACAACCATCATTCAACCTATCTCAACAAAACCCAACGCAACCACTTCAAAATGATCTTCATTACCAGTCTCAAGTGTATCAACAATACAATTCCCAACAATACGACTCTCAACATTTAGATGATCAGCACACGCAGGATTCAAATAGTTGGTTTCATTGCTTTGGTTTTTAATAAAGTAGGATGTTTTATGTGACTAGTTAGTAACTATTGGTATGTTCTGATTGTGTTGTAGCATCATGCTT
>OU343221.1:124750767-124896951 GCA_910596185.1 Chrysanthemum makinoi | reverse complement strand
ATGGTGGTTGGTTGATGAGTGTGATATGCTGATGAACAATCATCTCTGCCTGTATATTGGAGGGCATATGTGGAAATAACCTCGCGTAATTCGTGTCGTTTCTGTTTTGAAATTTATTCTATACCGGGAATTACTATTCATCAGTTACTTATTCATCATTTTACTATTCATCATTTTTGAAGTCGATTTGATATTCTGAAAACGTATTTCAAAATTTTACTATTCACGAAACACTATTCATTCCGGTGAAAAATCACTATTCATGATTCACTATTCATCATTTATCGTAAACTAGGTTCTGGTATCAGAATCACGTAACCTTAATGGTTTAGATGCGAATTCATGAACATCTCATCGAGGACATTTCATATAGACTAGGATTAGTCTGCATATCGTAAACATCATCATCATATTAGTTCATGCATGGATTTTCATTTTTCATTAAACGTATAATTTCCTATTAAATGCGCTATGCGTAATCATTTATTTTGAGCAGCTTGATCCGACATTTCCAAAATTGTCGGATATATTTTCATACTCATTTTAAGATTATAAAAATTATAATATTAGTTTACTCGGTGGTTTTAATTTATTTTGTATATAAATTGTTATATTTATATAATTACGATGGTTTTCGTAAATTCTACTCGATAATTATTTATCCACTCAATTTTTGTAAGAAATGTATTTTTATAATTTTTATGACATCGATATATTTTATTTTGTTCCGTTAAAATTTATTTCTAGCTAACGCTACCCTAAATACTTAATTATACCTACAACTTATCAACATTACTTACACCATATTACATTTACCATACAAAAATTCACTACTCTTGATCTTGTGTTATCCTTGTCGACCAAATAGCATGACACAACAAGTTTGATAAAAAAAAAATCTTTATTCTAGCCTTAACACATACACAAGAGTAGATTAGATATTTGTTACTACAATTATTATTATACAAACACACTTACACATACATACATATAACATAAGGTGTAAAAAAAATAAACCTCTCATTCTCATCTCTTGAAAACCGGCCAAGGAGAAAACCAAGAAGGAAGCCAAAACTTTTCAAGGATCAAGCAATTTTACAACACTAGTATACTCTTAATTAAGGTTTTGCAATAAAAACCTAGGGTATTTAGGAAAAACCTTGTTCTTTAAACCTCATCACTACACTAGTAAGCATTTCATGATCATTTTTATTCTTCCATATTCATACTTTAGTCATTTTTATCATGCTTGAGTAAAACATGCAAGTTATATGATTATCTATACCACTTTATTTGTTTTTAGTACTTATAATGAGTATATATCATCCTATAATTATCCCTTGAAACATATCATTTTTTATGATGTCTAGGAACCCATGACACCCTAAGAAGGTGTATGGTAGGTTTAGAATAAATTTGGTGTTGGTTTGAAGTGATTGAAACAAGTATGCAGAAAGAAAAATCAATTTAAAACTATAAATAAGGGTCCGTCATTTTACTAAATGCAGGAAATTTCAGCGGTTTACAAAATATGTTGGGCTTGATATTCAGAAAATATAATTTAAAATGAAAACGCGTGACGCTTGAAAGGGTTAAAAGCGGATTATTGAAGAAGTTATGCAATTTTCAAGTTTAGCGGCGAAACTATTTTTCGGAAAACTCAACTGCTTTGTCAGTTTTTACTGGTCAAAAATGAGTCTTAAGTGTTATCTAAATGAGTCGATTTATCAAAAATATACTAGTATACTTTAACAGAATGGGACATATAAAACGTAAAAAGCGAATTATAACGATTAAATTACAGCGTTTAAATAAGGATATAAGTAACTATTTGTCACAAGTATAAAACACTTACTTATATTTTCTAATAGCCAAACTAGTTGTCGCTAGTGGCCATGTTGGGAGTCGTTTTAACATAGATGGAGTACTTTTTAGAAAATGATATCTTCTAGTAAAAGTAAGTTCACCCAGCCTATTTTCCAAAATGTTCAACCGTTCGTCAAACGGAGTTGTAATGAATAAAATACGATCACTCAAACTTTGCCGAAAACTACCCTTAAACTATATTTTTGGTACAAGTACCCTACTTTGCCCATGTTTTTCTCCATGATCGAGACCTCTATGATGAAAATTTAAAGCTAAGACTTTTAGATAATGCTACAAGCTTTCCAAAACCATTGAGTTTGTTTCCTAACACTTGATAATCACTATTTTACGACCGACTTTTAGAGGTCATTTAGTCACTTTCACAAATTATCAAAGTATATTATCTTCTTGACGAAGCTATAAATTCTTGATAAATCACTAAGCGACTATCGTAGGAGGTTGTTTCAACGTAAATACTTGTAAAGTATTTTATAATATGATGAGATGTCATAAACATATATTTCGACGATAAACATTATTTTCAAATGTACAAGTGGTATGGATATCATATGAGTTTGCATGCATGACATTGTTTCATGATTTACATTAGAACATATCATTCATAATAGGTCGGTGGTTAGAGGTTGCGCCTCATTTCGGTATTATATTATATCATCATAAACATTTGCAGGGTGAGTTTTATAGCCCGTTTTTTATTCAAGTTTATACATTATTTCAAACCTACGGGGAGAATACATTGCATCATTTTATCTGAGCCCAAGTATATTCAAATTCATTTACATTGCTTAAGTTACCTCGTTTCCAATTGAATGTCCCCATTTCATAATCATGAACCGTTAATTTCGGAAGAAGCGAGGGTGAGTGGATAGATATATATTGAGGGTGACTCCCTCCATCCAGGTGTTGGTGGTCCCAGCGTCAATGGATGCATTTCATTTTTATCATCATTGAGTTGTTTGACAAAAACTCTGTTGAGGCGAACATCGAGAAGTCTAGCCCGGTGTCATGTGCTTAAGCAATTGTACCATTTTTGTGACATATTTGTCATACATAACTTATACTTGCGTTGGTCATATAAAACATTTTCATAAACTCTATGAACTCACTCAACCATTGTGTTGACACTATTAGCAATGTATTTTCGAGGGTATCTAAGACATTCACTTCATGGCATGCATGTGGACATATCATAGAGTCGCGGTGACGGCTGGCGTCTCACTTGTTTTATGCACTTTAAAACATCGTTTGGATTGTAACAAACTCAATTCCGCACATGTCTAATTTCATTTGGGACCTATCTTTTGTAAACTCTAAATGTTTTATTATATCAGCGATGTTCTTTTCAAACGACACTTTAGGTCGTTAAATATATCTGTAGCGTGATGCTATGACGGTCAATCCCGAAATTCCATTCCATACAACGAAGTAATTTGGGGTGTGGCGGGCATCCATATGCGAGGCGATTGACTAAAGAAGAATATCAAGCTGGTTGAAGATTTGACAAGAAGAATTGTGAGCCACGTGACATATTGTCAATAATAAAGGCATAAATAAGGATAGCGTGTCAACACTCAAAGATATATATAATGCACAATCTAAAATTCGCAAGGCCGGAAGAGTTGGAAAAAGTACGATGCAGGTAAAACTATTTTAATGTTTTTTCTCCAAGTGCAACTCTAATTAAAGAACCCGCGGTTAAAAAAAATACCCGTGGACGACCAAGCTTGAAGAAACAACAAAAAGTTTGTTGAAAGAGTTCAAGATCCTAGTAAAAGTAGTCAATCAACGGGCTTTTAGGAAGACTTGACGAGGAAAGACCAAGACAGTTCATGCTCGAACTATGAAATGAGCGTGGCGTGTTCTGGACTTAAACCAAGGGAACCTCGAGACATAGTTCATATGTGAGCCAATCGATCCAAAACACGTTAGGAAGATTTTTGAATCAACTTCCACATATTTTCCATCCTTATATGCTGGTTTACAAGATGTCATAGGTGATGGAAATTAAGTTTCGATCACGTATGTGGCTTCTCCCTCAAGATCGATGGCATATTGATTAGGATTTGGTGTAGGAGTTAGATTTTAACCAACAAAAATACAAGTATATGGTTAGAACGAGAGGTTATAAAACAATTTATGAGGCCGTAAAAAGCTAGAAAATGGATGGAAATGCCAAACACGGGTTTGGTTATTGCCTCGACATATAAAAGAGTTATTATAAGTCTAGCAGATGGAGGAAATGTTGGAGGTTTTCCACGAGTTTTCGCTTTCGTCAGAGCCACCACAACCGAGACCACGAGACAATTGTGATTGCTCATGTGAATCGTAATCATTATATTACGCTTATTTGAAGGTTCTCCATTACTGTTAACTCATCCACTTTGGATTACATATAAAAGTAAAAATGCATCTGGATGGGAGGACACATATGTTAGTCGTCAAAATGTGTTTCGCGAATATTATTATCGTATTCTGAAAAATATTGACCTAACAAAGTAATTATGTAACGTTATTTATATTGTATTTTTAATTATTCATTTTCAATAAAATTTCTATTATTTTCTCACTTTTATATAAATACACAAAAGTAAAAAATAATTATATGTATATGTATATGACAAAAGCAATAAATAAAAAAAAAATAAATAAAAAATAAAAAATGAGAAAGCATTACACGTACAAATCACTTTAATTTATATTGAATGCCTCTTCCTTCTTTAATTAATGTCTCATTAATGTATATTCAAGTAATCATGTCCCTTATATATTTTTTTATAATAAAGTCAATGATTGGCAAATTATATTGGTGTATTTAGATGACCTCTTATCTTCTCCTCAAACATGGCTCATTGGTTAAGCATTTTGACTACTCATTCAGTCCTGAAATCATTGTCCATTGACAAAAAAAAACACCTATTTTAAGAAAAGTAACACTTTTATACTTTTCAACTAATCAAATATCATTATCACTCACTAAACTCTCTTTTAATTGGTAGACACAAGTTGGAGACTATTATTTTGATATATCCCCATATGGAACTAGAGGGAGTAGTATAGGGGTGAGCGTGGTTCCGGAACCGCACGGAACCGAACCGGAACCGCGAGAACCGAGAACCGCAAAACGCAGTTTTTGAACCGAGGCCGGACCGAAATATGTCTCGGTTCGGTTAGTTCTCCGTCCGTTGGTTCTTTCTTGAGTCTAACGATGGAACCGAAATTTGTAAATAAAAAGGTGATGAAAGGATAAATAGTGTTCGTCTTCGTGGCCAAATGGTGTAAAGAAATCGACATGCAAAAGGAGTATATGAAAACTTAATAGAGAGTGTGTTGCATGCAAATGTTTTAAGTTATTGCATATATTTATATTATGGGTTTTTGTTTATTGTTAAGAGTGGTAAGTGGTTTGGTTTCTCGTCACGTTAGTATTTCTTGTGATTCATGCAATGCATTTATGTATACTTCTCCTTTACATATATGTCCAAAATATGTAACTTCTTCGATGGAACTTAAAACTTTTTATCCTGCTTATATACTTTTTGGAAAGTAAAAAGTTACCAAACCATATGTCCATATACATTATTGAAATAGCGTTTGTCTCGGTAACAAAAATAAAAATAGAAATAAGAAAAGTAGACAAGCAGTAGTGTGATTTTTGGTTTGATACAATGATTATTATCTTAGAAACGTAGTATATTAATATGGATCCCTGCTAACTAACTATATATGGTTTAATATGGATCCCAGCTGCTATCTAAGTATATATGGTTTAATATGGATCCCTGCTATCTAAGCTATCCATAGTTGAGAGTCTTTAGTAATTAAAAAGCAAGGTAAAAATTGAAAATAAGTTAATGTTGGGCGGTTCTTCGGTTCCGGAACCGATACCCGCGGTTTCGGACCGAACCGAACCGAGAACCGAAATCGAAAAAATTGAAGAACCGAAACCCGAGCCAAAATTCCATCGGTTCGGGTTGGGTCGGTTCCGGTTCGGTTCTCGGTTCCGGTTCGGTTCTCGGTCTTTTTGCTCACCCCTAGAGTAGTAAATTTGGAAATACATATATACCACTAAAACTTGCATATTTGCATATATACCCAAAACATGCTTAAGTTGCATTGTACATCATGCATTAAAAACTTGTATTATGAGGAAATATGCAAATTTTTGAGTTTTAATGGATATATATGCAATTCCCCTTTTATTATTTAAAGGGCTTATTAGCTTATTTTGTGTATCCAAGAAGCTATTAAGCACTTTGATAGTGTTTGAGTGTTTGTGTAAACTTATTTCTATGGGCTTATGACTTTTTATGGAAGAAATAGGCTATTAATTATAAGCTCCTCAAATGAAACTTTTTGAGTGGAGTCGAGCAGTCGAGCATGACCAAAATGAGAAAGAGGACATGAAAATGACCACAAAAAGGATCATGGTTGAGTTTTTGTACCATTTAGGGAATTTTCTCTATTAATAATCGGGCCTAGCCTATAAGAATATACGACTAACACTTTTGGCAGTAAATTTTAAATGCACCTTCAAAAATGATGTTTCTCTCATTAATTTCTCATTCCTTATTTAATATGTATGGTTAGAGCACGATACCAGATTGATACCGAACCCGTACTGAATTGATAGTACCGTTTTTTCCTGAGCATGAAATGAGGTACCGGTATTGTATTGGACAAGATTTTGGTACCGATACCGAAAAATCGGTACCTATACTGTTCTTCCTTTTTTTGTTAAAAAAAATTACATATTTCATGTAGTAAGAATTAAATAATTAACATTTCGAATTTCAATATGTAACTAAAGTGCTAAGTCGTGACACAGGACGACTGAATCATCCAAATGACACGTCAACTTTCTACCTCTGAATGACGCGGCTGTTGGGATCTTGGGTCGACATTGTTGTTGTTGTTTTTTTTTTTTTTTTTTTTTTTTTAATTAAAACATTTTTAACATTAAATTTAAATTTCATTCAAATTAAAAAAAAAACATTAAATCTGAAATTTAAAAAAAACATTACTAAATTTAAAAAAATACAATACGAAATTAAAATAAACACTACAATACTTTTGAAGTTGGATAAGAATTAGATTGAAATGAATATAGATGAGAAATGGTTAGTGGTGAATTGTGTTTGAGGCGAAGTTTGTATTTATAGAGTGGTAAAATTGGTTTGATTTTTTTTTTTTTTTTTTTTTTGGTTTAATGACCAAATGGTCATTTTTTGAAAATGTATTGATTTTATACGGTCAAATATGGTTGGGAACATGGATTTTGAGCGTTAACATCGAAGTGAATTTTCACTGATATTAAATATTTGGTAGTCGGCCATGTATTGGAAGGCGCAACCGTGACAACCGATTTAAACATCGGTTGAGGAGTCAAACTTTTGGTGCCCAACCGACTTTCAAGGCTCGAATGCGACTAGCCTAATAATCACTCAGTAATCAGATTGTCGATTTTTGTAAGTGCACAAAGGTTTATTGATATCCAATGTACGTGCTCAATTTATATATCAAGTATTGTATTCATCGTATAAAGCATGTATTATAACTAGTACTACGTTCTTTTCGTGTTACGTATGTAAGATGGAATATATTATACAAGATTAACGAAAACTAAAAAACGAGATTTCTTTATACTAATATGCCTGAAATCCTTCTAATAATTCACCCTTGAGTTGGCAGCATGCAATACAAGAGGCAATTATTAAATTTGCTTTGCCAACACTCCAAAGAGATTATTTGTGGCTCGCAAACGCAATAATATGATAATCCGAATGAAAGTGCACATCCAAACACCTTTTTAACCTCAAAAACATGACTACTTAAATTTTGGGAATTTTTCGGTGTTATCCCGCTTTGGTACCAGTACCGTATTAGTGATCTTGAATATTTTTGAGCTCGATCCATGATACCGATCCCGTACCGTATATCAAGATTCAGTACCGTTTCAATACAGTACCGATACGGTTCCGAGATTCGGATCCAAACATCTTCTACACTCTTTCATTTTAAATTTTATTTATCAATTAGTGAAACTTGATTAATACTTCAAAACTTAACTTGATAAAGAAACAACATTTAAGTTAGCACATGCTAAAAAAAATGTATAGAGAGAATTTAGGCCAAGACCAGTTGTTACTACTTTTGAACCAAACAAAGTTATCAAAACTTTTAATTTCTAAAAAATCTTCCTTACATAATGAAGAAAACATCTATATGTCGTATGCCAAAAAAAAGTAAAAAAAAAAATAAAAAAATAAAAAATAAAATAAAATCTATATTTTGTATTATTTCAAACGATGATATTACTTAGCAACACGATTTAATCGACAAGGTGGGTTATACATAATGTTTTGACAAAAGTTCAATACGAAACAAGATTTATCTAAAGAACAAACTACAAGATATCAACCATCCATCCTCCTCCCATCGAATGGTTTAAGTTAATTAGTATTTTAAAATAAAAATATACCAAAGGCCATTTTAGTCATTGTATAACTTATACCAAACCCCAAACATACACGGTACACACAATCACCAGTTACAAACACTCCCTTTCTCACCTAACACACACAAACCACCATAAACTGTCGTTGATCCGCCACCGATCTATTTTTTCCGACGAGTTTTGTATTCCGATGGTTGTATCTGTGTATGTTGTATTTATGCTTTTGTATATATTTGCGGTTAATGTTTTTATTGAATTGATTGTTACAGAAAAAGTTATTATGATATACTTCAAGTACCGAAAGGTGTATCATCCTGACAAGAATCAAGGAAACGAAGATGCTAACAAGAAGTTTGCTGAGATTAATAATGGTACATTCATAGCTCATTTATGTAATGAATTTGTTTTATGTATTGAGCGTGAGATTTGTAATGTTTGTGGTTTGGTTGTGTACAGCTTATGAAGTGTTGTCGAATAGTGAGAAGAGGGGTATTTATGATCGGTATGATGAAGAAGGTCTTAAACAGCATGCTGCTGGCGGCGGCGGTGGTGGTGGAGGAATGGATATTCAAGACATCTTCAAATAGTAAGTTTTTGTATTATAAGCTTGCGAAACGAAGTTTGGTTGTGTATAGCCTCGAGAATGTGTCTGAGTTTGCTTGATGTTAGCTAGACTTAATTTAAGGGGGTTGCCAGGTTTATGCGGTAGCATTGAGCAATTTCATAGAATGCTGTAATTCGACACTGTATCTTGTAGAATATGTTTAATCTTCAAACAGATCAATAACCGTTCTGAAATGGCAAAAAACCCCACATCCTAGAATCATACTAAATACATAGAGCACTCTTATCACGTGCATAGATTGTTGTTGTGGGCTTTACCAACTCCAGTTTTCCTATTGTGACATCTTGCATCTAATCACATGCGAATTAGAAGGATGAACCCCTGTGACACTAGTATGTTCAAAGTATCTGGATACTCGTTAATTCCACCATGTTTCTAAGCTAATGTGGAGGCTATTGTGTTAATACAAATAAGCCGTAAAAACGTTTATTTATATTTTACGATCTTCTAATGTTTTGTCGATAATAAACGTAAAATCATTTTAACGAAACAAATAAAATACGTAAATAGTTTGAGCCAATAGTTTTCTAACACACTTACGTTTTCACATAAAACACTAAAACAAGTATAAGTGATTTTATGATTTAGTAATACATATGTACAACAACTAGTGTTTACATATTGGGCAAATATATATACATAATTAGTATGTATTATAAATGGGTAAAAACTACAACCCATGGTATTGACCCATACCATTTGACTAGGTGCATTGCACTCATTAGATACATTGTATCTAAAGAAATACCCATGGATCAACCCATGACTCATGACCCACAACCAAAATACCCATGGGCAAAGAGGAGCGTCCCACGGATCCCTAGCATTGCACTAAACGGATCCCTTGAAGGTGGGATCCGTGGAATCAAACATTTCTCTCTATAAATAGTGAGTCGTTTCTTCATTGTTTCTAACCCCTTTCGTTACCTTTCTCCATGAGTTAAAACTCTCTAACCCCGGATCCAAGTGATCTATGTATGTAGTTTTGTTTTTGTGTGATCCTCTAGGTTCCTCAAAAGATCACTTTGAAGTCAAGCAAACTCAAGTCCATGAGTTGCCATGCTTCCTCATCATCAAGACTCTTTGAAGTCCTCTTGTTGATGGTTCTTTTCTTTCTATTAAGAAGTGTAGTGTTGAAGACATTAGTGAAAGATGTCTCAAGTGTCAAGATGAAAATATTAGTGAAGGGTTGTCGATCGTTAGGTGTTGTAGGCATTAGTGAAGGGTGCCTAGAAGTCAAGTCACAAGACATTAGTGAAAGGTGTCTTGAAGATCTTGTCAAAGGCATTAGTGAAAGTTGCCTAAGATGTACATTCGATATGGTGTGATTCGATGTACAAGATAGATTAGTATTGGGTCAAAGGATATTGTTATCCCTTGTTGATATTATATAAGTAGATCTCCTTTGGGGTTAGGTGATTGGTGTAGTGTTGGGTAGTAGTTCCTCCATTGTAATGGGACTCGGTATCTAGCCTAGTGGGATAAAAGGGTAGTTACGTTGTGATAGGATTGGTTCTCCTTGGTGAAAAGACCGGTATCTAGCCTTGTACCGGGATAAAATGTGGCAGCGTTGTGAAGGTTTCTCCACCATAAGGTCGGTGTTGTGTAGTGATTACTGAACTCGAGTAGGTGACTCTGGGGAGTGGATGAGGAAAGGAAGGTGTCCTTGTGAGCCAGAACCACTATAAATACTCGCGTTGTGGTTTTGTGCTTCTTACTCTTTATCTTTTCAATACATATTTATATTTCTATATGTTTGTTTATCAACATCCAACACGCATCCAAATAGATTGACATAAAGTCGATCTAAATAGTTTAAAACAAGTTTTAATTGGCAAAACTATTCAACCCCCCCTTCTAGTTTTCCACAATAGGCATCAGAGCTTCGTTACCAAGTTTCTTAGAGTATATTACTAATATTCTAGTTTATCTAGTTTATTATCTTAATGTGTCTCTTTCATTTTCTTTGATTTATATCTTTAGTATCTTCTCGTGATACATTAGAAACCTTTAATGCATGCTAAAAGAAAATGTAGGCTAATACACATATCTTGGTATAAAACTATAAAAATTATGTTTTTATCAAAAATATCTTACATTACTACGGATCACGGATCCTGTGAGTATACTAGGATCCCTTATAGAAAGGAACCGTGGAACGGTCATACGGATAACAGATTTTCCATGCAAAATAAAACCATTTTTCTAAAAAGAAATGTTCTACTAGAATGTCAAACATTAAGTGAGTTAAATGTCATTGTTAATAAACATCTTGTAAAAGCGTTAGGTAATCATTATTTTACCCGTAATCGTCACCTCTCTTTCTATAGGTTTCGCTATGTCGCATGAATATGAGTTTGATTTTTCACTCACTAGCGTCGACACTCCTAACATCTCCCTTGAGCCCAACACACCTTCAAATGTGTGGTTCAATAATCTCGAAACAGTCACTTCCATGAAGGACGATATCTACTACCCCCTACAATGAAGAAGGTATCAATACTTCCCGAGCCATGGACTAGAATGTCTTCGAAATTAGAAAAAATATGTCCAAGGTTTATATTGGAATTCTTCCGTCAAGTTGAACTTCGTTGTAGCGTGGATCGCTCTCTATCTCTTTGGTTTTGGATAAAAAACCAAAAGTTTGTTTTAATCCTTGGGCAATTTGCTCACTTCATCGGATTCCAAATCATGGACAATGTGCCTTCACCGAAGATTGGTCTCTTGATTCTCTCATCAACTTTCGTGAAGAAAATAGTCCATATTGTTCACACATACCTTCCCTGGAAGACTTAAATCGCATAATATGCAAACCCCATTACTCTGATCCAAACATTATCCATACACGGATATCAGGAAATACAAGCCTCTTGCACTCATCCTACGTGAAAATGTTTGGAGTCTTAGGGGAAATCGAGAAATCCTTCCCGCTTTTTGTGCTCACATAATGTATTGTTTGCTAACACAACAACCATATAATCTCGTCTACTTCTTAAAGGCGGTTGTAAATCTTCAAGGCTCAAGAATAAACTCATCCCTTATGGAATGTTCTTGTACGCTTTATCATAACATCATGCACTTCCATCCTCAATTTCAAAGTCCGTTTATTGCTTGTGAACAAGATGATGGAACCTCTAAACGCATCTCCCATGAAGACTTTCTTCATTCCTGAATCGGCAAACACTCATCAACTATTTGATGATCCATCTAGCGAAAATGCTCAAGGAACTTAGCCTTCTTCCTAAATAGAGTTGATCCTTAGTATCCATGCTTTATCAATGTAATCCAATTTATTTCATGAAATAAAACATCTTACATTTGATATCTTAGTATTAGAACCTCTTAAACTAATCTTGAAATATGGTGCATTGTCAAAATCATTGCATACCTTTTGTAAAGGTTTATGGAGATAAGGATCCCAATGTTTGTACTAAGCGGATCCTATACTCTAGAGGCGGTGGGATCCGCGACGAAAATGTAATTGCAATCACTGTATTTCAAAACATGTCTTTAGATCACTTCACACCAAGCTAGACATAGTGCCTTAAGACAAATTGAGTCATTTTTCAAAGTCGAGTAAATTCATACTCACATATAACTCACTTAGATCACACTCAAAATGTTTGTAGATCTATCGTTTCACTTAAACCCATTACTCTTCCGCTCTTAAGCTCACTCATCATTTCTCACATGATCCCTCACATCTAGCTTTGGAAATCTTTCAATTATGGCAAAATTGATCATAATCATCCCACCGAAATTGGTCAAAATTGGTCAAATTCTAGTTTTTCCATCTTAAAGCCTTTAGGATATTCTCCAAAACATTATCCTAAGTCACTATCTGATCTCTAGGATCATTTAGCTCCATTTGACACTCTCATAATCCTTAGTGTCATCTTTGTTCATTCATTGGTATTCATGAAAGTTCCAATCTCTTCCATAAAAGGCAATCATTAGCTACATCACTCATTACTCCTAAGTATTTAAGCACCTCTTCATTTAAGACACTTAGATGAACTGAAACACTCAAGAAGAAATAGGAATTAGACCTTACAAACATCATTGCTATCTTTTCTTAGGCTGTGAGAGAGGCGGATCCCTAGGATTAGCCTAGACGGATCCCTCATTGGAGGGAACCGTGGGATCCGTATGACAAATTTATGTCAACTCTAGCTAAAACAATCATTTCAAGCTCATCTTGCTTACTTAAACACTCCATCTCATCTTAAATGAGTTTCTAGATCAAGCAACTCTGAAGTTGACACTTGTACATGTTAATCATCACATTCCAATGAATTTTAGTGGCTTAAGTCTTGAATGCACTTGCCAAATCCCTTGCTTTATAAACCACATTGCTAGGACTCCTAAAGTCATCATCTTCATCCTCATTTTCAGAACTTAGAAATCTTTACTAACCTCTTGAAATCATCTCATCATGAGGAAAACTCCAAGTGGAAACTCATCAACCAAAGAACCACCCAAGAAAATTGCTGGGTTATACAAATCTCTTCAACCGAATCATCTCAAATCAGTCCACAAAATAAAGGATTTCTCCTCCACCAATCAAACCAATCCCTAAAGGATAGTACCCACAAAACTACCTATGCCAAACACCACCATACCTCCTAAGCTAAACAATCCCATCTCCACTAAACCATCACCATTGGTTCCTAGAGCTATCTCATTCACAACTCCACTATCATCACCACACCTCTATAATCTAGAGGATTTGCCGCCTAGGCCGTCTCATCCTCTTTCACCGGCAACATTCTCCTCATTAGGAGGAATAATGGTACAAAATTAAAGTGTTGAGTTTCTCTCATCGACAAAGCAGCGTCAAGCTTTTCGCTTTAGTAAACTTGTGAATATTATATAAGAAACAAGCATTTCGGACCTTTCATTCTTTGATAATGAAGCTTGGGGTTATGTTATGGATAAAAACCTCAATATCGATATCAAAATAATCAAGAATAGATTCAAATTCCTTTAGGAAAAGAATAATAAATCAAATCCAGTGTGTGATTGTGTATCTGGATTGAAATGACGAGAATCGTTTCCCAACTGATGAATTATAACGTCGTTCTTGGTTTGGAATTTAATGCTCTCGATGTTTTGATTTGTTTGGTTGTTTATTAAACTACTGGGAATGGGGAAAGTAATTAAGGAAATCTATTCTGAGGAAATCATAAGTGCGAATTAAGCTAAGCATTAATTAAAATGCAACTTCGTCTAAATTATCCTACAAAAATGCCTAAAATTACTTTTACTAAAATGTAATGTAAAACTAATTTAGATTTAAAACTATTTTTTTGGATTTTTCTGGATTTTATTTAAATTAAAAACTAATTTTAACGCTAAATTAAAATACTAACAATTATAAAAATCAAAGGGAAAATGTGAGACTATTTTATAAAATCTAAAATATCATAAGAGACTTTTCAAAACTATTTTTTTTATTTTTCAGATTAATTTTCTATTTTCTATAAATTTAAAACTATTTTAATCTAATTTAAATTGTGAAAAATACCAAATAAAAGGGAAAAATATGGAAAAAATCTTTTATGCTTTTATATTTTTCTTAAACTGAGAAAAATGAAAAATTATTTTTGAACTTTCTTAATTAATTGCAATTAAACTAATTAAGTGATTAAAAACTATTTTAAATCTAGAAAAATAGCAAACAGTGACCAAAATTAATGAAAAATTCAGTGAAATGCTAAAATGCTATTACGGTCCTAGGAAAATGTCAAATATGATGATTATGTGTAAGAAATGAGCTGCTGATGTTAATGGATACCAAATAATAACTTTTGAATAAGTTAATCAACAAATTAAGCCACCAAACTTTCAAAGCAACTAAATTATACTACAATAAGCTATTTATAACTAATTCTAGCTATTCTTAACCTCAAATAAGCAGATTCACAAGATCATGAGCTCAACGATTTGGACGGCCAACATATGAGCGCTTGAGTTTGAGCTTATTCTGACTTATCGAAAAGCAACAAAACAGATATGTGTCATGAAGGCCACCACCTATGATTACTTATAGACCAAAAGTAGACCTAAAAGCTTTATTGAACCACGCACCTTCTTTGCGATAATCTGCTATGAAAGCAATTTGACATATTTTGACTTTGAAAGGTTTGAAACTTTGACTTTCTTGAGATTTGAATCGGTTTAGGACTGATGTTGATGTATTTTGATGAAATATGAATGAAGCAAGCTAGTTTATCAAGTTTAACACCCATATGAAGGATTAAGATGTTGATTTCCATGGATATGTGATAAAGGCGGTTAGCATGAAAATTTTTGACTATCTAATGACTTATGCAAAACAAGACGGGATATGAGATCAATTCACTATAGTAGGCCTAACTCAATGATCTACTCCATTATAGACCTAAAATAGTTTTTAAAAGCTAAACCAACACTGTTTTAGGATTATGCAATCAATATAAGCTAAAACATAAACTTAGCCTACTCTTTATCATTAAAGCGATTCAACTCACTTAAATGAAGCTAATATGGATAGCTTCGATTTTAATACTTGATCTAATCAATATCTTGGCACTCTTGTTTATTAAGCTAGATTATGAGAACAAGATTTCACTTACAAAGGTCCTTTACAATGGCTTTGTCGGATAAGGACCACTAACCTAACCATTGAACATCAAACTATTGAATCCATCATCAAATCAAACCATAACCATTTTTGAACCAAGATCACTGGCAGTTGACTTTCTTTGTGGATTTTATTTGTGAATGTAAGTGAATGTAAGTGGCGGTGAGGGTGAATAAGCTATAAAAGCTATAAAAGGCTGAAATGAGCCTACTCAAGATGATTGAAATAAGCTTATTGATCACTTTAAAGCAATGCAAGATAAGGAATTTAAAAACTTAGAACTTTTATTAAAGCTGAGGTGAGATTACAGAACTTGAAAAATACAATGAAAGCTTAAGATAACATTTAATAAACTCGAAAATTAGAACAATAAGCAAAATGAAAACTTAGAGATTACGAATTCTTTGTTGAGCCAAAGTCTTTATATAGCCTTGGCGGAGGTCTTGGATCATAAGAGCCTAGAAAGGATACGAGCCACTCATTCATCCATTGTCACTTGCCACCAATCAAATTGCTCCCAAATCAATCAATGAGAGTGTCCTGACTAATGTTGTGCCATTTGTCCATGTAATCCATCCGACATGTCGGTGAGGATAAGGCCTCTAGAAATATGCTGCTTATGCGGTGGTGCATTTGGGTGGTAAATGGTGGGAAACGGGTGGTGTTTGGGTGTGGGGAAGACAGGGGATGTGTTTGGGCGCGTTTGGTTTATAATATAATTGTTTGATTGTTGTTGACCGGGTATTATGTGTTTTGACCAGGGTCCAAAGGTGGGAATCGGGTCTTGGGGTGTATTCGGGTAAGATAGTTATTAACGGGTGGTGTTTGTGTTGTTTGGGCCGGGTAGGCAGATTTTGGGCCTAGAGTTTTGGTTTGAGTTGGATAAAGGATTTGTATTTGGACTAGTAAATGACCCAAGATATATCATAGGGACCAAACTTGTGAAAGCTGAAACTCCAAGGTCCAAACATGTAAATTCTGAAATTATCTTCAAGGACTGAACTTGTCATTCTTCAATAGACAAGGGACTGAATTTGCAACTTTTGAAATTTGAGGTGTTTTAATCACTAAAAGTCCGGGGGTATTTAGACATTCTTCAAACTATGATCAAATCTTCACAAATCATCCTCGAGATTAGAAATCTTCATAAATATGCGACCTTCAGGAAACAAACAAGCTCTCTTAATCTCTGGAATTATGATTCACGTGATTTAATGGTTCCTTTCGTGTTTACATATCTGAAAATGCATGGCAGCAAACTCGAAAACCATAAAATATTATTAATAGCGGCTCTTTTCTTGGTAATTTTGGGTGGTTTGATAACAAAGGTATGTGTTTTAGCACATACCATTGAGTCAACACTAGCTCAAGGCTTCCTTTTGTCATGCATCAAATAATCCCAATTTGGATTATGAAAAATTATCTCAAGTCAACCAGTTGCGATATATGGAAGTGGACACTTCTCTACCTACCATCATTCTTGGTGAGCAAATCTTCAAATGCACCTCCACCAATCCTCCGAGTCGTTTGAGGCTCTCGACCAGCTTCACAATCCTTACGCATCAAGCAATTTTTCTATCTTCCACCACATTACCTAGCCATGACAAAGATGTTATCATTGTCAACATGTTGAAAGTTTGATACATGAAATGCGGGAAGATCAGCGTTTCATGTTCTATCACCTCCTCGAAAAGCGTTTGAGAGATTAAACATAAACATGCTTGAGCTAGAGAGGACTTTAGTGTCCTAGAATCAGCGTTACTTAGATAAATCTAGTAATTCCAAGTCATGTATCGTTCATTTTCTTAGTTTTTAGAGTAATGTATATCATATCTCTAGTTTTATTAAATGAAATTACATGCTACTTGCTATATTTCCGAGTATATGATTATATATAATACATATCTCACTTTGATGTTAACATTATTTGCTATATCACCATTGCTGAATTTAGTCATCGGCCAGACGGATCTACAAGAAAGAGGCAAAGTGGGATCAATGAGAACGAAACCTATTTTCTAATAGCAAGTCATATTGCAAGAGATTATGCATTATACTTGTTTTCTAACATTTGTTTTGTAGTTATTCAATTTACGCATGAAGACTTTGACACCAAAAGCTAGGGAGCTTTGTGTCAAAGCAATACATTACAAAATCACTTGCAATATTAGGATTATATTTCATGGCGTCCTTTGCAAAATTGCAATCATCAAGAACATATTCGTTCGTGAATGAAATCTTTTGCAAACTTAGTTGCAAATGAACTAGCAGTATTATTTTTTTTCTTAGCCACTCATGGGATGGACTCGTCAAGGGAGTTAAAACGAGATCCCTTCCGTTAGCTCTCTATTTTTTTTTCTTTCTTTTCAATTTTCATGTTTTTCTTAAAACAATGTGTTAGTTCTTCAAACTCTTTTGTTTCAGCAAAAGGAAGAAGTAAAAACTACAAACTTTTGAATTTTGTTTTTCCTTAAATAATTTTATGTTTTGTCATCAACAAAAGAGGAGATTGTTAATAAAATAAGCGTAAAAACGTTTATTTATATTTTCGATCTTCTAATGTTTTATGATAACAAACATAAAAATCATTTCAAAACAAATAAAATCATAAATAGTTTGAGCGATAGTTTTCTACACATTACGTTTTCACATAAAACACTAAAACAAGTATAAGTGATTTTTTGATTTAGTAATACATATGTACAACAACTAGTGTTTACATATTGGGCAAATATATACATATCTAGTATGTATTATAGTAAGGTAAAACTACAACCCATGGTATTGACTTCATATCCATTTGACTAGGTGCATTGCCTTTCATTAGATACATTGTATCTAAAGAAATACCATGGATCAACCTTAACCCATGACCCATGACCCACAACCAAAATACCATGGGCAAGAGGAGGCGTCCCACGGATCCCTAGCATTGCACTAAACGGATCCGCTTGAAGGTGGGATCCGTGGAGCGATGGACATTTTCTCTCTATAAATAGTGGCTAGTTTCTTTCATTGTTTCTAACCCACTTCGTGCATACTTTCTCCATGAGTTAAACTCTCTAACCCGGATCCAAGTGATCTATGTATGTAGTTTTGTTTTGTGTGATCCTCTAGGTTCCTCCCAAAGCGAGATCACCACCTTTGAAGTCAAGCAAACTCAAGTCCATGAGTTGCCATGTTTCCTCATCATCAAGACTCTTGAAAGTCTCTTGTTGATGGTTCTTTTCTTTCTATTAAGAAGTGTAGTGTTGAAGACATTAGTGAAACATGTCTCAGAATGTCAAGGCGAAGACATTAGTGAAGGGTGTCGATGGTAAAGTGTTGTAAGCATTAGTGAAGGGTTCCTAGAAGTCAAGTCACAAGACATTAGTGAAAGGTGTCTTGAAGATCTTGTCAAAGGCATTAGTGAAAGGTGCCTAAGATGTACATTAGATATGGTGTGATTAGATGTACAAGATAGAAATTAGTATTGGGTCAAAGGATATTGTTATCCTTGTTGATATTATAAGGAGTAGATCTTCTTTGGGGTTAGGTGATTGGTGTAGTGTTGGGTAGTAGTTCCTCCATTGCTAATGGAACTGGTATCTAGCCTATACCGGATAAAAGGGATGCGGACGTTGTGATAGGATTGGTTCTCCTTGGTGAAAAGACCCGGTATCTAGCCTTGGGATAAAGTGTGAACTAGCGTTGTGAAGGTTTCTCCCACCATAAGAATTGATTGTTGTGTAGTGATTCTGAACTCTGGTAGGTGACTCGGGGGGTGGAGTAGAGCAAGGAAGGTGTCTTGTAGCCGAACCACTATAAATACTCGCATTGTGGTTTTGTGCTTCTTACTCTTTATCTTTTCATTACATATTTATATTTCTATATGTTTGTTTATCAACATCCAACACGAATCCAAATAGATTGACATAAAGTCGATCTAAATAGTTTAAAACAAGTTTTAATTAGCAAAACTATTCAACCCTCCCTTCTAGTTTTCCACATATTGGTAGGTCTACTTTAGAATTTAGTCATTTACAGATGCTATAGGTGGCCTCTCTAGGTTTTTTGGGCTGGATTTGTCCATTTTTTTTGGCTAATCATTCAGGCCCCTGTTTGTGGTTCTATCTACGCCTGATGAGGATGTCGGGAATTTTAGCTAGGGAGATTGTGACATTTCGTCCCAAACAGCCTTTTGGTTAAAAGTGTGATCCCCTTTGAAGTTTAGTTTATGGGTTATTAATAACTTCCATCGTGGTTGTTAGTTATTTGGGAGCCTCTTGGGCGACCTGCTTTTAGGCTTGGAAACGTTATGTATTCATGAACATTATCTATTGTTTGTCGTTTAATCTCACTTTATTATTCTGCATTCACTCTTCTTTCTTTAGAATATAAGAACTCTCAATTACCTTACTTAACTGCCCTTTGTTGTAGGTATGAGTTCTAGATGCAATATGGATCGATTGGGTGGTATGTTGGAGCAGGTGGTGGTGGTGATGGTGATGTGGGCTGAATAAAAGACTGTTTTGAAGGTATCGGGTTCCATACGCCACGGGCTGAATAAAGACTCTGTTTTGAAGGGAGCGCCATGGGAAGCAGAGGAAGTCTATTTAAACGACAACAATATAATCAATCGATGGTCTTGTTAGATTGAGTTGTATTTTGTTTGTGGATGTCAGTTCTCAAATGATGATAAATCAATTTCAGTTCTATTTTGATTTCATAATGACAGCGTATTGAGTTTTCAATAAAGGTTACTTTTATTGTTGTGGTGAGATGAGTGGCGGTAGTTTCCCAACAATTCACAAACTTGTAAGCAATTTAAGTTATGTTTTAACATTATGGGTTTTGAAAAATGTTTTGTATTGATCTCACATGTGATTTACTTAAAATTCCGTGGGATTTTTTTACGAATCCCATGGGATTTTTCACAGTCCGTGGGATTTTTAAAACGGAAATTTTGAAAAAAAGTTAAATCTTTTCTGAATCGTGAGATTTTCACGAATCATGGGATTTTTGAGAATTCGTGGGTTTTTGAATAATTTTGAAAAATTTTTAGTCTTTTACAAATTCCATGGGATTTTCACGGGCCAATTTAAAAAATCGTCTTTCACGAATCCGGTGGGATTTTTTACCGCGAATCCGTGGGATTTTTCTGAATCAGTGGGATTTTTGGACAAAAATGTTGGAAAAAAAGTTAGTCTTTCACAGATCAGGTGGATTTTACGGAATGGAGATTTTTGAAAAAGTTACGTCGAAGAATATATAAAGCATATCAATAGAAAGATGATTTTTTTTGCCGTCGCGATGGTGTATTTTTATAGGCGAAGATTTATCGTTCTGCGGTATGTTGTTTTCAAAAATAGTGGAAAAGGGTTTTATAAATTACATTCTAGTTTCTGTTAATTTTCTTTCATCTGCATCCGTGGATGAAAAGAAGATGAATGTTTGAGATCTTATGATTTGTTATTTAGATTAGATGTGTTTTGTATTGATCTCATCTCTGTAAAACATCACTTTTTTTCTTCACAATTTTAGACAAGGATCTTCTCAAGTTATAAACATAACTTGACTAAAGTTGAGATTAATATGGTATGGATTTGATGAATGGCTGAATCATGGCTTTTTCATTTGGTAGTTGGATCGAATGATAAGCATGTTACGACGAATTCGAAATGCTTTGAAGAATCATCCGATACAATATGATATTGATCTTCAGCAAATCTTGATACATCGCACCTGATTAATAAATTACGGTTTGTTGTCAAGTGCATGCATTAAAAGATAATTTAATACTAGTACAAGTCATCTATATTAAGCGTTAAGGTACGTCACTTTTCACGCCCTGTTTGTGTCTTATCATTTTTTTTTGCATGGTTTCAATGTTTTCATAGAGAATCTTTCCAAATCTCATTGCCAACATTTTTTTCTTTAACAAAAGGGTTTATGCAACTTGTTGGTGAGTTTCTTTCTTCTTAATCTTTCAATTTTTATAATAGGGGGTGCCAATTTATGTCGTGTCCGGGTGATGTGACGGGTTGTCAGGTTCATATTTCTCGACCCAAATCGGACCTTCTTAGTTATGCGTGTCAAGAAGTTCAATCCTAACCTTACCGGGTAGTCGTGTTGACCTGTGTAAGACTTGAATTGGAATTTAAATGTAAGAGTAAAGAGTAGAAGGTTATTCGTGTCGACCCATCTACCCAAAACCTGTTTAGCCTCGACTGTAACCCGTTTTGTTTTGTGTCGGTCTAGGGTCGTGTTTTGTGTCGGGTCAGAAACTGTCGCCCCGACTTTATATGCATTTGCGACATAAGTTTAAGAATTACAACCTGCTTGTTATGTTTGTTCTTATATTGGTTTGGGTTATTTGTACTTTAAATCATGTTGTTGCTTATAGCTTATTGGTTAGGAATAATGTTCAGGGTGTTTGGGTAAAGCAAATTTTAGGGGCTTAATAGTTTTTTGGTGTTTGGGTAATATTATTTCTATGGGTTTATGACCTTTTTGAATGAAGCTTTTCGAAATGTGTAGTTGTCCTAGTTTCTTGATAGACAAAATATAGGATAGTAACAAACGGCTGCGGGGCAGTTTAGTCTTCTAAAAATGTTTGTGTATTTTTGTCATCCAAACATGTTTATTATAGGCTTTGTAAGAATGAAACTCAACTCGTATTTGAGTTACCATCGCGTGTCTAATGGCCACTTTAAATCGTATAGCAAAGCAGGCGGTCGACAGCGTTCTTTAACAGTGACCCGATGTTTATGTTAATGAGAATTATGCGGCGACCATTTATTTTTCATGAACTCTTTAATAACCTCATTGCTAGGGAGCTCGTTAAGTCATTGTTGATGGCAAATAGGATCATGCATCTACTACACTAATCACATTCAAATAGGACCATCAAAATGCCATATGTGGAAGTCACTTGCTCGATAAGGCTAATTTTGAAAGAAGTTTAAAATTGCAACGTTAATACATATAGACTACAAAGTTTAGAGTTATCATGCCTAGTGGCACAAATACATGCCGAACATTTTGCTTTTCATTTTAAAGCAAAACACATACCAGACGCACTACTATTTCCAACTCTTGAGGGTGTGTTGATGTATAGAACAATTGTAGTAATGTTTATTTAGATGAAATGATTAGCAGTACATTATTTGTATCACTTTACCAACACAAATTGATATACAACCAAAGAAAAGCAAATATGCCACAACCATGACATTTACACATCTACGTCATATGATGTATTGTCACCTAGATGATAGTTTTTTAATTGTACATTATTTCTCTAATATATTATAAAAGAGAACATTAAGCTAAAAGTCAGAATAGTGTGTTTGATAAAATTGAATTTGTCTCCGCTTTATAAAACTTCGATTCCATAGTAAAGCAAGTTCTGGGATTCCCTTCCTTGTGCTTTTGTAACTTATCATGTGCGAATTCCTGAAAATCATACATCAATCATTAAAAGATTATGAACATAAGGCATGTGTGTTTGGTCGTAAATCTGAGATATAAGGCACTTTATCTTACATATGTTCATCCAACACTTTACTGAAGAGATAAGCCTTTCAATCCATTGAAAAATTACCCGTTTTAACATGAACAAAGTTAAAAGATTACCAACCACGCACATTCTGCCACCTTTATGTTCAAGTTGTCTATGTAAATAGTATAGTGATCAGCCTACCTCGTTTGCGCATAACATACTGTGACCATTCATGCTTTCCTTCAAATCATTAAAACCAAGTTTGGAGAATAGGAAGTATATTATAGACGATGCCTGCATAAATGATAATATCACTTCAAACAAAGTGAGCCAAAATCAAGCCACACCCTTTTCTGAAATATAAATATACAATAAAATAGATTTTGAAAAGTTCTTATATACAGAGATACAGGTATAAAGCATATAAGAAATATGTTACCCTCTTTATAATTAAATGGGATCACCAGCCGCATGTTCAATATCTTCACAGTAAGCAACTTTTCTTACGAAATTCTTTTTTCTTTTTCGTTTTTTTGTTACTTGATCGAAAACATAATAATAAGAATAAAGTAAAATTCAAGTAACCCTTCACGAACAAAATAAAAGAATGCCTTACTCTGATCAACAACACAACCTACAACAATATATCTTCTTCCTGTTCACCTGGATTACACCAAATAAGCAAATCAGTAAGAATAATCAATCCAAAACACCCCTCAAAACCAAGGTTAAGTGAACTGGAAAAAACAATAACAATAAAATTGAAATAAAATCTAAGGAACACAATACCTGCCTACCATATCGCTGAAAACAGATTCCACTATCATCAGTGCCATTTGCACCAAGCCACCTAGCTAATAGTTGTGGGAAGAAAAAAACGTAACATAAACCCACCGTGAGAAATAAATACTTTTACTGGCCAAAAAAATCCAGAAAACAACTATTTAATTAAGTTCGCCTTATAAGACTCTTCAACCGTTATTTGAGACATCTGGAATAAGTGCTTTTGTTACAACCCAACTTCAGGAACTATTAACCAAAAAAAATTGCGATGAAAGTGTATCAAAGGAATGCATATGCTCGAAATATGGTAGAATCATTGCAATCAAGACTAAACAGATTAAAATATAGGGATTTGGACTATGTTGATATTTCATTTACGTGAACATTTTATACCAATGTAATCACAAAATGTCGCATAATAATCAATGTGTGAACATCTAAATATTGAAGCTTCTTCAAATGGAACTTGTACTATGTGATAACAGTGACAATTTTTATTCAAAATCAAATTTATAGATAACCATCTTGCATCAAGCACAAACTACATGTTGCACTTCTAAGCCTCTGTCACACATACAAAAGTTTATCTACTAATCAATGATAGAGGCAGACCTAATACATCATTTTAATTCAACTTTGGAATTCAAAAAATGACTTCACCATACCTGCAACTCTGCAAGTGAGAAACCAAACTCTGAAACCAAGCGCAAATACAAAACAATAAGCTGAAACAGGAAAACATGGGAGCAATGCTTTCACAACGATCCACTATTATATCAGTGGCTTGCAACTCCTAGAAAAGAAAAAAGAAGCATATCTTCCAAAAAATTTTAGGACCTATAACTTACTAAAATGAGCCCAAGATCACCTATGTAAAGAGCTTCACTACTGACTTCGCTAACTCTTCAGAAAAGTGAAATTACACTCTGAGAATAAGAATTTTATACTCGATATAAAGAATTCAAGTGTTTGCAGACTTAACTGGTATGTAGCGCCTCCTTCTATGTATCAAATAGTGATGTGTCACCTTCTACCTTATTATAAAACCGTTCATGCTATACTTGCTTATTCATCATGGTCATTGGTCACACATGGTCAACAATTATAGCGTTTGCCTAGCGTGTATCCAAACATCCTATACACTAAATTTAAAACTTATTAATCTGTCCGGAAGATGCATATCCTAACAAAAGATCTAGTTTTTTGAGCAAACGCATTAAACATATTACCATGGAAACATCAGGTACACTTATCATTAAAAATATTAGCATGGAAGCTTTTGTGTTATAAATGGAGCAATTGTCGTCTTACATTTGTTAGTTCTGATTATAACAATTTTGGTTTCCTAATTTAAGCACTCACGAAACAACAATATTTGATATAAAAAAAGGAACTACTTTCTTTACTTACCCTGTAACTATAGGGTTCCACGATAGCAAAACTTTCTGACCCATCTTATCAAAAACCCTCTTAGCCGACACCAAATCCCTACATTTCCCATACATACCAATCAATATCCCGACACACCCTAAGAACACTGACAACCGTCATCTCATCACGCTCAAACCCATCCCAAAGAAACCATTATGAAGTTTAGTACTTCTCATATGCGCCACTCTACAAACACAAAAACAAATGTTGTGGCACATTTTAGTCTCATTTGTTAGGTAGGCATAATTCCAACTACCTTTTCCACACCATCAGCTATAACCCCACTTCCCAGTTTATCTTAAACATCATTAATAAACAACGCACCTTTAAGATTAGCCACTTGTGTAATCGCATCCCCTTGTGTAACCGTTTATGTTGATGAACTTAGGCCAAAATTGAAGCGCCTGCAAAAACAATTTGACCAGAAGTTAGTCAAACCCAAAAAATGAAAACCTTTAATTGAAATTATATGAGGTAAACACTAAAGAATGAAAAACCCCAAATTATCGCCATCCTTCTCAAGAAGCACAACCTCTTAATTCTCTAACCGACCCACAATCTCTTTTGTCTGAAAGCAACAAATTTCATATGCATAAGTATCATCAAATCCGATGATAAACACAATCTTATAATTAAAAATTAAAAAAAAAATAAGCATGAATTAAAAAGAAAAAGGACCTTGTGGTTCGAGGAGGTCACCGGCTGATTCGGGACTGTTGCCGGTGGACGGAATAAAGGAGCTGGGTAGAAGGAGATGTGAGAGAATGATTTGAGGTTTATGTTATATGTGGATGAGGGAAAGTTCTGGATGCTGGTTTGTTAAAGATCCTTCACAAAAAACTGGAACCGACACACTGTTCAATTTATGTATCTGCTATGCTTATCAATGGTTTGTACAGGTAACGTATATACATTTGGCGTATGTTTTCAACAACTACGTGAACAGTAAATCTCCAAACACACTCTGGCCAATAGCAGTTCGCCACATATTTGTTTTGGGTAGAATAAATTTGTATAAACATGTAATAACCAATGGCAGTTTGACAACAACACATGTATAAGCAAAATTTGTGTACGACCCCAAAACGGCTATTAGTAAATATATATAATAATCAGGATTCTTGATTAGCTAGATGGAGAGCATGGACAATGAAAATATCAATTCCTTAAAGAAAATTATCATGGAACATGATGATTTGGTTGTTGCTCATACTTCAGGTTTGTCTCTCGTGCTTCGTTTTGTTCGTTAACGGAATTATTCCAGTTTTTATTGTTGTTACACATATCGCTGTATCATGTTATTTTGTGGAAAACCATTGAGAAACCTCATGAAATATTCCTGCATTGTGTAATATTTTGTCAAAAGGACCAATTTTCCTGAAATGCACCTTGTCCCAAATTTTTGTATTACAAGTTTTCTTTACTAAACAAGCAGATACAAATAAGTTTCATTTTTTCAATAATTTCAGTGTTCGTCAATGTATTATAGTTTAAACAAGCGGGTTAGCCCGTGCGTTGCTACGGGGCGGCTGTGTTTATGTTTATTAGAATCATGTTAACGTTTTTTGGAAATGACAGTTAACATATTAACAAAGAGAAAAGTTAACCTGCATTGGTTAGTTAACAGATCTCATATAGGGACCTTATTAAACTCATCGCTAAGATAAGAGCAATGAAGTTCTTTTTCCTTTACAAATGGAATCTGTGAGCCTATTGCAAGTAATAATTTTTCTAAGCAGAAATAGAAACATGCTTTTCACATTTACCATGATGATGAACATAAGCAACTTTTGAATGAAAAGAGTGCATACCAAAACGACATGGTCAACGCTAATTCGATCACATGTAACAAATATTCCACAGTTCGCACAAACCCATAATACTAAACCAGAGTTAATACATTATGATCCCATAATCATAATCTAAATTCAACAATATTATCCACTAATCTCAAAAGGGTATCATCAAAACACTACTTTTAACCAAACCAAACAACAAATTAACAAAATTTCTTACAACTTGTCTTGATTCTTGATATGACCCATCATGATTTTCAATATCAGGAAAATACCCAGATGGGACACACCCAGATGGGACACCAACAGGATCAGTAAAAACACACACTAAAAATGAATATAGTGTAAAAGATGTCAATAAAATGAAGATTACAACATTAGTATAACTTCTTGTTGAATTTGTTAACCAATCCAATCATCAAGAAATATAAAAGTTGTACCATAATATAATAATTCCATTAGTACTAAAACTGCTAATATTGGTATTGATATAAATCTTTTCCATTTCATTTTTGTCTGTTGGGTTTTCTTGATTTTGAATTCGGGAGAGATTGATGCGAGAAGTGCTAATGAGTTTTTTAAGAGCGGCTCAAGGGCTAATCATCATAAACAATTTTTTTTACCACCAATCAGTTTTTTCATTCAAGAATTCATTTCATGTCTGTTACGTGTTACTGTTCATTCAAGAACTGAAGGTAAGCATGCACATAAAATATGCATACAATATTACTCACGTTGCAGCTTTAAAATGTTCGATTCGCGAATCTCGAATTGCAATATTAGTTGGAATAACACGATCATTAAAAGGACGGTCGGCCAGATGAGGATGCTTTATATTCATTGCAAATCTTGAATTGTCCACAATAGAAGGTGGATCTTTGTTGGAATGAAGGTGCTTTAGATTCAACCATGAATCAATCATGTCTTGGTTTTTACCATGGTCGAAGGCATATCGACTCGCATAAGATCAAGGCGGTGATAGTTTGCCATCTACACCACTTCACGGAGCAACGATGGTTCCAACTGAACCAACATGTATCGATACAACACCGCAAAGAAAAGAATGCAACCTATTTTAACTAATTTAAATCAGTAAAAGCATAAATTAAAACTTAAAAACGCCAAGTTCTTTAGTTGCAATTAGCATTACCAATCATACGGGACCGATTAATATATTATGCTACTTGCAGGGGTGTTTGGCTAAGCGCATATCCTAAAAAGAACATGAGTTAAAAGTTTAGATTTTTATTGTTCCAAAGCAGTTTTGTAGGCATAAATATAAAATGAGTTAGTTTCTCGCTAATTTTGCATAATTATTATAGATTCTGTGTTTGGATATATCCATATTAGTGCTAATGATTTGGCCGTTCCAAAAAAAGTGTTAAAATGATTCTGAACTATAATACTCATGGTCAATGATCAGATTTAAAGAAGCACGAAATCTGCTTATACTTAATTCAGGTTCCAACAGCTTCCTAAACATTTGTGGCACAAATTTCAAAATATAATTGTGGCCAACAGAATTTCAGAACATAAAGGAAGTCCTTTAAAAATACATGTGAATGTATTCAGTGGCTCCATGTTTAAAATGGTACCGCCACCTCTAAACCACCATAACTGATCCTTATCGTGCAACCAATTTTGCTATCCCTTTACCTCATCCATGTACCTATGAAAATAATACAGTTTCAAAGGTTAAGATGACATAAAGAATGTCCTTAAAACTCAAAGGAAAAGTCAAAAAGTTTAATCAATGTAAATCCAAAAGTGGCAAAACCCAATGCAAAGTCAAGGTGCATACCACATCCGCTACAATTTTGGCTGCCGTAAACCGCGTAGACCGTCTTTGGTTCATTTTGCTCTTCGGACAACGCCATCTACACGAAATTTTCAGTTATATTAATAATATAAACATTCTAAATTAAAAAGTCATAAGAAAATATTTCAAATAATAAGTTAAACCAAACACCCACTTAATAATGAACCTCTATCTGAATAATGCAAACGGCTTAGATGGTGTCTAGGATTCCATATGGTAAGTGCTTATTGGCCGTTAAACCCCTATAAGCATTTTCAACAATAATATGTTAAGCACAGACGTACATACACACTTACAAAACCCACTGTATTAACAAATCATAAAAATCCTTTTTCGCTTCAATTTTTGTACTTTCTAAACGTTATTAAAAAGTAGGATCAAATAAATAATTTGAAAGATAAGCAAAATAGAAATTTACACATTTATTGGTCATTTAAACTCGCCTATTTCAGCCCCCAAACCCACCTATTTCAGCCCCTAAACCCACACGTTTCAGCACCCAAACGCGCAGATTGCAGCCCCCGTTTCAACACTGAAACCAACCCATTTCATTCCCCAAACGCGCCCATGTGAGTCCCAGTTCAGCATCCAAACGCACCCACTTCGGCCCTATTTCAACACCCAAATCCACCCTTTTCAGCCCCCACTTGAGCCCCCAAATGCACCCACTTCAGCTCCCAAACAACCCAATTTCTGCCCCCAAACCCACCCATTCCAGCCTCCAAACTCGCATCAGCAAATATTCCAACATACGTTCGCGTATTCCGTGTAACTTGTCCCATAAACTTCTCATCCAAATCCTTATACTAATCCAACTGAACACAAAAAGCTTATATTAATCACAAAATTTTATTCAAGTTTTAATAGTATTATGTTAAAAAGATGGGAAATGAAGCAAAAAGTACCTGTATTACCAAAAAAAATGTTAATTTGTACTTCATCTATGACGGTATCTTTTGTTCTAACCACCAAGCCCATAGGCACTTGCACTGCTACCGAAAGACACTTATCGCTAACCAAAATGCAGAAGTTCAAGACGAATAACTTTATTACATTACTATCTTCACAACCTACTCATAACACATAAAGCTAAAAAGTAAAAACACATCACCAACCTGTTCCCAAAAGTAAAAACAAATCACCAAGACAGTAACCTATTCTGTAAGCAGAAATCATTCCCAAACGCCTGCTAAAATCAAGCGACTTTTTTTTAGCATTTCTAAAATCAATTAATCGTAACGGGTGAGTGACATATCAAAGCCAATCTTTCTAGTGTACACACTTAATCACGCTTTGTATATTGACGCCGTAACACGCTCTGACATGAACTATGAATATGTTGCTGACTTATGACATCTTAAGTACCTTATGTAGATAATTCACAATACAAAAGAAACGCAACAATTAAAAACTTGAATCATTGATCGTGAGCCGTCATCGCATCAAGTCAAATAATTTCAAAACTTGCATAAAAGGTTGAATTTTTTTTACCCAAATGTGTAATTTTGTCCATGATTGTTCAAGTATTAAACTTATAAGCAGATCAAATAAAGAATAACTTAATTGTTAAACTACATAAACAACAAAACACCATATAAATATCAAATGAAACCAAAAAATGATACCAGAAGGTTAAAAAAAGTACCTAATGATCAAAAGCGTGAGAATTGAAATCGAAAAATAAAACCATAATTTCATTTATGTGTGTGTAATCACACAGCCGGTGGTTTTGATAGGAACATGGGAATTTTATTTTTGTGTGTTAAACCAACTCCTCCATTTTTTTTATATCATTTTTTCTGGGTTTGATAGAATCATATCTTCATTTTCAAATAAAAGATCTGAAAAAGGTGTTGTTTTGACAAAAGGTGTGTCTGTTTTTTTGTTGGCTTGGTTGAAGAAGGTTCATGAAGAAGATGGAGGGTGGAGATGATGAGGGGTGCAATTTATTTGTTGTGAAAGAAATAATGGGACGAAGATTTAAGAGCATGTTTACAAAAAAATCTCAGCCCCTAATGACGATTGGCTTTGTAATTACGGAGTTATTAAGGAGAAATGGGAGTGAATAGGAAAAGTGGCAACTCACTTTGGCCAATAAGAAAGTGGCACACTGGCCACTCAGTTACTGTAGGGCCACTGTTGGCATTTTATGATTAGTCACAACCCAATCTGGAGAAAACTTAAGGGGAAACGGACCCCTTAAACAATTCTATTTTGCCCCGTTCAAAAATGCTCTTTAGTATATAAATAAATTATATAATATATAATTATAATTACCTGTTCTAATCATTAATTTAAAATGGAGTACATAATATCTCACTCAGTGCGGACCCAAAATTGAAAATTACGGGTAGCATTTCATCAAGACTAAAGAAAGATCTATTGTAACAAAATAGTCTTTAACTAACTGCAAATTTGATCCTTTTATCAATGCCAACTTATCAAGGATAGATGTTGGTTTAACGGCATTCAAGAAACCACAGTACGTATGAAAATTATAGACTAGAAATCTCAAGTTACCATTTGGTTGTGACTTGTGAAATTACATATCTTCACTTATATTTTTGATAAATTTGAATATTCATGATTATTGATTGTTTAAAGTTAAAATATGTTGGTTAATATACGGAGGTAACTCGGCTTTGTGTGTTTTTGTTCATTAACCTAAGTGAACACAAACACAAAGTTGAGTAACCCCCATGTATATAACTCTATATTGTCATGTTTAGGTATCGCAAAGGTAGACGAGCAGATAACTGCTGAGCTTGAGGAGCTTATGCGAGACTACAATCAGGAACGTGATAAATTTGAAGCTACGAACAAAATTCTGCAGCAGCGAGAAAGTGAAGTGGAGAATAAAGAGGATAAATTGAAGAAAAAGCAAAGTAAAATTATTAAGGACAAGGAGAAACTAGAACTCAAGAAGAGAGCGGTACTTCTAGTTGTTCACCTTAAAAATCTTATGTTGTTTCCCTTTGTCGCAAGTTTTCATATCAGTCACAGGCCCATCAAGCTGTCTTTACATGAATGTTCTTTTGTTTTCCATGTTAGTTTGAGAGGTTGTCTTACTGCAAACAGTTGGTCAAAGATTGTAACCCGTCCAAAAAAGAATCAGAGGATCTAAAGGTAAGTTCGTAATGATTTGTAAATGGTTCGGATTTGTTTCTGATTTATCCGTAACAGCTTAAACGATTATACTAGAAGGGAAAACATATGAAAAACGTTTAAAGTCTTCCAAAGTATGTCAAAAAGGTTACTGAACCACAAAAAACATATTTTCACCCTTTATTTTCATTTTATGTAACGTACTTCCATTTTTACTGTTCAATGTTAATACATCACCCTGCCTTTGGAGACAGAGGTCAAGGGTTTCCTTACTCTTTTCAAGACCGGAGGTTCTTTTCTACCTTCGGTAGAACCAGAAGCAACATCTCTACCTTAGGTAGGGGTAAGGCCGTCTACATCTCAACCTCCCGCATACACTGTAGAAGACGGTATTGGGAGTTAGTTTACTTTTTTACTTTCTAATGTGAATACATTTTAGTGGAACTGTATCTGTATGTTACAAATCCAAATATCTATCTTACTATATCCAAATAGTTTACAAATTTTGAAAATGGGAAAAGGTCAGCCAGTTAGTAAAATTATGTTTCTATGAATGTTATAAAATAATATATACACCATATCGTTATCTGCAGAAGGAATTGGTTGCGATTTATAAACAGACAGCTGAATTGGAGGAGCAACTCAAAGCTAAGACTGAAAGTCTACATAGTAAGAGCATGGAACTTGAAATCGCTTTACAGGTTACAGAAGATGTGGAAGGTATGGACCCTGAGGAAACGTTGGAGAATCTACAGAGTGAACTAAAAGACAAGGGAGATCGACTTCAGGAGTTGAAAAACTTGCAAAAGAATTTAACTTTGGATTTCAATGTGAAAAACGATGAGTTGCAAGATGCTACACGAGAGCTCATCAATGTAAGTATCTGATTGTGTGATACCTTAATTTGATTAACTCCATTTTGTGCTCCATTGCCTAACATACTTTCAGAACAAAGTTGAAAAATTAAAAATGAATTTTTAAAAAGTTTGAGGCTATTATGGATGAAATCAAGTTTGAGTCTATCATAGAATATAGATATTAAATAAAGTTTGTTACTTATTATGCAATTCATTCATTTTCAGTTCGCTATAGATATGCATTCTATTTCGAGTTTTACATTTTTACTTGTCTTTCCTGAGCCTGACTTTTAGAACTGTCTGAACAGGGCTTGAAGGCAAATTCTAAGCGTTCTCGCATAGGCGTCAATACACTGGATGATCCACATGGAAAGGGTGGGCTTGCTGTCCAAGAACTATGGCATAACAAAGAGAATAGGATAGCGAGTTTGAAAGAAGGTGTACAGTACATCATAAAACAATGGAAGACTGAAAAGAAACGTGTAATTGACTAGCGATTCACTGTGCAATGTTGCGGATCCTTGTTTTGTCCACCTTGTGTTAGAAGAATGTTGAATGATTATGGTTTTCTTGTCCAAATATGCTAAGTTGAAACTAATATTTTGTGTTATGCACTTATGTTTGCATGACTGATTTCAGAAGATTTTTAGCAAGTATAACGAGTTTATGTACCCATGAAAATGAAGCAAATGTTTTTTTCCCTTTTCATTTTCTGTTTTGATAACGGTACTGCAGAAACTGCATTTTGACATTTTATAGTCAAAACTATATAGTTTCCAGTTTAACGAGGAATGTAATACTCCGTGCTTCGCAGCGGGCATGATTTAATAAAATCTGTGTCTAGAATTGATCTACATAAACTGAAGATATGGAAGCGCGAATCTTATTAACTAATAGGTGTTTTAAATGTTTAGAAGCTACAATAATTCAAACTTATGATTAAAAATACTTTATAGTTTATGTATATAGTTAAAGAGGAGAGTTATTTTACATACCAAACTTTTCTCACATACCAAGGGACTCATCTCCACCATCCATCTAAAAAGAAATCAATGGCTGAGATTAAAAACATTTTATTATTTCACCTATTTTTTATAATTTAAATATCTCTTAAACCGTTAATCGTTAAGTGAAAATATTTACACCATCTCGACAAGCATTTAATTATCTTTCTATAGACGGGCACTTTGATATACTTTCGAAAAAAATCGTTTTTTCACGTTTTCGTTATTTTTTCATTTTTTTACGTTATTAAAATTTACATGAAAAAATCATATATGATATGTAATATCACATGTGATATTATATGTAATATCATATGTGATATTATACTAATATCACATGTGATATTACATATCATATATGATATTACACTAATATCACATGTGATATTCAAATTAGTGTTTTATCATATATGATTTTTCAATGCAAATTTCAGTAATGTAAAAAAACGAAAAAACTTAAAGAAAAAAACGTGAAAAATACGAAAATAAAAATTTTGTCGAAAGTATATCAAAGTGCCTATCTATAGAAAGATAATTAAATGTTCGTCGCAATGATATATTTTTTTTTGCTTAACGATTAACGGTTTGAAATATATTAATATTTGAAAAAAATGATGAAAATGGGTTTTTAAATTGTTGGGATTAATCTCATCCATTAGATCAAATAAAAATGGAGGGTAGAGATTGATCCCTTGGTATGTAAATAATCTTTTGTCCTCAAATGATCTTAAATCATAGTTAAAAGGGCATTATTTATAAGAAATTTTAATTATTTTCTTTTAATTTGTTTAAATATCACATCTTAATACATAATTAAGAGATATTTGAAACGTCTTTGAGCAACTAAACATAAATATGCACCCATATAGTATACAAATTGAGCATGTAAAAAGTTACGAAATTTTTATATGCTATTACGAGTATATACTAACTAAAACGTTATTAGAAATCTTAAAAAACAAACTAACATATCTAATAAAAATGATGTAATTTGTAAAAACTTGTATTGACACAATCTTGTGGCCAGTGGGCTAACATTTTGGTTGAGCAAAAAATAGACGTTGCATGATTAGATATTTAGATACAAACTAAAAATGCCGTCAAAGAGGCTTGAACTCGGGACCTATAGAATGAAAGTTTTGACTCTTACCATGTGGCAAACAACTCATCATATTCATGTTTCCCTTGTTTCTGTTATCAACAAATTGTATGCAATAAATTGGACTAACAGCGTGCATGATTTCAAACGTTGGGGAGGAATGGTGTAATTTTGTCCCATTTTGACATTGTGTGCATTTTCAAAGTCGATTTATAATTTGAGACGGATGGAGTAATTTCTTAGGTCATAAAATGGATATATGTAGTTAAATTGGCTAAAACTCAAGATGAGTTTTTTTTAAAGCTTCATTTTAACTGATTTGTATTTGTCCGTGTATGGCATGCTGCACAAAGGCACTCAATTGGGCCAATAATACCCCATGATAAACCATAGTCTGGGCTAGGAAACGATTGGGCTGAATCTGGATTCTGATTGCAAATATATTTTTAAGATTTTCCTTCAATGTCAAAAGAGGGTACTTAGGTGAAAGACGATAATACCCATATGGGGACTAGTTAATTTATAGAATGACAAATGGGTAACTATGCAAATTCTGTGTGTTTTGAGTGGTGTAAAAAGCTATTGTCCCAAGAGAATTGAATGGTCTATATATGTTGGATAAAGGACAAATGGGTAGGGTAAGATGCCCCAAACACCTCTTGTTACTTTGTCATATTTTCTTACCCTTTTTGGTTTCTGAAGCTAGTAAAAATCCAAAGCTTTCATGTCTCATATGAATGTTTTAAGTAAAAACATTCCTTTGCCTAATTTCTATGGTTTTAAGTATAAATAAATAAATCAAACCAAGTGATGCTTGCCATTTCTTGGATGCATGTTTTATTTGACCTACTTGAGAATTTCAGTTTACATTAGTTACACATAACGAATGTAGTTGTGATCTTGAAATATATCTTGTAAGTTGTATTTTTACTGTGTGTGAATATGGTTACTGGTTAGAATTTCTTGAGATGGGTTTGAGAAATATTTCATAATTGTAGGTTTCCTTTTGAAGAATTCCAAAATGGGAATGATTTTGCTTCCCACATGGGGCTACTTGTCAACAATTTTCCTCATACGAGACTACACTTTAATTCAAAAATATCCTATAGTTTCAAAAGCAAAAATCAACATCAGTATTCACTAGTAACTTTAATCACAAAATTTCAACAATTTCCCTCCCTTTAATTTCATTTTTGCCGCCTAATATTTAAATATTCTTCAAAAGAAAAAATTGAATTTGGTTCATCCTTTATACAACAAATAAAGTGTTATATTTAGGTATGCCTATAACTTTGATATACTTGACTAGTTGACTACAAATTGGATCATTTTGTTGATAATTCAGTTAAAATCCCTTGGTTTATATAATTATATTAGCGGAGACATATCCATTTAATTTAGTTCTAATAAGTTGAATAACCAAATTCTAACTAGTTAATTGAAAGTGAAATAGGCAAAATTCGGGTAAAGCGTGTTTATAAGTTTAATTGAAACTGACCATGTTCTTTCCATCAACACATTGATATGTTCATTTCATACACTCTTTAAAGATGTGTCTTTTTGTTTATCTACTCTTATAAAACAAGCAACACCAATTTCACTATTTATAAACTTACCTACTTATAACTCATAAAAAATCGACAAATAAACAGAAACACAATGACAATTCAAAATCCACACATAAGATTAATACAAACCAAATCTAGCTTAAAGTAGCAGTTCTTTTCCATGACTTACAAGTTGTAAGTTACTAAATTAGTAGTAACACAAACCCTAGTTACAATTCACTTTCAAAGACCAAAATACAAAAAACAGAAACACCACTTTTTGACTTAAAAAACCCTCAGCAGCATTTTGCTGTGGGCTGCACTTTTCTTTTTTGCAGCCACTTCAGCACACAAGCCCTAAAATGTCCGGAAATCTGAAAATGTTTCCAAACATGTCTATTTTACCCCTCCATCTTTCCTACTATTAACTTTCACCACCCCCGATAAAAGCATTAACCCCCACACAACATAACAGTCAAACAAAAAAAAAGAACCTAAAACATTTCCCCCCTACTAATATGGTAAATTTGGTAATTCGGCTCCTAGACACGGAAATTCTTTCCGGTATAGGTTTGACCGAATTGCCAGTGCGATGGCGCAATGTTCCACGAGGTAGTGGTACGGCGGTCACTGGCAGTAACTCTGAAGGAAAGTGCTTGACCGGTGAGTACCGAGTTAGATTGCCAGTTTTGCCCCCAGTTACGGCTCATGCTCATCCAGTTGGTCTTTGTACCCTTGACCCACACCTTTTGGATATCGCCTGCCCCCGCGACATTGCTGATCAAAACCAAGTTGAAGTAACGGAAACCATTGATTGTGAACCTTATCCCGCCCGCTTTCCTACATGGTACCCTACAAATTACAAAACAAACATAACACCTAATTCAGTCACATAGAAGTAAAACAATATTATTAGAAACCATATCCATAATTAACTTACTACATATGACCAATTTCATAATCTAAGCAAAGCCAAATGAACCATTTTCACTAATTTACTAAAGCTAGCAAACTAACTAGTCAAAACACAAATTTCAATTCATTTTGACTTGTCATCTAAAGTACTGCAACATATTTTAGGTAGACATGCTAGCATGTGACAAGGAACAGCGGATTTAAGGTAGGGACGTACGGCAATCTTGGAGACACATCATGTCCCCACAAAACCCAACTTTAGCAAAACCAATAGCCAAGATTTCATCAATCCAAATACAATAAACGGTAGACATAAAACCACAAATCACGCGTTTGTATATCTACGGTAATTTTGGTAGGGACCTAAAACCATCAACGGTAGACATAAAACAATAAATCACGCACCAAGTATATATCATACTGTATGTAACAAAAAACAATAATAATCGATTTGCAATGAAATGTAACCACTCACAAACCTATTTAATAATGAAAGACCGACTCGACCTTAATTATCTCGAGCTTTAGTTAACCTACTTGTTTACCCTTTTATATGTATATAGATACTCAGGTCATTTGCATATATATCTCTTCAAAGATGCAAAATTGCATATATATCTTTTGCATGCATAAAAATCATTGTATTATGTGCATCAAAAACTTGTAAGAAAGATATATATATATAGAATTATTCACTTTTGGAGGGATATATATGCAATTCACCCTAGATACTTATATACTATTAATAAGAATGTTGAGTCAAACAAAATATGTCGCATAGTTATAAAAAGTCTAACGACGCAGTTTGTTGACAGTTTGTCTTAAACTTGAACCAACTACACTACTAATAAGCGTTAATATATCAAAGGTATTAATGGTAGGGACCTAAAAACTAGTAACATCAATAACGTGGCTAACAACATCCCACATGCAGTCAACCAAACGACACCGTACTCATTAAATTCGCATTTAAACTTTGCCCATGTGAAATAACTACCCTTGCAAAAAAACAGTTGAAAACACCCCTTTATGCTCGTCATGCTTTAAATGTGCATGTTTGTCTTGTACCTTATGCATCTGTGGTTGTACTTATGATACATAATGTTTTATTTTATTATTATAGCCGCACGTTTGAAGCATACACAACCTTTAATAAATTATTTACAGTTGCCCGGATTTCGGGTAAGCTGACCTTGAGTCCCGAAAAAACATAAGGTTTGTAACGAACAAAATGTATATAAAATTACAGAGGCGTATCCCTAGTCTCAAGGTCATTAAAAATGATAATAATATCGCAATAAAACTACAGGGGCATTTCTATAACATACATTGTCAACAACCAAGATAATTTAACAAATTAATCGCATCATCAATAATATATTAACACTAATTACAAAAGTGTACTATATATACATTTTTAGAATTTAGAATTGTGTTATTAGAACGAGTATTTTTTAGGGTTTGCTAAAGGTAGATGATACTCACACCATATTTTTTGATTCATTTACCACCTTTTATTTATTACAGTATTGTACTGTACAATACTGTAATGCATAAAAGGTAGTGAAAGAATAAAAAAATGCGGTGTAAGTATCAATTCCCTTTGCTAAGGAGAGTGCTTTACTGGTTGTAAAAAAAAAGTAAAAATAATAAAAAAAGTAAATCTAATTACAATCAGTGAGAATTGTATATCAATTATTTTCAAGATTATCTCTATTGTTTTTGGGTTTATCTTCCAATTAGAGGTATTGTAATAAAAATCTTTTATTTTCATTAATCTTTTGTGGCGACGTAAGTTCTACTGCGCCGACTACGGCTATACAAAAGGGTAGTCATACTAGGATTAGCCGGTTTGAATTGTCGTGTCAGGAACCCAAGTAAATAAAATTAAATAAATAAATAAATAAAATAAAATAAAAAATTAACAGAGTACTTAAGTGTTAAGGACTAACATTAGCAAAACTTTTAACAAAAAAATTAAAGACCGAACCAGTATAGTTTGTGTTCGGTGTCATTTTCGCTAATTTAAAAAATTCTAGGGGTAAACATGGCAGTTTTTAAAGCAACCTCTTTAGAAACAAAACCGTAACTAGTACGTTACGCAATAAAACATGTACACATGTCAAAAACCTTAAAAATACACATACCTACGGTACGACACAGGGACAATTCCAGCACGATACTCAGCAATCTTAAGAAACATAGGCATAGCAAGGTCAAAATGTGTACGAGGAGGGTTACACCAACCACCATTGTCACTAGGTTGTGCAAAATTCGGCGGGCAGAAGTTAGTGGCGGTTACTATAATAGAAGGGCTGCCCGGATGACACCAACGCGGGTCATCCGCGCATTTTAGTTCAAAACACGCGCCGCAACTTAGCCCATTGTTGAACAACGCTGTGCTTAGTGCGGCCGTGTTTACTCCATATCCTTGACTATATAAGTTTCCGTATCCACACGCGCCTCCTGTTACATGTTACAACCACGTTAAATAAACATGTAAGTGTCCGAAAAAACCTTAATGTTATGTTTCGTAGCTATTTTACATTTTTTTGTAATAATGTTTGGCACACTTTTTTAAGGTTCGCAACTAACTTATGTTTAACACCTTTCTGTTTTATGCAGTAACAACTAAGTTACTGTTTATTTTGTTTATTTATTTTATTTTATTTTTTGCTACTGTTTATGGTTAGTAACTACAGTAACTTATGGTTGGTAAATAGTTTAATTATACAAAAAATAAGGCAAATTGGTCATCAGTCAACAGTCATAAATAAAAAGCAAAATAGCAATTTCCACAAACAAAAATGAGTTAGTGACTCATATTTCTGTAAGCAAAATAATTTCTAGTAGCTAAAATGTGAAATCTTACTAGCATATGGTCTTATTTTCTTTTAATAAAAGTGACACTAGTACTTGTTAGCTACATTTTAATAAAATGTAAATGTTTTAGCAAGATATTAAGAAATGAGACATACCCATGGTACCAGAGGCATCGCTACCACCATAAAAAGTAGCATGAGCACCTTCCCACGCGCCGCCAGCGTAATTTCCGGCAATTCTAGCCTCGGCTTGTGATAACGCCGTGAAAATGATGAAAACAATGCCGGAGATGATGGTCATATTTTAGGGTTAGTGAAAAAGTAGTGTAAGAGTGAGAAGTTAATGGTTGTTGTGTGGGATGAGGAGAAATGGTAAGGTGTGGTGGTTGTACTTATATTGTGGTGAGTGTGACATGGGTACTATTGTAATTTCAGTTTTTAGGCAATAAAAGCATAACAAATTATTTCATCTCTATGTTTGTTACCTAGCATAATAAATTTAAATTTAAACGGAAAAGATATTGGTATTTTAGAGTTTAGACCCTTTTTGCCTCTTCATTAATTGTGTTCAAATATTTAGCGCCATGTTTGGCACAATGGGTTAGAACCAGAGACTGAGCCAGGCGGGGTCCCGTGGGTGTTCGAAACACCTATAGATTTTTTTATTTAGTGTTAATTTTAAGAAAAAACATCGCTTTTTCTCAAATGTATCTTAAATGACCCCGGTCCATCAAAATATTTTTTTAGTCTTATTTAGTTAGCATCTTAAGCTCTATTATATTACGGTTAAAAAAAATTTGTGCACCCGATCATATTTGTTTCTGGCTCCGTCTTTGGTTAGAGCAGGAGCTGAGGTTGAAACCGGGGATTAAGCTTATATTATAAGTCAAAAGTTGAAGCTTATATTTTTATAAAATTGTTTGGCGAATTAGTTGAAGCTGAAGCTTATTAATGTAAAATCGTATAAACATACATCAAATTAATTTCACATATATTTCCAGCTTTTATGTGATAATCC
The DNA here is from genome assembly GCA_910596185.1 of Chrysanthemum makinoi. Lineage (NCBI taxonomy): Eukaryota > Viridiplantae > Streptophyta > Magnoliopsida > Asterales > Asteraceae > Chrysanthemum > Chrysanthemum makinoi. Next base: position 124,855,681 of record OU343221.1, on the reverse strand, counting down.
AATATATTTTGAATATCATTCAATTAATTTGACTAGCTATAACCCCTTATAAACCATTTTTTCTATAGGCTTGAAATTATGGAGCCTTATGAATTATAAGCCTCCTTAAGCTTATGTGATAAACATTTTCACCATGAATAATCTCTTTACCCAAAAAAAAAAAAAAAAAAAAAGTAATAAACAAGGATTATTTTATAAGTTAACTCATTTTAAAAGCTCAAGCTCCTAAAAGCCCGTTGTCAAACGTAGCCCAGTCAAATTTTTTCTAATACTTTCTAAGCTATTAATACAAATAATGAGTAAAAACGTTATTTCTATTTTACGATTTCTTTATATTTTGATAATAACAAAATATAAAAACATACTACGTAAAAGTTGACGTTAACAAGTTATTAGTCGCAAATTTTTATTTTGACGTAAAATCACTTAAGATATGAATAATGGATATTAAACTTGATTAATGATCAAAGAAACATTTTTTTTCATGCACGTAACATTTTAATGTTTACAAAACATTTTTACAAAAGTTCACTTACAAATTATTTTTTGTACAAGTAAAAATCTTTTAATAAAATGTAAATTAGATTTGGCTTCTAGAAACATAGTCTTGCAAGTTTATGAAAGAATTTACTAAGATTTACAAGCCACAACAAAAGACAAACAAGAGATAGATCCTGACAAGTCACGGATCCCTTATCATTAAGGGATCTATGAACCCATCGGAAGAAGCCTAAATACAAGCCCATTTCCACACTTTTAAACAACTTCTTGCAATCATTATTCTGCATTATTTCTAACATTTATACACTTCTCTCTTGATCTCACTTGTTTTATATCCATTTCAAGTGATTTAAGAACTAACCATTTTAGGTGCAAGAAAAGAGCACAAGAAATCTTCAAGATTCAAGTGTTGTAGTTGTTAGTTCATGCATTTTTAACATTTGTTGTATTATTATACTTCACCATCATATACCAAGTTCATAACCACTTATCATATACAACAATGGAGAGTTCCTGTTAGTATTTTAGTCCTGAAAATACAAGTGTGAAAGGGTGGTTCTACCTTGACAAGAACTCGATATTTAACTTGGTATCAGAAAATATTTTAAGTGACGTTGTACGGTTTTTTTTGCCTAAAGGGAGCTTGTTGACATAGTGAAATGAACTATTGAGTTGGGTACTCGGGGGTGGAGTATGTAACAACTTGTAATTTCACATTACTTTTATCACGAATACTTATCCATTTTCTTCGCATAATTTTTTATTTATTTTTTTTACAATATTGACTTGTTTGACTACTACCCTTTCATGTGACGTAACTCACATCCTTAATGAATGTGTTCACCCGCGGACCGACACCGACCTACTTCATGTTTATTTCAACATAAACATTTTATAAGTCAAGTACCAAATTTTTACCAACTTTCATTTACCACTCTACGTTAATCCGTTAACGAGCATTCAAAGCTAAATTTTTGTTATCTAATAAAGTCTCCATGAAATCCTAGAATTGCTATAACTACGATTTTGGGTAACTAAACCATAAACCTCAAGTACAACACTCCAAAGCTAAAGTACAAGATTTTTAAACACAAAACCCTACTATTACGATATCTCCCGGTATAAACCCTAAACTTACAAAACCATGATTTTATGTGGACGAATCACAAACCCTAATTAATAGGGACATGTTTTCTACAAAATATAAAAGTACAAGTTTTACAAGCCAAGGTACAAGTCATTAAAGCATAAAAAGGTAATAATTATATTTAGGTCATTATAAACCTCAGTGTACTCACCCTAAAAGCACATATTACAAGTCTTTCATGCACAAGGCTTTAAAAATATATTTATTATATTTAATAACCCTAAGTACAAGTCCTTAAACCTAATGTACAAGTGCCTAATGCATAAAACCTAAAAAACAATACTTTTACTTACTTTAAACTTAACTAAATTAATCTAAACTTTTATAAACTTAAATAAAGGCTTAACCATATACTTTCCATATCACTAAAACCCTAGTAAAACCCTAAATAGACTATGTACAACATCTTATAACCTTGGTACCACCCTTTTAAGCAAATCGAACCCCTAGTTACCCTATGGTTAAAAATGAACTAAAACCTAACTAATTTAGTTCCTAAGTCCTACATGTTCATCTTCTAGCCACAAGAGACTCTTTTGGTACCCTAAACTTCCACATAGTCATGTCCCTTTGATATTTTTACTATGGTCAAAATGGTGGAAATTTTACATGAAGGAGATTTTACCACACCATCCTTTAATCCCCATTCCAACACTTGGCTTCATACAAAACCATGACACCTAGTCTTGTCCCCTACTACACAACATGATGACTTAGACACCTTCCAAATCCTTCTCATTTCCACTCTATAAATAGCAAGGTATTCCCATGCATTTTTGCTCATCCCATTCGAAACGGACCTCAAACATACACAAATTCAGTTTCTCTCTGATCTAAGGGTTCTAGTACAAGCCAAGGAAGGGCTTAGAGTGGTCTAGGAGGAAGAGAAAAGCCTAGAGGGTTTGTAGAAGCATGGTGACCATATAAGCTGTTATATAGGCGTTTTCTTGTCCGACCAAGCTCACAAGTGTAGTAAGTTATCCCAACCCTCTATTTAATCATTTTTCATGTCTAATAACATTTATATGCAGTGTAGACTTAGTGTCATGAAGAATCAAAACTATACGCCAACTTTTACTTTCTTTTTGTTTATGTCGAGCAAGACCAAACATACCCTTGTTAATGCAACATTGCTAAACACTAAGGCACTAATAGAGACACTTAAACAAGTTAAATATATAGTAGATAAGTCCTAGGTAATTTTCATAGCATGCAACAAAGTTAAAACTCGTTTTTGTTTCTGACCTGGTCACTAAAACAGGCCCAAACCCCTCACTTTCGCGCTATTTTTGAACTAGTAAATGGGGACTTTAAGCCTGGCCATTAAGCCATCTTAACAAGTTCCTAGGGCACTACAAAAGGCCCCCTAACCTGGTTGAAAAGCCTTGGTGTCACGCTTAAATTCTACCTTACTTTGTGGTCACATGTACCAAAAACCAAACGCACGTTATATAACAGGTCTTGAGAAAATTCATGATTTTTATTAAACTTGACCTTGAGCTACTCTAGAAACATTAAAAACAAGTTAAACGACATGTCACAAGGTTTCATGCAAGAGTTATAAAGTTTTAAAGCATGAAAATGAATTTTTCAAATTTGTCGAAAATAACCTAAGTGCCTTTTTTCAATAATTAATTCCTCGCTAATCAAAGGGTTGTAAAAGATAAGAGTTATACCGTTTTGAAGAGCTCGCTGCAAAGATTTTAAAACCCCAAGAACGTTCTTAAAAACCCTTATGGTCTCTTTTATAATCAATCAAGAAGAAGGTGTTTCGTAAAGATTTTCACAAATGACCCTTGCATGCACTTTTCAAAATCAAAGTCTTATGAGCTATAGGATGATAGAGAATGACTTAAAACGAGTTAATTAACATATTACGATGTCACTAGGTTAAGCCGTAAAATTTAATGGGTAAAAATGAACTTTTCTTTTAACCGCGACATGGCCAAGTGACCATGTTCACGGATTTGTTTCTCCCTAACCAAAGATAAATAAAATATGAGACCTATACCATCTTAAAGAGCTTACAGCAAAGTCTTTAAAGGATCAATAGTGTCGTAAAACTATTGGCTTGCCTCGTGTATAATTGGTCCTCTTTTGGGCTTGTTGTCGCCAAAACCAACACCCTTTATATAAGGTGCCTAACCCCCTACTTTGGGAAATTATTGCGACCAAACCATAAGAGATTAAGACTTCTAGTTTGAACCATTAGAAAGACCACCTGACAAACTCTTGAAAAGAACAAGAACGTAGTAAAAACCTCTCGATGCCTCGCTTATATTTACCCTTATTTTTGTCGACTTAGGCCTAAAACAAGTGCATTTTTTTTAGAAAACTACAAGGGTAGAAATTGTAATTTTTGAAAAATAAAGTTTTCTTGGGCTAAAAATGTAATTTCTTCAAAGTGAATAATATAAGGGCTGATTTTGTCAATAATCCATAGTTGAGGGTATAAAGTGTCATTTTTGAAAGTGCAAGGGTAAAAACCGTCAATACTCAAAATTATAAAGGATGACATTTTTGGAAACATATCATATTTATCAATTTGGGTTTCGATAAAACTTATAAACGATCGACCGAGCTATAAAAATAAGTATGATAAGTATTACTAAATTTTGAAGAGACTTCATGTTCACCCAACCATCGATAAAGCATTATCATCATATATACTTGAATTCGAATACTAAAAACTTGACATACCAACTCAGTTCGCGGGTCAGAGCCGTTAATTCACATCACTTAATTTATTTTCCATCCAGACTACGGTAACACCGAGGTGAGTTCATAGTCCCACTTTTTACTTATTTTTCAAACTCGTGGGGAGATACATGCTACAAACCCGAACACAAAGTATTTTTCTATGCTACACCTACACCTGATTGCTATTACTTAAGTTACTTACACCTGCCACTGAAAGTCCCTCACATAATGAACCATTAATCACTTTACAAGTGAACGCGAATATAGTGAATAGATCTATTGGAAGTTGACACCCCATTTGTGTTAGCCGGTCAGGTAACCAAATGCACTTTATTTGAGGACAAACAGGAGAATTGGCAAACTCCTTACACGAGGGCACGGTTGCTCCCATCATCATTATGATGCTTATAACCATGTCATTATGACAATTACACTACACTGGTTAAGGTTTTCGTTCATGAGACTTAAGGAAATATGTTGTGCTACGCTACTGCGAATTTTACTACTTTTTCAACTTGTGTTCAACTGATTATTATTACTAACACTATGGATTCACTCAACCTTTGTGTTGACTTTTTAGCATGTTTTATCTCAGGTAACTGATGCACTGCTTGGCACGGAGTGGCTATGGACTTTCTTTCAAATGGCGTCCATTTTGTTATCATTCATAAAATAATGTGTATTTCAATAATTACCGTTGGGACCTCTTTTTATGTAAACTCTGAATTAAATAAATGAATGATAACTATTTTATTTAGAAACGTCTCTTTTCTAGTCGTTTTCTATTATTACGATTGTGATCCATGAAGTAATACCCCAACTCTTATTCCGCTGCGTATAACAAAATTTGGGGGTGTTACAGATTGGTATCAGAGTCGTAGTTATAGAGAACAAAATGCAAACTATAACTCATTTTCACAATAAAAGTCCTCCGTGCCACTACCAAAATGTTTCTTATGCATATACATGTGTTAAGCCCCTTTTATCACTTATACCTTATCTTTATCACAAGTACCACACGAACCAAACACAAATACGTTATGCGTATGAATAAGAAGAAAGGAAAGAACTTGGTGACTTGAATGATAGAATTCGTATGTATGTTTAGAGAGGTAGAGAAAAGAAGATGAAAACAATAAGTTGTATATTGCTTCAAGGAAAAACACACACACACACACTCAAGCACACCCCTCAAATGACATACTTGAGGGGTATTTATAGTACAAGACAAAGGATGCCCTAAGGCTTGGCCATGGGCCGTATATGGTCTTGGACATGGATTGGGTTACATGAACTTATACAATGCTAGCTTAACTAAACTAATAACCAATTAGCTTAGCCCAATCCACGAGCCCGTTGACTATTCTATCACGATATCTAACACACGTTACAAAGTTCCTAAATGTGAATGACCATCACTTCTAATAAAAACTATTAAGGCTAACAACATGCTGATTACTTACTTATATATGGTGAAATATTTACAATTACCATGTTGTTACAGAGTTATGTCTTCCCCTATCCCTTATATTATTCTCTTATCGGATACTGAGTCCGAAGACACCATTCCTTCCACGGATACGTTAGTTCATTCGCCAGCACCCAGGCGAGCTACGGAAGATATGGAGTCTGATCCTTTAGAAGAGTCATCTGAGGATTTCGCAATAGTACCTGATGTAGACCCAGTACCTAGACACACTATAAAGACAAAAGATGTCACGGTAGTACCTAATATCGCTCCATTTCCTGACGATCCATATGCACTAGCTAGGAGAGGATATCCTACTTTTGTAGATGAGAGCCATCTGAGACAGCACTACCCATACTCTCACCACCACCCCCACACCCATACATGTTACCCACATATGTACCGCCACCAACTACACCGCCCCCACCATCAGCTACAGACTTTACTCCCCCGTCTCAGCCATATGAACTCGGAGAAGAGGCTAGGACCATCATTTCTAGGTACAATGTCTTACGATCACCTATTCCAGATATCCCTACACCGCCACGAATATTTGAGATTGGAGAAAGTTCGCAAGCAGCAATGGACCGACCACCCACCATTCCCACACTTATGGCATGCTTGGAAAGACACGAGGAGCAGATTGATACTGCCTTAGGCCATCTAGATGAGTTACCTCTTGAGCGCATTGAGTCACTTGAGGATTCAGTGGAGGAGTTAGTTTCTAGGAAAGCAAGTATGCAGCAGGAGATAAATATCTTAAGCATCGGAATGTAGGAGACTCATGAGAGGGAAGATAATCTGGAGGAACATCACGGGCGAACTAGTCAACACATACCACTGCTATATGACAATGACGTGATGATGTCACAAGCAATGATGAGGCAGAGCGATGACTTAGTGATGGCTTACTCTAGAATTACCACATTAGAGGCAGTAGTGGTAGATATCCAGGCCCGATATCAGGAGTATATACAGGTCCTTCTCAGCATGATCACAGAGCTGGAGAGTCGCCGCGAAGGAGCCCCTGGTAGCCATTAGAGTAGGTCCTTATCTAACAGCTTTTGGTATGATATCCTAGCCACGGTATGTGGCCTAAATAAGACACTTGTATTATTTTGTTATATGACAAAATTTGCGAGTTGTTTATGACTATATGTGGTTTTGATATTATGATGTGTTATGATATCGACTGATGTGGACCAGAGTGGATCACTTTACCGTGTGATAATATTCGGGCATGATATGATCATATGATTCTTATATTGCTATGATTTCAACGCGTATACCTTGTTATTTGTTATGTTTTAACATAACATGGTCATTATAAACATATATTTTCTTGTGGTATTAATAGAAATATGCCTCGAACAAGAAGATCTACTGAAACTCCAGCTCCCGCTATGTCCCAAGCTGCTATCCAAAAACTAGTTGCAGACAGTGTTGCTGCAGCACTCGAGAGACAAGCAGCAACAATGGCCCGCTCTGGAAGCACTAGCAGGCCTAACGAAGGAGGCGAGGCAGCTATAACTCGCCAGTGCACTTACAAAGACTTCATGAACTGTAAGCCAACCTTTTTCAAAGGAACAGAAGGAGTGACTGAGTTGGCTCGCTGTTTTTGAGCGAACAAAGACAGTATTCATTAGAAGCGGTTGTTCTGAAGACTGCAAGGTCACTTTTGCTACGGGGACACTATTGGATGATGCCCTATCCTGGTGGAATGTTTCTGCCCAAACTATGGGTATTGAATCAGCTTATCAACTCACCTGGGCTAACTTCAAGAAGAAGATGCTAAAGAAGTATTGTCCCCGCACTAAGATTAAGAAGTTGGAAGACGAGTTTTACCAGCTGGTGGTGAAGGGAACTGATCTCAAGACCTACAACCGAACGTTTCAGGAACTGGTAATGCTATGCCTGACTGTAGTGCCTGATCTTGAGAAAACATTGGAGAAGTATACTGAAGGATTGCTCCGCAGTATCGAGGGGAATGTTACCTCATCAAAACCGTAGTCGCTGGAGGAAGCAATTACCATTGCACATAGGTTAATGGATCGGGAAGTCAAGCGTGGTTCCACCCAAGGAGGCAATGATCACAAGCGAAAACTTGATGACAAAAGGACCACTCACCATCACAATAACTACCCCAACAATAATACCTACAACAACAACAACCGGAACAACAACTACCATTACCAACAGAATCGAAACAACCATCACCAGCAACAGAACCGAAGGCAGGAAACTGCCCGAGCTTACATAGCCCCACCCGCTGGAGGCAGTGGTTATGCTGGAAGTTTTCCCTATGCAACCGATGCAGGATGCATCACAATGGGCCTTGTTTTGCTACATGTGGAAAATGTCAGAAAATAGGCCATAAGACTGCAGAATGTAAGGCCACTAGCGCTAACCTGCAACCAGTGACTGTGACATGTTACTCCTGTGGTGAAAAAGGGCATTACAAGAACCAGTGTCCAAAGAAGAATGTTGTCCAGAATAACCCGGCCCGTGCAATAGATTACATTCTAGGAGATGGGAACACTCAACACAACCCGATGTAGTCACGGGTACGTTTCCTCTCAATCATCATCTAGCTAGAGTATTGTTTGACACCGGAGCTGATAAAAGCTTCATATCTGTTACTTTTGATTCTTTACTTAAACTCACCCCGACAGCCCTAGACAATACCTATGAAATAGAGCTAGCTAATGGAAAACTAGTAGCCACTAATTCTATAATCCAAGGCTGCACCCTAACTTTACTAAACCAACCTTGTAACATTGACCTCATGCCTATTGAACTCGGAAGCTTCGACGTAGTTATTGGAATGGATTGGTTATCTAAAAACCACGCAAAGATCATATGTGACGAGAAAGTAGTTCACATTCCTTTTGAGGGTGAAACTTTGATTATTCGAGGTAATCAAAGTAGGACAAGACTAAGCATTATATCTTGTCTTAAAACCATGAAATACATCGACGAAGGATGTCATGCTTTTCTAGCTCACGTGACGGAGAAAAAGGTGGTCGAGAAACGAATTGAAGATGTGCCTGTGGTGAAGGAATATCCAGAAGATTTTCCTGGGGAATTTCCTGGTTTACCACCTGTTCGTCAGGTAGAATTCTAGATTGATTTGGTTCCGGGAGCTGCGCCAATAGCACGAGCAACTTACCGCTTAGCTCCGTCTGAAATGCAAGAACTATCCAACCAATTACAAGAGTTGTTGGATAGAGGTTTCGTTAGGCTAAGTTCTTCACCTTGGGGGAGCCCCTGTCCTGTTTGTCAAAAAGATGGATGGATCTCTTAGAATGTGTATCGATTACCAGGAGTTAAACAAACTCGCGATAAAGAATCGATATCCATTACCAAGGATAGATGATTTGTTCGACCAGCTGCAAGGGTCGAGTGTCTATTCCAAGATTGATTTAAGATCGGGTTATCATCAGCCGCGTGTCAGGGAAAAGATATCCCTAAGACGACATTTAGAACAAGGTACGATCACTACGAATTTCAGGTGATGCCATTTGGTTTGAAGAATGCACCAACTGTGTTTATGGATCTCATGAACAGGGTGTGCAAACCTTATCTGTACAAATTCGTGAGCGTGTTCATTGACGATATTCTCATTTACTCCCGCAACAAAGAAGAGCATAAGGAGCATTTGAGGACTATTTTGGAACTACTCAAGAAAGAGCAATTGTACGCAAAGTTCTCCAAATGTGATTTTTGGATTCGTACTGTACAGTTTCTTGGGCACATGATTGATCATCATGGCATTCACGTAGATCCTTCCAAAATAGAAGCAGTCATTTGGCCGACACCTACGACCCCTACGGAGGTACGACAATTCTTAGAACTTGCTGGCTATTATCGGAGATTCATAGAAGGATTCTCAAAGATTGCAAAATCCTTGACTGAATTAACTCAAAAGAACAAGAAGTACATCTGGGGAGAAGATCAGGAGGAAGCATTTCAGCTACTAAAGCAAAAGCTTTGCGAAGCTCTAATTCTAGCACTACCTGAAGGGAGTAGCGATTTCGTTGTTTACTGCGACGCGTCACATCAAGGTCTGGGCGCCGTATTAATGTAAAGAGAGAAGGTTATCGCTTATGCATCCCGACAGCTCAAGCCGTATGAGAAGAATTACACAACACATGATCTAGAACTGGGAGCAGTAGTATTTGCTCTTAAAATCTGGAGGCATTACTTGTACGGCACAAAGTGTATTGTGTTCACTGATCACAAGAGCCTTCAACACATTCTTGATCAGAAAGAATTGAACATGAGGCAACGAAGGTGGTTGGAATTGCTAAGTGACTACGATTGTGAAATCCGTTACCATCCTGGAAAAGCAAATGTGGTAGCAGATGCTTTGAGCAGGAAAGAACGAATTAAGCCTCTTCGAGTCAGAGCATTAGTCATGACCATTAGTTTGAATTTACCATCTCAAATTCTCCAGGCACAGTCTGAAGCGTTGAAAGAAGAGAACATTCAGGCTGAGAATTTAAGAGGTATGGACAAGGAGTTTTAAAGTCATTCTGATGGAACTCGTTGCATAAAGAACAGAAGCTAGGTACCACTTTATGGTGATTTGCGAAATGTGATTATGCATGAGTCACACAAGTCGAAGTACTCCATTCACCCGGGTTCTGAGAAGATGTATCAGGACCTTAAGAAGTTTTACTAGTGGCCGAACATGAAGGCTAACATTGCTGAGTATGTTAGTAAATGTTTGACGTGTTCACGAGTGAAGGGGGAACATCAAAAGTTTTTCGGCTTGTTGATTCAACCGGAGATTCCTGTATGGAAATGGGAGAGAATAACAATGGATTTCATCACCAAGTTTCCTAAGACGTCAAGTGGGTATAACACAATTTGGGTCATCGTCGATCGTCTTACGAAATCAGCACTTTTTACCAATCAAGGAGACTGATGAGATGGAAAGCCTAGCAAGGTTGTATCTGAAGGATATAGTTTCACGACATGAAGTGCCAATTTCCATTATTTCGGATCGTGATGCTCGTTTCACGTCCCACTTTTGGCAATCACTCTAGAAGGCGTTGGGTACTCAACTAGATATGAGTACTGCCTATCACCCTCAGACTGACGGACAAAGCGAAAGAACCATCCAGACGTTGGAACATATGCTTAGGGCATGTGTAATAGACTTCGGAAAAGGCTGGGATAGACATTTACCTTTGGTAGAATTCTCATACAACAATAGTTAACATGCCAGCATCAAGGCCGCACCATTCAAAGCGCTTTATTGACGAAAGTGCCGATCACCCGTCTGCTGGGCTAAGGTTGGAGAAGCTCAACTCACCGGACCAAAAATCATTCGAGAAACCACTGATAAGATAGTACAAATTCAAGAACGGTTAAAAGTTTCCCGAGATAGGCAGAAGAGTTACGCAGATATAAGACGGAAGCCTATGGAATTTGAAGTTGGAGACAAGGGTATGTTGAAGGTTTCACCATGGAATGGTGTTGTTAGATTTGGAAAGCGGGGAAAGCTGAATCCCAGATATATCGGGCCATTCAAAATTCTGGAGAATGTCGGCCCGGTAGCTTACAAACTTGAGCTTCCTATAGAGCCCAGTAACATACACCTGACCTTTCACATATCTAATTTGAAGAAGTGTCTGTCAGATGAAACGCTTGTTATTCCAATGAAAGAGCTCCAGCTCGACGACAAACTACACTTCGTGGAGAAGCCTGTGGAAATTATGGAAAGAGACGTTAAGCAATTAAAAAGGAGTCGTATCCCTATCATAAAAGTCAGGTGGAATTCTAAGAGAGGACCGGAATTCACCTGGGAGCGGGAAGATCAATTCCGTAAAAAGTATCCGCACCTTTTTCCTAACACCTCGAAAAACATTGACGGAATCTCGGGACGAGATTCCATTTAAGGGAGGGAGACTGTAACAACTGGTAATTTCACCTTACTTTTATCACGATTACTTATCCATTTTCTACGCATAATTGTTTTTTTACAATATCGACTTGTTTGACTACTACCCTTTCATGTGGCGTAACTCACATCCTTAATGAATGTGTTCACCCGCGGACCGACACTGACCTACTTCATGTTTATTTCAACATAAACATTTTATAAGTCAAGTACCAAAGTTTTACCAACCTTCATTTACCACTCTACGTTAATCCGTTAACGAGCATTCAAGGCTAAATTTTTGTTACCTAATAAAGTCTCAATGAAATCCTAGAATTGCTATAACTACGATTTTGGGTAACTAAACCATAAACCTCAAGTACAACGCTCCAAAGCTAAAGTACAAGCTTTTTAAACACAAAACCCTACTATTACGATATCTCCCGGTATAAACCCTAAACTTCCAAAACCATGATTTTATGTGGACGAATCACAAACCCTAATTAATAGGGACATGTTTTCTACAAAAATATAAAAGTACAAGTTTTCCAAGCCAAGGTACAAGTCATTAAAGCATAAAAAGGTAATAATTATGTTTAGCTCATTATAAACCTCAGTGTACTCACCCTAAAAGCAAATATTACAAGTCTTTCATGCACAAGGCTTTAAAAATATATTTCTTATATTTAATAACCCTAAGTACAAGTCCTTAAACCTAATTTACAAGTGCCTAATGCATAAGATCTAAAAACAATACTTTTACTTATTTTAAACTTAACTAAATTAATCTAAAATTTTATAAACTTAACTAAAGGCTTAACCATATATTTTCCATATCACTAAAACCCTAGTAAAACCCTAAATAGATTATGTACAACATCTTATAGCCTTGGTACCACCCTTTCAAGCAAATCGAACCCCTAGTTACCTTATGGTTAAAAATGAACTAAAACCTAACTAATTTAGTTCCTAAGTCCTACATGTTCATATTCTAGCCACAAGAGACTCTTTTGGTGCCCTAAACTTCCCCATAGTCATGTCCCCTTGATATTTTTAGTATGGTCAAAATGGTGGAAATTTTACATGGAGATTTTACCACACAATCCTTTAATCCTCATTACAACACTTGGCTTCATACAACACCATGACACCTAGTCTTGTCCCCTACTACACAACATGATGACTTAGACACCTTCCAAAGCCTTCTCATTTCCACTCTATAAATAGCAAGGTATTCCCATGCATTTTTGCTCATCCCATTCGAACCACACCTCAAAGACACACAAATTTAGTTTCTCTCTGATCTGAGGGTTCTAGTACAAGCCAAGGAAGGGCTTAGAGTGGTCTAGGGGGAAGAGAAAATCCTAGAGGGTTTGTAGAAGCATGGTGACCATATAAGTTTTATATAGGCGTTTTCTTGTCCGACCAAGCTCACAAGTGTAGTAAGTTATCCCAACCCTCTCAAGTTATCCCAACCCTCTCTTTAATAATTTTTCAATTCTAATAACATTTATATGTAGTGTAGACTTAGTGTCATGAAGAATCAAAACTATACGCCAACTTTTACTTTCTCTCTGTTTATGTCGAGCAAGACCAAACACACCCTTGTTAATGCAACATTGCTAAACACTAAGGCACTAATAGAGACACTTAAACAAGTTAAATATATAGTAGATAAGTCCTAGGTAATTTTCATAGCATGCAACAAAGTTAAAACTCGTTTTTGTTTTCGACACTGTCGCTAAAACAGCCCAAACCCCTCACTTTCGCGCTATTTTTGAACTAGTAAATGGGGACTTTAAGCCTGGCCATTAAGCCATCTTAACAAGTTCCTAGGGCACTACAAAAGGCCCCCTAACCTGGTTGAAAAGCCTTTGTGTCACGCTTAAATTCTGCCTAACTTTGTGGTCACATGTCCCAAAAACCAAACGCACCTTATATAACAGGCCTTGAGAAAATTTGTGATTTTTATTAAACTTGACCTTGAGCTACTCTAGAAACATTAAAAACAAGTTAAACGACATGTCTCAAGGTTGCATGCAAGAGTTATAAAGTTTTAAAGCATGAAAATGAGTTTTTCAAATTTGTCGAAAATAGCCTAAGTGCCCCTTTTCAATAATTAATTCCTCGCTAATCAAAGGGTTGTAAAATATAAGAGTTATACTGTTTTGAAGAGCTCGCTGCAAAGATTTTAAAACCCTAAGAACGTCCTTAAAAACCCTTATGGTCTCTTTTATAATCAATCAAGAAGAAGGTGTTTCGTAAAGATTTTCACAAATGACCCTTGCTTGCACTTTTCAAAATCTAAGTCTTATGATCTATAGGATAATAGAGAATGACTTAAAACGAGTTAGTTAACATATTATGATGTCACTAGGTTACGCCATAAAATTTAATGGGTCAAAATGAACTTTTCTTTTAACTGCGACATGGCCAAGTGACTATATTCACGGGTTTGTTTCTCCCTAACCAAAGATAAATAAAATATGAGACCGATACCATCTTAAAGAGCTTACAGCAAAGTGTTTAAAGGATCAATAGCGTCGTACAAATATTGGCTTGCCTCGTGTATAATTGGTCCTCTTTTGGGCTTGTTGTCGCAAAAACCAACACCCTTTATATAAGGTACCCAACCCCCCTACTTTGGGAAATTATTGTGACCAAACCATAAGAGCTTAAGAATTCTAGTTTGAACCATTAGAAAGACCACCCAACAAACTCTTGAAAGGAACAACAACGTAGTAAAAACCTCTCGATGCCTCGCTTATATTTACCCTTATTTTTGTCGACTTAGGCCTAAAACAAGTGCATTTTTTTTAGAAAACTACAAGGGTAGAAATTGTAATTTTTGAAAAATAAAGTTTTCTTGGGCTAAAAATGTAATTTCTTCAAAGTGAGGGTAAAAACCGTCAATACTCAAAATTATAAAATATAACATTTTTGGAAACATATCATATTTATCAATTTGGGTTTCGATAAAACTTATAAACGATCGACCGAGCCATAAAAATAAGTATGATAAGTATTACTAAATTTTGAAGAGACTTCATGTTCACCCAACCATCGATAAAGCATTATCATCACATATACTTGAATTCGAATACTAAAAACTTGACATACCAACTCAGTTCGCGGGTCGGAGCCGTTTATTCACATTACTTATTTTATTTTCCATCCAGACTACGGTAACACCGAGGTGAGTTCATAGTCCACTTTTTACTTATTATTCAAACTCGTGGGGAGATACATGCTACGAACCCGAACACAAGTATTTTTCTATGCTACACCTACACCTGATTGTTATTGCTTAAGTTACTTACACCTGCCACTGAAAGTCCCTCACATAATGAACCATTAATCACTTTACAAGTGAACGCGAATATAGTGAATAGATCTATTGGAAGTTGACACCCCATTTGTGTTAGCCGGTCAGGTAACCAAATGCACTTTATTTGAGGACAAACAGGAGAATTGGCAAACTCCTTACAGAAGGGAACGGTTGCTCCCATCATCATTATGATGCTTGTAACCATGTCATTATGACAATTACACTACATTGGTTAAGGCTTGCGTCCATGAGACTTAAGGCAATATGTTGTGCTACGATACTACGAATTTTACTACTTTTTCAACTTGTGTTCAACTGATTATTATTACAAACACTATGGATTCATTCAACCTTTGTGTTGACTTTTTAGCATGTTTTATCTCAGGTAACTGATGCACTGCTTGGCACGGAGTGGTTATGGACTTTCTTTCAAATGGCGTCCATTTTGTTATCATTCATAAAATAATGTGTATTTCATTAATTACTGTTGGGACCTCTTTTTATGTAAACTCTGAGTTATATAAATGAATGATAACTATTTTATTTAAAAACGTCTCTTTTCGAGTCGTTTTCTATTATTACGATTGTGATCCATGAAGTAATACCCCAACTCTTATTCCGCTGCGTATAACAAAATTTGGGGGTGTTACAGAGTAAGTCGAAGAGAAGCTTTGTGACTAAACCACTATAAATTCTCATGTTGATGTTTGATCTTTCCATCTCTTATTGTCTCGCATTTACTTTTATTTTCATATATCGTGATTGATTGATTTCACTTAAACTTGAATTTAAATTATCAAAACTTAAATTTTAAAAACGCCAAAAACTATTAACCCCTCCCTTTTCTAGTTTTTCACGTATACTTATTTAGAGGTATTTAAACCGAAAGTAGCTATTAATGACTCTATTTCTCTATCATGTCTTTTTGCAACTTACATATGTCACTCTACCTTACATCGAAAATAACTTTATCGATTAGTTTGAAGATACTCCGTATCATAATATATTTAAAGAGGAAAACATAAAAATAAGAAACAATTTTTTTTTTTTTTTTTGAATTTTAATTTTAAAATTTTATTTTTATTATAAAACTATAAAACTGAAAAAGTACGGAACAAAAAATATAAATTTTGATAAGACACAAAATATATTAGAATACATAAAATACGGAACATAACATGAACGATAAAAAAATTGTTTTGTCCTACTTATAAAGGGTAACCGTGAGCCAAAGGATAGCAATAAGAGCATCTCAAATTTTAACACTCAACTTTTTCACTAAAATAGTGTTGAAGTAACAACTTTATAGGATATTTTTGCAATAAATAAAATGTGCTACAACGTGTAGCACTAAATATTTACGCTAAACACTTTTATCTAGTTTAAATTGTATGTTAATCACAATATATAAAAAAAAATAGTTGCAATATCATATATCAATATTATTTTTATTGTAATTGATTAGAGACTTATAAACATATACTCCTATAGGTTTTATAAATTAGTTTTATTTTTATTTAAATATCAAAGGTTTAACAAATATATAAAAGTTTTATTGAAATGAAATAGTACAGTTTTAGTGATATGAATGGTATCTTTTATATTTAATGGTTTATTATTTATTGCACTAAATTTATGATAACAATAGTGCTAACCAAGGTTATAAATAGCGCGAGGCGTGATTGTATGACCAAGTTTCACGCATTTGTGGTCAAGGTTAAGCTTTTGTTTTAATAAGGCGTGACATAATGTGACACAAAATATAAAAATATTTATATATTTATATCATATTTCATATATATCGAGATTACAAAAAGACGTGACATAAGGTGGCGTGGCGGCATGGCGTGACAACATGATCAAGTCTCACGTCTTTACGATATCTTTGCGAGGCCTTTGCGAGACTTTTAAAACCATGATGCTAACATTGGAGAAGTAGTTTGTATTTTTAAGACTAAATTAGTACAAAAAAAATACCTTTAATACTAAGGGGCCGTTTGGTTTGTTGCTAGAAAATCACAATGGGTATCGGATTTTGTATGGGGTAGAATGACAATAGATATGAAAAAGTGTATAATTATGATTGTTTATGTTTGGTTGATAAAATATGAAATGAAAACAAAGTGTATAGATATTTGAATTTTGTAGTGAAAAAGAGAGGAGCCCGCGAGAATGGATTTCATAGACACCAGATTAGTGTGTAATGAATCTATAACTATGATATTCCCATTTCATTACTGGACTCACAAAGCAAACACCTTTAACCACTTTCATAGTTATAGTCTCATTCCCGTAGTGGGATACCAAACACACCCTACCACATCAGCTTTTCTCTCTGATGACCAGACACGACAAAATTGCCATAGTCGGTGACCGAGTTTATTATTATTATTATTATTATTATTATTATTATTATTATTATTATTATTATTATTATTATTATTATTATTATTATTTTTAATTCAAATATTTTAAATAACAAATTTAAAATTCATTAAAAATAGAACATTACAATACTAATTAAAACTTAAACTAATAAAACTCAAACATTACAATACTAATTAAAAATTTAAATTAATAATTTAAGTTGTAGCGTGTCTTGATTGATGCCTTAATATCCATTAGTTCTTGTAGTTTTCGTGGGGGCAAATTTGGGTCGATTGCTGTATTGTAGAAAATTAGTCTTGCTCGGGTTGATTGGGCCATTAATGCCATTTGGTGTTTTTGGAGCTCAAATTTCTCTCTTTTCATCTCCAGCTCTTTTTCTCTCAACTTTATGTATGCCTCTTTCATACTCTTATTTTTTTTCCGGTTTTGACGGCTTGAACTTGAAAAAGGTTTCGGCTAACGAACTAACAAATGATTCTCGTGGATCAAGAGAGGAGGAGGATAATTTCTTCCTGGCTGGTGCACGACCTTTTGGTCGTGATTCTCTAGTCTGCTCCTCATCATCATAATCATTCACGTCTTAGAAATTCAAAAGACCTTGTGTTGACCTCGAGGTAGTTGTAGAACCATTTGATTTCTTTCGACTATTCCTTCTGAAAGCAGGCATCTCAATATTCTTCCAAGCATCATGATTCCTCAAAATTTTCCAACAAACCTCTAATGTAAAATCATGACTGATGAGTGTCTAAATACTCATCATTTTTGTACCATTTAAACTGCAAAAACATCTGAAAACACTCAGAAATGCATCAAAATGATAAAAATATCACAAATAAGTGTTTTAAATGCAAAAATATCAAAATCTGGTGAAAAACGTATCAAATTTGCATAATTGGCAGTTTTAGTCCCCCAAGTTTCAAAAGTTGTCAAAAACAGTCCCTGGTAAAACCAAATAAAGAGAAATATCATTTTAAAGTCCCTAGGGATTCTTAAGTTGTCAAAAATGGTCCTTGAGATTTAAATTTACAAATTTACAATTTAGGTCCTTTAACTTTCAAAAATGACAACTTAGGTCCCTTAACTTTCAATAATGGCAAGATAGGTCCCTAAACTTTCAAAGCTTGTCAATTATGGTCCCTTAAAACAAGTTTGGAAATTGGCAGGATTGGTCCTTCTAGTTTGACAGAATTGCACAAAAGGTCCTTGTCATTAAACATAAGCTAAGCCTTGTCAAAATGATTTTGACCCCTGCCTTTTCCCTTTTGACCTCCTGCCTAAACAAATGATCCCTCCCTTTTGGACCCCTTGGTCAAAACCAAGTCAAACACAGCCTGTTTCCCTCCACCTCCTGCTTCCCCCTCAACTTGCCTGTTCTGTTACTGCTTCTCCCAACACACATCACCTCAGCCCCCCTTATCTCTTCCACTCTCACCCCCTCATCATATCACCTATCCACCCCCCCCCCTAGTTGATAAAACAGTGCCCTATAAGTCAAATCTCCACTTCCCGCCAAAATGGAAAAAATGGCTAACTCACTCAAAGTTCTCCCATTGGCCAAAATAAGAGGTGGGAATCTATCAGAAGGCCACGTGGATCAATTTTAAAGCTTAAAAGAGGAGGAAGACAGAAGCAAATGGAGTAGTTAGTTTTATTTATTTCCTTTAATGTCGTTTTTTACCTAAATGTTTTAGTTTAGTAGAAAAATGTTGTAATTTCATTTCTTTGTATCACATTCAAGTTATATTCTCATTTTGAAGTGTTGTTAAGTATCAATCAAAGTCTTCATTCAAATTCCAAGTTTATAGTCTACTGTGGAACTTTTAGGTTTTAAATTTTATGAACAAGCTTCTCATAAGCTTATGCTAGAGTCAAATAAGCTCCTTTAAGCTTATTGTAGCCTTTGGAAAGCTTGCAATCAAGTTTTTAAGTAGTTTTGTAGCATGGTCAACAGAAGTCAACTCTGAGCTTCATATGGTTTTGGAAATGGTATTTGGTGATGCAGAGGTTGATATGGGTGAAATAGGTTAGATTAGGTTAGTATTGGGTTTTGATTTTACCTTTGCTATATCGGTTTGGAGTTCATGTGAGTTAGTTTCTCTTTTTCAATATTTCAAGTCTATTTGCGGTTTTGCTTAAACACTGTATCTGTGGTCATAAACTGCTAATACCTGTTTAAACAATTATACTTAGGCCAGTTGAACTTAGATTAATCATTAAAATTTATTGGTTCAGAGGTTTACTCTTTTAATCTTCATAACAGTTGTAATCAAGAGTGTTTGGAATTGCTGCACCTACTGTTTTAGAGGCCTATTCAGTAGTTGTCTTTTGTTGTTTCAAGTTTGCTAAGTCCAATGGAGTCCTTATCCATCTTGTTCTTGCACCCAAATAAGCTCAAAGTCAAAATTGCACTTTAAGTACCATTAGCGACCCACTTTGTTGGAATTTGAGGATTACAGATCATGGTTTTGTGTTTAGAAGTCTTAAACAAAGCTAGCATTAGCCTTATTTCATCATAATATTTCATTTCCAGTCTTCAAATCATGATCAAAAATCCAGATAAGTCAACTTTCCACTTTTTCTTAAAAAGTCAAAAGCTAAAAACTAAGTTTTGGCCAACATAGGGGTATTTTTCATGGATTCATTTCTTGGGCAAATCAAGTAAATTTTGTGGCTTTTAAAACCTCTCCTGGTCTAGTTTCTTATTACTATTTTTGTTGATTTTTAGAATTTTTTCAAAAGCTCCAAATGAGCTTGTTAAAAGTGGCAAAAGTGCCTTGTGCAGGGCATTAGGCCTGCACAGGTATTATGCAGTATTTGTAGCTTATGCACAGAGCTTGTTAGAGCTCACCTAGGTCTAATTCTTGGTTTACACATTCTCAGCTAGGTCTTGTTCAAGTTCCAATTGGTGGGTTTCTATTTTCAGCTTATTTGATTGCTTATTCATATGCTGCAAGTTACCTCCCAGAACTGCTTTTTAGCCAAAAGCTCATAGCATCAAATCTGTCTTAGCTTGCAATCAGAGGCTGTGGCTTGTTGAAACTTGTTCCATTTGTGTTATTTTAGCTTATTAGAGCTTCTCTTTCAGTTTGGTAGCCTTTGGATTCCATTTGCTTAATCAAGTGCTTATTTCAATAAGCACTTCCAATTCAGTTGCATAATCCTCCACATAAGCTCCTGTTTTTCCAATTTTCCTAGCTTCCTAATAATGTTTTAGACTTTTCCTGAAATTTTCAGATTTTTCTAAGGTGTTTTGCTATTTTTCTTAATTTAAATTAGTTTTTAAGCATTTTTAATTAGCTTTAAATACAAAAAATTAAGAAAAGGTTCAAAAAAATAATTTTTCAATTTTCTTAAGTTAAGATAAATATAAAAAGAGAAAAAAGTATTTTTCTAGATTTTTCTTAGTTAAATTTGTATTTTTAAATAATTTAATTAGTTTTAATTAGTTTAAAATTCCTAGAAAATAGAAAAATAATCAGAAAAATACAAAAATAGTTTTGAAAATTCTAGTTTGTTATTTTAGACTTTTCTAAGTCTTAATTTTATTTTTCTAGCTCTATTTCCTATTTTCTTGTATTTTAGATAATTATTAAATAGTTAAAATTAGTTTTTAATTAATAATAATTAATTAAATAGTTATAAAAATAATTTTCTTTTTCTATAAATTTTCTTTTATCATTAGGATTGTAAAAATGTATTTTTCATATTTTTAGGATTTATATTGTATAAGTTTCGCTTTTTATTTTGCACGTTTACGTAATTTAATTTTAAACGTAAGTTTTTAGTTTTAAACGTTCATCATTTTAAATATAGTGATAGCGTTTATTTAATAGTTTTTATCTTTTTAACTTTCTTTAATTTGCATTTAAGCCCCTGTAGTTTATGGGCTTTTCCTTAGTTAGAATCTTATCCAAATCTCTTTTCCCGTCAAATCTCTCGATCACTACACGTCTGACTATTCTCGCACAGCTCGTTGGGACTTAACGACCTGGGGAAACACTATACTCTCATGATCTTCATTGCATTCGTTGAGCAGCGTTTTAATTACATCGCCATTCACAAGTGGCGGGCTTGAGTGATTTAGCTTAGCTGTTCAACGCATCAAATTTTGCGCCATTGCCGGGGACGGTGCTAATAGTCTTCGTTAGCGATTAGTGATTTGACATCACTCTTGTTTATACCATCTATATAATCCAAAACCCAAAAGATTTTCATTCTTAGTTTTTACATCATGTTTTTCAAAAATACCAAAAATATTCCTCTTTACCCTCTTACCCTTTTTAATTCTTTATCCCTTTACCCTCTATCCATTTGATTCTCTTCTTCTATTCTCATGGACTCTGATCGACGGCAATTGCGGACGAAGCGTTTAAAAGCTTTGACTTTATCACAAATATCAAGAATTCGTGTTGTTCGTGATGATCCATTAATTCTGCGTAGGGAGATGGAACGAGAAACCGGGGTGACAAAGGACCGGTACTTCCCTCTAATAAAGGAAGTGCTAAATACGTCCAACCCACGGTTATCCAAAGATCTAATCCCTCAATTGCTCCTAAGCCGTCTAGAATTGATCCTAAACTTTCACGATTACGGTTAAAAGCAAACATGCATAATTCGTGACCGGTGACTAGCAAGAATGACTTGCCTAATCTTCACGTTTCTCAAGAACCAGAACCCGAGACCATAACGGAAGTGGTGGAAATTGCTAGCTCTCAGAGCACACCACTTGTCCCACCTCCGGATTTTTCAAAATGTTCTTTGAGTCTTATTAGTCATTCAGATCACCATGTTGGTTTTGTTGATTCTTTGAATGAACGGATTCCTTCTCATAACTCTCAAATAGAATCGTTTATTCCTTGTGTCGGTTGTGGTGATCCTCTTTATGGTTCACCGTTAATCGTGTTAATGCAGGTACAAAGTGTGGTAATGATATTCTTAACGGGGTTGTTTGTTTTGTGGTTCGAGGAATTCATTTGATTATGATCCTAATCAGAACTCATTTAACGACCCCTCAAATTTTTCCAACTACCCACCACAGCCCGACTCATCTTTATATAATCAACAATACTGCTGTGAATTTTGTGGAAATCCTCACCAAGGATTTGAGTGTCAATCCGGAAACACGATTGTCTATGAACAGTTTTCCGATGATGCTCAGAACTTTGGTTCTGACCAATATCCATATGATTCACCAATTCAGGCTCAACAGTTTTTTGTTGTGAGAACTGTGGAGGTTCCCATTTCGCTCGATTGTCAAACAGGGAATCCATTTCCTTGTAACAATTACGACTATCCATATCTCGACCAACCTCCACAGTGCCAAATGACTCAAACTCCTCAGCAAACCCAACAAGACACTTATCTAGAGCTTCTGGAGTCAGTGAAAAGAACTGAGGAGTTGAGTAAGACAGCATTTCATAATGTTCCCAGTTTTTCTTGTGTTCATTGTAGGGGTCCTCATGATGATTATCAATGTCAACCTTCCGGTTTTGACAAATCTCCACTCCCACAATGTCCTGTCATTCAAAATTCACATGAGAAATCCATGGAAGAATTGCTAGCTGAAGAGCAGGCTGCTAAAATAAATTCCCAAATTGCTTTTGAAAAGTCTATTAGGGAATTAATTGCAAAAGAAAAAGCAGCCAGATCTAGCTCTCAATTTCATTTTATTCCTGATGATAGTGATGATGATGATACACTTGATTCATCAAGTTCATCAGTTGACATCGGCAGTTGAGATTCATTCTCAAACAACTGTTATCACACCCGAGGTTCACACTCACTCTCTGAACATGGGGATGAGCTTCTTGACACTGTTCCTGAAAAGGAATCGGAAGAATTTATAAAGTCTAGTGTTGAGGACCTTGTCCCAATCCCGAGAGTCACAGGGGAATTCTCGAGCATTTGTGTGATATCCCTCCTCCTCTTGTCTTCCAAAGTAATCATGTTGAGATATGCTCCGATTCTATTGATGACGATTCGTTATCTTGTGGAGACATAAGTTATGTGGGAATTACCTTCGGCTTGTCAGCTTAGAAGAGAATGATGAAGAAATAATCCAAGACGAAGCTCTTCGTCTTACATTATTGAATGTTAATCTTCTCATTTCTAGAATCGAGGCTTTTAATGAAAAGCCTACTTCATATCCTATCCCCTTTGAGGATAGTGAACTTTTGTTCAATGATTCTATTCTGAATTGCAAAGCGTTCCATTTTGATCATATGGGAGAGAAGATTAGTGGTATTACCACCCCTCATTCTCATAATTCTCTCCCCGATTATGAATCATTCACTTTTGAGGAGTTCCCCATTGAACTCACTCAATTCAATCCCGAATATGAATCATTTTCCTTTGAGGAGTTCTCCTGTGAACTCACTCATATCATATCTCTACTGTGAGTATGATAACTTCTACTTTGATCTAGACACACCCGGGATATGTCTAGACCAATTGAGCTTAAAAGATGAAATTCATGCTACCATGAATTCTCCTGTGAGTGATGATGAGTTAATCATGATCTTTATCATGACTTTCTTTCTCTTTTTCACTTATCCCGTGGCTTCTCCTGTTCTTCACTCCTTCAGGAATGAAGACATTATCTTTGACCCGGCATTTTCATTTATCATTTTTGAGCCGGTTCTATCTATATCTCATCGGTGTGGAACTTTCACGTACTTCAATGTTTATACAAACATCTTGAATGAAAGTCCGATGGAGATTGTTTCTTCCACTTTGCTTCCCCATGAACCAATTAATTCGGGGTCTAGTCAAGCTAGCGACTTCGGTAATCAAAACGATAGTTAAACATGAGTTTTCACCCGTGTGTCCCACCTAGTGGGGAGATGCCCCACATGTTGTATGTAGATCTCAAAAAAAAAAAAAAAAAATGAATGAATGAAAATTGTGAATATTAAAAAAAAAAGAGAATAACTGTTGTGTTTCTACACTTGGCTAGTAATGTTATCTTTTTACGTTCTAAGTTTCGGCATAACAGTCGGTACTTTGAATATTGAGGACAATATTCATTTCTAAGTGTGGGGAAATTCGGGCAATTTGATCATAAATGTACCCTTTTAGTCCCTTTTTCCTCCAAAATGGCCAAATTTTAAAATTTTTTATTTAGTGGAAGTACCATGTACTAGACACAACAAATGGTAATCAGTCCGCCATGTCTAACCCACATAAGGATTGGCTAATCCAGGAGCAAACGGCTCTTGGTAAAGATATCTCAAATCCGTTTATATGGCTTGCAATTTGCCCAAAATTGTATGGTTTTCATCTCACCATATCCTAAAAAGTGAAGAGTTGGCAAGCAAGGTTATGGCTTGTGGTAAAGGAAGTGGAAAACCATAATTGGTAATCAGCTCACCAAAGATAATATTGATAATTTATCTAAGAGTTGGCTAGTCCAGAAGGGTACGGCTTCTGGTAAAGACAAATCAAAACCGTTGAAAGCTTATGATTTGCTCAAAATCACTTGGTTATCAGTGTACCAAGATTCTTACTTGAACTGAAACATTTGGCTACTCCAGAAGTAATGGCTTTTGGTAAAGAGATAAAATCCATTAATTTTTCTCAAAACATTGCTAGGGACTAGCAATATCTTAGTGTGGGGGATTGATGAGTGTCTAAATACTCATCATTTTTGTACCATTTAAACTGCAAAAACATCTGAAAACACTCAGAAATGCATCAAAATGATAAAAATATCACAAATAAGTGTTTTATGTGTTTTAAATGCAAAAATATCAAAATCTGGTGAAAAACGTATCAAGTTTGCATAATTGGCAGTTTTAGTCCCCCAAGTTTCAAAAGTTGTCAAAAACAGTCCCTGGTAAAACCAAATAAAGAGAAATATCATTTTAAAGTCCCTAGGGATTCTTAAGTTGTAAAAAATGGTCCTTGAGATTTAAATTTACAAATTTACAATTTAGGTCCTTTAACTTTCAAAAATGACAACTTAGGTCCCTTAACTTTCAATAATGGCAAGATAGGTCCCTAAACTTTCAAAGCTTGTCAATTATGGTCCCTTAAAACAAGTTTGGAAATTGGCAGGATTGGTCCTTCTAGTTTGACAGAATTGCACAAAAGGTCCTTGTCATTAAACATAAGCTAAGCCTTGTCAAAATGATTTTGACCCCTGCCTTTTCCCTTTTGACCTCCTGCCTAAACAAATGATCCCTCCCTTTTGGACCCGTTGGTCAAAACCAAGTCGAACACAGCCTGTTTCCTCCACCTCTGCTTCCCCCTCAACTTGCACGTTGCATTCTTTGCTTCTCCCAACACACATCACCTCCCCCCTTATCTCTTCCACTCTCACCCCTCATCATATCACCTATCCACCCCTAGTTGATAAAACAAGGCCCTATAAGTCAAATCTCCACTTCCCGCCAAAATGGAAAAAATGGCTAACTCACTCAAAGTTCTCCCATTGGCCAAAATAAGAGGTGGGAATCTATCAGAAGGCCACGTGGATCAATTTTAAAGCTTAAAAGAGGAGGAAGACAGAAGCAAATGGAGTAGTTAGTTTTATTTATTTCCTTTAATGTCGTTTTTTACCTAAATGTTTTAGTTTAGTAGAAAAATGTTGTAATTTCATTTCTTTGTATCACATTCAAGTTATATTCTCATTTTGAAGTGTTGTTAAGTATCAATCAAAGTCTTCATTCAAATTCCAAGTTTATAGTCTCTTGTGGAACTTTTAGCTTTTAAATTTTATGAACAAGCTTCTCATAAGCTTATGCTAGAGTCAAATAAGCTCCTTTAAGCTTATTGTAGCCTTTGGAAAGCTTGCAATCAAGTTTTTAAGTAGTTTTGTAGCATGGTCAACAGAAGTCAACTCTGAGCTTCATATGGTTTTGGAAATGGTATTTGGTGATGCAGAGGTTGATATGGGTGAAATAGGTTAGATTAGGTTAGTATTGGGTTTTGATTTTAGCACGCTATCATTTGGAGTTCATGTGAGTTAGTTTCTCTTTTTCAATATTTCAAGTCTATTTGCAGCTTTGCTTAAACCGTATCTGTGGTCATAAACTGCTAATACCTGTTTAAACAATTATACTTAGGCCAGTTGAACTTAGATTAATCATTAAAATTTATTGGTTCAGAGGTTTACTCTTTTAATCTTCATAACAGTTGTAATCAAGAGTGTTTGGAATTGCTGCACCTACTGTTTTAGAGGCCTATTCAGTAGTTGTCTTTTGTTGTTTCAAGTTTGCTAAGTCCAATGGAGTCCTTATCCATCTTGTTCTTGCACCCAAATAAGCTCAAAGTCAAAATTGCACTTTAAGTACCATTAGCAACCTTGTTGGAATTTGAGGATTACAGATCATGGTTTTGTGTTTAGAAGTCTTAAACAAAGCTAGCATTAGCCTTATTTCATCATAATATTTCATTTCATCTTCAAATCATGATCAAAAATCCAGATAAGTCAACTTTCCACTTTTTCTTAAAAGTCAAAGCTAAAACTAAGTTTTGGCCAACAGTATTTTTCATGGATTCATTTCTTGGGCAAATCAAGTAAATTTTGTGGCTTTTAAAACCTCTCCTGGTCTAGTTTCTTATTAATATTTTTGTTGATTTTAGAATTTTTCAAAAGCTCCAAATGAGCTTGTTAAAAGTGCAAAGTGCCACTGCAATGCGAGGCATTAGGATTGCAATTATTATCAGATTTGTAGCTTATGCACAGAGCTTGTTAGAGCTCACCTAGGTCTAATTCTTGGTTTACACATTCTCAGCTAGGTCTTGTTCAAGTTCCAATTGGTGGGTTTCTATTTTCAGCTTATTTGATTGCTTATTCATATATGCCTGCAAGTTACCTCCAGGCCTTTTTAGCCAAAGCTCATAGCATCAAATCTGTCTTAGCTTGCAATCAGAGGCTGTGGCTTGTTGAAACTTGTTCCATTTGTGTTATTTTAGCTTATTAGAGCTTCTCTTTCAGTTTGGTAGCCTTTGGATTCCATTTGCTTAATCAAGTGCTTATTTCAATAAGCACTTCCAATTCAGTTGCATAATCCTCCACATAAGCTCCTGTTTTTCCAATTTTCCTAGCTTCCTAATAATGTTTTAGACTTTTCCTGAAATTTTCAGATTTTTCTAAGGTGTTTTGCTATTTTTCTTAATTTAAATTAGTTTTTAAGCATTTTTAATTAGCTTTAAATACAAAAAATTAAGAAAAGGTTCAAAAAAATAATTTTTCAATTTTCTTAAGTTAAGATAAATATAAAAATAGAAAAAAGTATTTTTCTAGATTTTTCTTAGTTAAATTTGTATTTTTAAATAATTTAATTAGTTTTAATTAGTTTAAAATTCCTAGAAAATAGAAAAATAATCAGAAAAATACAAAAATAGTTTTGAAAATTCTAGTTTGTTATTTTAGACTTTTCTAAGTCTTAATTTTATTTTTCTAGCTCTATTTCCTATTTTCTTGTATTTTAGATAATTATTAAATAGTTAAAATTAGTTTTTAATTAATAATAATTAATTAAATAGTTATAAAAATAATTTTCTTTTTTCTATAAGTTTTCTTTTATCATTAGGATTGTAAAAATGTATTTTTCATATTTTTAGGATCTATATTGTATAAGTTTCACTTTTTATTTTTGCGCTTTCGTAATTTAATTTTAAACGTAAGTTTTTAGTTTTAAACGTTCATCATTTTAAATATAGTGATAGCGTTTATTTAATAGATTTTATCTTTTTAATTTCCTTTAATTTGCATTTAAGCCCCTGTAGTTTATGGGCTTTTCCTTAGTTAGAATCTTATCCAAATCTCTTTTCGTCAAATCTCGATCACTACGCACGCGACTATTCTCGCCACATACTCGTTGGGACTTAACGACCTGGGGAAACACTATACTCTCCCGATCTTCATTGCATTCGTGCTTGAGCAGTTTTAAGCTTGTTACGGTCTGCCATTCACAAGTGGCAGGCTTGAGTGATTTAGCTTGACTGTTCAGCACGCATCAATGACCATAAATCACACGGTATTCTATAAGAGTTTTTTCTTTATCGTCTGCATCATTCTCACCAGTTCAATGATTAGCCTTGATATTATCCATAATACCATAAAAATTCCCAACCTTTCTACGAATCATATTCTTCCATTTGGTCATGATAGAGTCATACGTTCTTTCTCAACCAGTTTCCTTTTGAAAGTACTCTATCACCTCCTCCCAAAACCTATTCATGTTGATAGCGTTTCCTTTATCGGTATTTTCCGACACATAAGCCCAAGCTCTACAAAGCCCGATCTCTTCCGCCTTTGTCCATAGTTCGTTCTTTTTTTGTTGGTTCTACCTTTTTGCCTCTGTCCTTCGCCTTTGTACCACGTCTCGAAGGCTTCTTTGGTTTGACGGGTGACGTCTCTTCGACATCGTCATCGTCTTCAACGGGTATGAAATCTGTGGTACGAACCGTGACCCGAACCTTGCCCCATCGAAGCATCTTGACTCGGATAGTTTTGAGTCGAGTATTGTTGAGTCGGATAGTCTGCCATATAATCCTCCAAATCCATATCAAGATTAGCACTACGAATCAGGGAATACGTTTGATACGGTTGAGAAGACTACGAGAAATCCATGTTAGGATAATATGATGACCCACTTGGTTCTTGGTGATAGTCCATATTAGGACGTTGCGGTAGGATAAATTGACGATTAATGTAAAATAGGTTTTGACTTTGATTCGGTTGTGGTAGTCATGTTGGATAATCAAAACTGGGAGCACGAAAGCGAAGACCCAGATTTTGTGGTGGTGTTATGCCAGTTAATTCGAAATTTGAATCCGACAAGAAATTCAAACTCGGTGCATTTTGGGGTAGTCGGGATCGTAGGTTTTTTGATGTGGAAGTTTTTTTTTGTTTTTTTATTTTATTTTATTATTTTTTTTTTTACATGATGAATATGGATGAGAAATTGTTTGAATTGTGTGTTTAGAAGTTTGTTTAAGGTTGGTATTTATAAGGTTGTAAGTTGTAAAGTTTTTAAAAAAGAAAGGTTTTTTTTTTTTTAATTAGCAAATGGATAGTTTTTTTTATTGAATTTGTTGCGTTTAAAACTCAGTCACCAAAACGCCTGATTTGTTAAAAAAAAGAGATTCGGCAGATTGTCTTTTTCTCTTCCTAATTTTCTTCCCCTCATGAGGATGATCAATTTTATAATCGGTCGATTTGGTTTTTAACCCACTGCGATTAGCCTAACATTTGAGATGGTCTAAAAAATAAATAAATATATCGTAAGTTCTTATTTGCTCGTTCTGGGCCTATAGCATATGGTTGGGACCCCCACATGTTACTAAAACATGTATGTTGACATGACATTCCTAATTGGTTTATGTGTTGTTTTAGTACTTCACGTTTTTCTCGTCATTGGTTTGTGAAAATTCACACACAAAGATATATGATTACTAAAACAACACATACGCGTATATATTTGTTTCCGTCGAAGCTTGAAAACGAAGTGTATCTAATACCGTTGGTTCGGATAAACAAGTAATTGAATGAGATTTTCTTGTTAAAGTTATCTAAAGAAGCGATTTTTTTTTTGACTCAGATGTACGTGACATCTCCGAGTTATTTCCCTGAAAACATTTTCGACCCTTTCCAGTCACCCCATTTATATTGACCTGGCGAGTTTTGAGAAAACTAAAGACCTTCATTTAGAAATTTGGACCGCGGTCATTGACCACACCGAGTCACGAGTTTTCTCCTACCGGCAGACGGTACGACCAAGATGTCACAGTCGATGACTTTTCTCTTTTTTTTTTTTTTTTTTTTTTTTTTATTCGAACATTTTAAACAACAAATTAAAATTCATTAAAATTAAAATAAACATTACAATACTAAATTAAAATAAACATTACAAATGTAAACTAATAATCTAAACTGTAGCGCTACTTCATTGTTTCCTTGACTTTCATTAGTTCTTCTAGTTGTCGTGGGGTCAAATTTGGGTCGACTGGGGTATTGTAGAAAATTATGTCGGTCTCATGTTTTGATAGCGTCATGAGGTCCATCGTCTTTTTTTGGAGCTCAAGTTTCTCTCTTTTCATCTCCAGCTCTTTTTCCCTCAACCTTATGTACGCATGATGAGTGTCTAAATACTCATCATTTTTGTACAAATTAGACTGCAAAAACATCTGAAAACACTCAGAAATGCATCAAAATGATAAAAATATCACAAATAAGTGTTTTATGTGTTTTAAATGCAAAATATCAAAATCTGGTGAAAAACGTATCAAGTTTGCATAATTGGCAGTTTTAGTCCCCCTAGTTTCAAAAGTTGTCAAAAACAGTCCCTGGTAAAACCAAATAAAGAAAAATATCATTTTAAGTCCTTAGGGATTCAAAAGTTGTCAAAATTGGTCCTTGAGGTTTAAATTTACAAAATTACAACTTGAGTCCCTGAACTTTGAAATTTGGCAAAAATGGTCCTTTGAGAATTTGAAAATGTCAAAAATGGTACTTGTACTATTAAAGTTTGTCAGTTTTAGTCCTTGTGACAAATTTGGAATAATGGCAGAATTGGTCCTTCATGATTTCAGAATTACAAGTTTAGTCCTTATCATTTAAGCCTAATCTAAACCTTGTCAATTCAATTTGAACCCCTGCCAAACCAGTGACCCTTCCATTTGAACCCCCTGTCATTACCTGTTTTTGAACCCAAACCCAAACACCTTTCCCTCCACCTCCTGCTTATCTTCTTCCCAAGTTGCTCTGCAACTCTCAGGCATCACTTCACCTTTTCCACCCCTTCATCATCGCATCCACCTACCTTTCCCACTACAATAAATGCCACCCCCCCTAGTGCTAGTTTCAGAGCCACAGGTCAAAAGCAGATTTCCCGCCAAAACCAAATCAAGGGCCAAGATCATTTCTAGCCATCCAATGGCTCAAAAGACTGCTGGGATTTGAAGAGAGAGGTGAGAGAAAGAACTTTGATGTATAAAAAGGGAAGAGAAGCTAAGACAAAGGAGTAGTTAGTTTTTTAGTTTTCAATGTATGTCGTTTTGATAACAATGTCTTAGTTTTAATCTTAAATGTAATTTCTCAGTTTCTATATATTGAAGTTAAGCTAATTAAGTGTTTTGAATCAAGTTTAAATCATAATTTCAAGTTTCATTTCAGTTTCAAGCTCTATATACCTTTACTTAAAATTGTAATTTCAAACTCGTATTAAAGCTCTCAAGTAGTTTTATTTTAACCCAAACATGTTTATTCAAGCTTATTAAAGCTTTTGATAAGCTTTGGGCGATTTCAATCATTTTCACTTGTGGTCAACAAAAGTCGACAGTGAAGACAAAATGGCTCAAACAGTTTTGGAATTGGAAATGTGGTTGAAGCAGCTTGGATTTGGGTTGGAAATGGCTTAGTTTAGTGGTCTTTGGGGTTTGGTTTTAAGCTTTGCACACCGTGGGCACATGTAGTGATTTGCTCATTTTCAATTTTCAAGTCAAAATTGCAGTTTATGGTTGTATGTGTATCTGTGGTCACAATTGGTTTTTATGTGTTCAATTAGTTGTAACTAGGTAATTTATACTCAGTTTGGTCATTGGTACTAGTTTGATCAGTAGCTAGCCTAGTGTTATTTGCTTATCAGTAGTTTAAAGGGTGTTTGGTTTATAGCTTAAACTGTACTAGAGGTTTGTTCAGAGGTTATAATCTGTTGTCTCATGCTTGTGTAGATGTTTTATGCTCATTTGAGTTAGTCACTTGTGCCTGCACATGTCCAAAGTCAAAATTCCATTGTATGTGTTTTAACAGTTAACTGTTGAGATTTTGTCAAAGCCAAAAGCTCATTTTGTGTTTAACTTTCATAAATACAACTTGCAGTAGCATCATTCCACCTTATTACATCAATTTCAGTCCAAAAATCAAGATCTAAGTTCAAGAAAGTCAACTTTTCAGTTTTGTTAAAAAAGTCAATTTGCACAAAGTCAGTTTTTGGCCAACTGAGATGAATTTTCCTTGACTCATCTTTTGGCCAAAATCAGTGAAACTTGTGGCTTCTAAAAGTTAAACTGCTCTAGTTTCTTGTTGTCATTTTTGCATAATTTTGTGAATTTTTCTTAAGCCTCAAATGAGCTTGTCAAATAGGGCTTATATGCCCTGTGCACAGGGCACTAAACTGCACAGGTGTTGTGCAGTTTGTGCAGCCCTTGCACAGAGCTTATTAAAGCTTATCTTGGTCTGTTCTTGGATCTAGACATAGCCAGCCAAGTCTAGTTTAAGGTCTCACTTTTGTTTTCCAGTTTCCAGTTTATATAAGTGCTTATTTTTAAGCTGCTAAGTGACCCCCTAGAAACTGTTTTAGCACTTTTGCTCAAATCATCATATATATGCATTTTGTGTTTTAGAGGTTAAAAGCAGTTGAGATCTGTTACATTTAGGTTCTTTTAGCATATTATAGTTCCTGTTTTCAGTTGGGTGCTTGTTTTGTCTCTTTGGCTTATTCAAGTGCTTATTCACAAGCACTTGCAAGAGCAGTTTCAAATTCCTCCACACATGCACCTGTTTTTCTAATTTTCCTAGCTTCCTAATATTATTTTAAGCTTTTCCTGAAATTTTCAGATTTTTTTTAGCTTGTTTACTATTTTTCTTGATTTAAATTAGTTTTTAAGCATTTTTAATTAGCATTTAAATACAAAAAAATTCAGAAAAGGTTCAAAAAATAATTTTTCATTTTTCTTAGGTTTAGATAAAAATAAAAAGTGAAAAAAGTAATTTTCCAGATTTTTCATAGTTTATTTTGTAATTTTTAGTAATTTAATTAGTTTTTAATAGTTTTTAATTCATAGAAAATTCAAAAATATTCAGAAAAATACAAAAATAGTTTTGAAAATTCTCTTTTGATATTTTAGATTTTTCTAAGTCATAATTTTATTTTTCTAGCTTTATTTCATATTTTCTTGTATTTTAGGTTATTATTAAATAGTTAAAAATAGTTTTTAATTAATAATAATTAATTTAATAGTTATAAAAATAATTTTCTTTTTCTAAATATTTTATTTTATCATTAGGTTTGTAAAAATGTCATTTTCATATTTTTAGGTCTTTTATTTCTTAGATCTCATTTTTTATTTTGTACGTTTACGTAAGTTTTATTTAAACGTAAGTTTTAAGTTTTAAACGTTCATCATTTTAAATATAGTGATAGCGTTTATTTAATATTTTTTATCTTTTTAATTCCCTTTAATTTGCATTTAAGCCCCTGTAGTTTATGGGCTTTCTCTTTAGGTATAGATCAATCTCTATCCTTTCCCGTTCAAATCTTCGCGATCACTACACGTTTGACTATTCTCGCACAGCTCGTTGGGACTTAACGACTTGGGGAAACACTATACTCTCCTGATCTTCATTGAGTTTGTTTCTGAACCGTTTTAAGTTTCTTACGGTCGGCCATTCACAAGTGGCCGGTTTGTGTGAGAAAACTTGACGGTTTGGAACGGATCAAATTTTGGCGCCGCTGCCGGGGAGCAGTGCTAATAGTCTTACGCTTAGCAGATTAGTGATTTGAATATTCACTCCTTGTTTATACCATCTGTATGTATTTATATTTTCTTATAAAAATCAAAAAACCTAAAAAGATTTTCATCCTTTGTTTTTACAACATGTTTTTCAAAAATACCAAAAATATTCCTCTTTACCCTCTTACCCTTTTGATTCTTCATTTCCTACCCCTCTGAAAACATTTGATTCTTTCTATGTCTTATCCTCACCCTCTTGGTTGTCAATGGTGTGGTGGTCCTTATAATGGTGGCAATTGCCCCAATTGTAGCATGGTGGAATCAGGAAACGGGTCTGTCTATAACCAGGATCCCTATTCCTACCATACACAACCTGATTCATTCCATCAGGCTACCACCTGTGAGACTCAGCAGTTTTCTTGTTGTGAGTACTGTGGTGGTTTACACTCTGTTCGATTGTCAATCAGGAAACACGCTTGTCTATGAGCGGGTTCCGATAACAATCATGACTACAACACATACCACTACACGGCCACATCAGTTTTTGTTGTGAGTATTGTGGAGGTCCTCACTCTATCGGATTGTCAAACAAGGAATCCATTTCCTTGTAGCGATTACGGCTCTTCGTATCATTACCAACCTCTACAGTACCACTGGGCTGACCACTCCAAAATCTTCTCCTTGATCTTTTGGATTTAGTGAAAGATTTGAAGGAATCTAAACACTCCCAAGATAATCCAAATGAAAAATCCATGGAAGTTTTGTTAGCCGAAGAGCGGGCTGCTAAATTAGATTCCCAGATTGCCTTTGAAAAATCTATTAGGGAATCAATTGCGAAAAAGCACCAAATCTAGCTCTCGATTCCGTTTCATTCATGATGACGATGATGATGAAGTTACCCTTGATATTAGTCAATTTTGTACAAGTTCATCAAGTTCATCAGTTGAAATTCCTTCCATGAAAAATCAGGGAGAAAAGACTATGATGGAATTACTAGTAGAAGAACAAATGGAAAGTATAAAACATATGTATGCTAGTCCTTCTAAACTCCCTCATCTTTGTTATCACACGATATTCCCACTCACTCTTTGAACATGGGGGATGAGCATCTTGACACCTGTTCACGAAAAGGAATCGGACGAATTCATAAAGTCTAGTGTTGAGAACCTTGTCCCAATCCCGGGAGAGTCACAGGGAACTTCTGAGCATATGTGTGATATCCCTTTCCCTCTTGAGTGTTCAAAAGATCATTTTGAAACTTTCTCCAATTTTAGCGATGATTGTACTTCTCATGGAAACATCGAGTATGTTGAGACATCACTCCCACAGTCTGATGCTGATCATCTTCTTGAGGAGTTCACCGATGAACTCACTCACATCAGCCCACTTTCATCAGAAAGTAATGATAGTCTTGTTGATTTCAAAGCCGATCTGGGAGAGACTGAAAGTCTCCTTAATAATGATTGTTCACTCACTTCTTATCCCAACAGTCCAATAGAGAATATTAATCACTTTGTTCCTGAAACATTCAAAACTACTTTCACCAATCCTCTATTTGAATTCGACTCTGAATTCACTTTAATTTCTGAGAATCCACTCTTTGATACTCAGATTGAGGATAGTGATGAGTCTACAGTGGAACAAGAATTCACAGATTTACATCTTGTGATTGATTCTCTTCACGAGGAGTTCGCCGG
This sequence comes from Chrysanthemum makinoi, assembly GCA_910596185.1. Classification (NCBI taxonomy): domain Eukaryota; kingdom Viridiplantae; phylum Streptophyta; class Magnoliopsida; order Asterales; family Asteraceae; genus Chrysanthemum; species Chrysanthemum makinoi. Next base: position 124,820,101 of record OU343221.1, on the reverse strand, counting down.
TGAACTCACTCATATCATATCTCCGCCGGAGTATGATCAATTCTACTTTGATCTAGACACACCCATAATATGTCTTGATCAAGTGAGCTTAACTGAGGAGATTCATGAAACTATGAATTCTCCTATTGAGGATGAAGAGTTAGTCATGATTTTTATCATGATTTTCTTTCTTTTCTTCATATATTCTGTTACTTCTCCTGTTCTTCACTCCTTCGGGAATGAAGACATTATCTTTGACCCCGTCATTTCCATGTACCATTTGTGGCCAGGTCTGTCTCTGTATCTCATCGTTGTGGAACTTTCACGTACTTCAATGTTTATCCAAACATCTTGAATGAAAGTCCGATGGAGATTGTCTCTTCCACTTACTTCCCCATGAACAAATTAATTCGGGGTCGAGTCAAGCTAGTGACTCGGGAATCAAAAACATTAGCATGCACCACATGGGTTTTCACCCATGAGTACCACTCTAGTGTGGGGGAGATGCCCCACATGTTGTATTAAAAAAAAAAAAAAAAAAATTGTTGTGTTTCTACACTTAGCTAGTAATGTTATCTTTTTACGTTCTAAGTTTCGGCATAACAACCGGTACTTTGAATATTGAGGACAATATTCATTTCTAAGTGTGGGGAGGAAATTCTGGCGAATTTTGATCATAAATGTACCATTTTAGTCCCTTTTTCCCCCAAAATGGCCAAATTAAAAAAAATTTTTTTTTAGTGGAAGTACTATGTACTAAACACAACAAATGGTAATCAGTCCACCATGTCTAACCCACATAAGGATTGGCTAATCCAGGAGCAAACGGCTCTTGGTAAAGATATCTCAAATCCGTTGACGGCTTACAATTTGCCCCAAATTGTATGGTATTCAGCTCACCATATCCTTAAAAGTGAAGAGTTGGCTAGCCCGGAAGTTTATGGCTTGTGGTAAAGGCAGTGGAAAATCCATAATTGGTAATCACTCACCAAAGATAATATTGATAATTTATCTAAGAGTTGGCTAGTCCAGAGCAAAGCTTCGGTAAAGACAAATCAAATCCGTTGGAAGCGGTGATTTGCTCAAAATCATTTGGTTATCATTGTACCAAGGTTCTTACTTGAACTGAAACATTTGGCTACTCTAGAAGTAATGGCTTTTGGTAAAGAGATGAAATCCATTAAATTTTTCTCAAAACATTGCTAGGGACTAGCAATATCTTAATGTGGGGATTGATGAGTGTCTAAATACTCATCATTTTTTGTACAAATTAGACTGCAAAAACATCTGAAAACACTCGAAATGGATCAAAATGATTAAAATATCACAAAAAAGTGTTTTATGTGTTTTAAATGCAAAAATATCAAAATCTGGTGAAAAACGTATCAAGTTTGCATAATTGGCAGTTTTAGTCCCCAAGTTTCAAAAGTTGTCAAAAACAGTCCCTGGTAAAACCAAATAAAGAAAAATATCATTTTAAGTCCTTAGGGATTCAAAAGTTGTCAAAATTGGTCCTTGAGGTTTAAATTTACAAAATTACAACTTGAGTCCCTGAACTTTGAAATTTGGCAAAAATGGTCCTTTGAGAATTTGAAAATGTAAAAAAATGGTACTTGTACTATTAAAGTTTGTCAATTTAGTCCTTGTGACAAATTTGGAATAATGGCAGAATTGGTCCTTCATGATTTCAGAATTACAAGTTTAGTCCTTATCATTTAAGCCTAATCTAAACCTTGTCAATACAATTTGAACCCTCGCCAAACCGGTGACCCTTCCATTTGAACCCCTGTCATTACCTGTTTTGAACCCAAACCCAAACACCTTTCCTCCACCTCCGCTTATCTTCTTCCCAAGTTGCTCTGCAACTCTACTCGGCATCACTTCACCTTTTCGTGCACACCCGCCGGAGGATGAAACACGAGGTGTAACGGAAGGGAACATAAGCACAAGATAATAGAACATACCAACATTAATATTTAAAAGAAAGAGTACACCATTACAATACCAGTTTAGCCATCATCGGCAAATATATTACAAAGTTTAGTTTCCAAAATATTGCGTTCTATTACATAATGATTTGAAGTGACAAGTGAAAACTTCATTATGCAGAACCAGAAAAAGCTTACAAACGATCACGAAATGCATGAGAAAAAGCGGTCAACTATGAAAATAGTTGGTGAGTAAACACGTTTAGCAAAATAAGAAAACTCGAAAGAAATAATCAAAGCTTTCGGTCAACGAAAATGGTCCACAAAGCAAAGGCATTGTAAATCCACTCAGTTCCAAGTTTCGCCCATACAAAACTTGCAACCTGTGTATTCACAACCCATTGCACAAAAGATAGCGTATGAAGTAGTCAAGTGTAAGTGGTCATAATAGTTCACAATATAGTACCAAGTATATAATAATTTAGAGATGCTCCGAATATGGGAGACTTTGCAACCGCCCGAACAGGGAGACTTAAATTGAAAATGCTCCGTTCCCATAGGGAGACATTCTGCTCCGGACCGGGGAGGCTTTAAGTTGATGCTCCGAACATGGGAGACTTTATAGTGATGCTCCGAACATGGGAGACTCCTTTGTCACTCGACCACCTAGGCGAGAATTATTGAGAACGCTCCACCAATAAGGCGAGACTTTGGGTCAAGAACGCTCCACCAAAACGGCGAGACTTTTAGGTCATAACACGTACGGTTCAATATATTCAAACAAGTCATAAGTTCATAATTAAGTCCAAGAGTCTAAGTCAAGTTCAAAATTTCAAGTCTAAAGAGTTCATAGAAGTAATAATCAATTTAGTTCAAATATGGTTCATGCATTTCGCCCCAAAAATATAGTAAAACGGTAAAAAGGGGATGTGATTACTCACTTGATGAATAGATGCGATGACAAAAGTGGTTACACCGAAATGTAGCGTGAATCTCGAAACTGACCTGTTATGAATGATATGATATGTAATGAGTTGCAATGTAATGTTATGCATGCATTTCGTATGTTATTTATACCATTTGCGAGTTTGAAAATAATACTTTTCGTCGAAAAATACCCTTTTGACGTCTTGACCCTTCAAAAATCACTTTACAAGTATTTACGTCAAAATGTCATCCTACAATGGTTTCGTAATGATTTATGGTGAAATTTTCACTTTTCGTCGAAAACAATGTCGTCGGAATTTTCATGAAAGTGACAAAAATGGCTTTGGAAAACTAGTCGTAAAATGGTGTACGTCGAACGTTAGAGAACGAACTCGACGGTTTTGGAAAGTTTGTATCGAAATCTAGAAGTTTCAGTTCAGGAGTTTTCGTCATAAAGGTCTCGAACATAAAGATAATAAGGGTTAAAGATGGTGATTTTGTCTAATTGTTGTGTAAAAAGTGAGTTTCGGCCAAGTTTAGACGACCATAAATAATTTATTACAACTCCGCTATACAAACGGTTGGTTGTTTTGAAGAATATGCTCGGTGATCTTGATTTTATCAGAAGACATCTCGTTCCAAAAAGTTCTACATCTACGTTAAAAACAGCCCTTAACATGGACGTTTTAGCTACCGTAACACTTGTCTCGTAAAATAATATAGTTTTTCAGAAAATAATAGTTACGGCAATTTTTATGAAAACGTGTATATCTTTGTCGTTTCAAATCCGTTTTCTACGTATTATACGTCCTTAGCTTCGTATCGAAGTAAACTAATATATTTTTGATAAGTCGAAATAATTTGTAAAGCTGAAGGCTCGTTTTTGACTCATTACAAAATAAAAACATGTTGCTGAAATTTTCAGAAATTATATATTTCGTCGTCAAACTTGAAAAATTCATTCCTCCTTCGTTATAACTCCGTTTTAATCCGTTCAAGCGCCCACGGATTCGTTTTAAAGTATATTTTCTAAATATCAAGGCCAAAAATTTATGTCTATATTCGGATTTTCCAGAAAATGATTTTAAGGACAGACCCTTTTATATACTTGTCGAAAATAGTTTTTCTCGTACTAAACCTATTCCAATCCCTTCAAATCAACTCCAAAGCTAATCTAATCCTACCATACACCTTCTTAGGGTGTCATGGGTTCCTAGACATCATCAAGACCAACATATACCAAAGGGATAATTATAGGATGACCTTATATATATATATTTCTAAAAATCATGTAAAAATGGTATAAACAACACAAGTCTTGCATGTTTTTGCTCAAAAATGATGAGATGAGTACGAAATGAATATGTAAGATGAAAAATAAACATGAGATGCTTACTAGTGATATGATGAGGTGATTAGAACCAAGGATTTAACTTAAACACCCTAGGTTTTTATTTCAAAACCTTAATAAGAGTGTGTTCTAGATTGATTAACTTGATCTTGTAAAAATTTTTGAGGATCCCTTGATAACACCTTATGATGGCCGGATATGGATAGGAAGAAACAAGAGAAGATAAACTTTTACTAGACTTGAAAAATGATTGAATGAAATGTGGTGTGAAGTGAATAAGTTGGAGTATAAACTTATACTATCAAAGAAACATTTACCAACCCAATAAATGCATACATCCCCCCTAGAACCGGTTTTGGGGGGATTGTGTCAACAAATATCTTTTTTTTTTTTTTTTTTTTTTATATTGTATATACTTGTATATAATTTGTGTAATTGTTAAGAATGTAGGAAAATGTATAAGTAAAGGTAAATGGTAGTTTTTAGGTAAAAGGAATTTTTAGTAGATCAAAATAGAGTATAATGATAGCATAAAAATTGTAAAAATACATTCCTTGTAAAATTTGAGTGATAAAATAATTATCGTGTACTTTTTAGGAAAAGCGTCGTAATAATATAAATTTAACAATTTATATACGAAATAAATTTAAAACACTAGGTAAACTCAAATTATAGTTTTATAAACTAAATGTAAGTATAAAAATATGTCGGGATCATTTTTAGAAGTAACGGATTAAATATTCAAAATAATAACTCACGCGATAACGTTTATTTAATATAAAATTTACGCGTTTAATTGCGAAATGCAAAATTATGAATGAACCGTTATGAAATGATGAATATGGAGTATGAGAAATGACCGGAAAATGAGAATTATGACATTTTCCCCCCCTTCATCATCACATCCACCTACCTTTCCCACTACAATAAATGCCACCCCCCTAGTGCTAGTTTCAGAGCCACAGGTCAAAAGCAGATTTCCCGCCAAAACCAAATCAAGGGCCAAGATCATTTCTAGCCATCCAATGGCTCAAAAGACTGCTGGGATTTGAAGAGAGAGGTGAGAGAAAGAACTTTGATGTATAAAAAGGGAAGAGAAGCTAAGACAAAGGAGTAGTTAGTTTTTTAGTTTTCAATGTATGTCGTTTTGATAACAATGTCTTAGTTTTAATCTTAAAATGTAATTTCTCAGTTTCTATATATTGAAGTTAAGCTAATTAAGTGTTTTGAATCAAGTTTAAATCCTAATTTCAAGTTTCATTTCAGTTTCAAGCTCTATATACACTGTTAAAAATTGTAATTTCAAACTACTGTATTAAAGCTCTCAAGTAGTTTTATTTTAACCCAAACATGTTTATTCAAGCTTATTAAAGCTTTTGATAAGCTTTGAGGCGGTTTCAATCATTTTCACTTGTGGTCAACAAAAGTCGACAGTGAAGACAAAATGGCTCAAACAGTTTTGGAATTGGAAATGTGGTTGAAGCAGCTTGGATTTGGGTTGGAAATGGCTTAGTTTAGTGGTCTTTGGGGTTTGGTTTTAAGTTTTGCACACCAGCTGGGCACATGTGAGTGATTTGCTCATTTTCAATTTTCAAGTCAAAATTGCAGTTTATGGTTGTATGTGTATCTGTGGTCACAATTGGTTTTATGTGTTCAATTAGTTGTAACTAGGTAATTTATACTCAGTTTGGTCATTGGTACTAGTTTGATCAATAGCTAGCCTAGTGTTATTTGCTTATCAGTAGTTTAAAGGGTGTTTGGTTTATAGCTTAAACTGTACTAGAGGTTTGTTCAGAGGTTATAATCTGTTGTCTCATGCTTGTGTAGATGTTTTATGCTCATTTGAGTTAGTCACTTGTGCCTGCACATGTCCAAAGTCAAAATTCCATTGTATGTGTTTTAACAGTTAACTGTTGAGCTTTTACAAAGCCAAAAGCTCATTTTGTGTTTAACTTTCATAAATACAACTTGCAGTAGCATCATTCCACCTTATTACATCAATTTCAGTCCAAAAATCAAGATCTAAGTTCAAGAAAGTCAACTTTTCAGTTTTGTTAAAAAAGTCAATTTGCACAAAGTCAGTTTTTGGCCAACTGAGATGAATTTTCCTTGACTCATCTTTTGGCCAAATCGGTGAAACTTGTGGCTTCTAAAAGTTAAACTGCTCTAGTTTCTTGTTGTCATTTTTTCATAATTTTGTGAATTTTTCTTAAGCCTCAAATGAGCTTGTCAAATAGGGCTTATATGCCCTGTGCACAGGGCACTAAACTGCACAGGTGTTGTGCAGTTTGTGCAGCCCTTGCACAGAGCTTATTAAAGCTTATCTTGGTCTGTTATTGGATCTAGACATAGCCAGCCAAGTCTAGTTTAAGGTCTCACTTTTGTTTTCGGTTTCAGTTTATATAAGTGCTTATTTTTAAGCTGCTAAGTGACCCCCTAGAAACTGTTTTAGCACTTTTGCTCAAATCATCATATATATGCATTTTGTGTTTTAGAGGTTAAAAGCAGTTGAGATCTGTTACATTTAGGTTCTTTTAGCATATTATAGTTCCTGTTTTCAGTTGGTTGCTTGTTGTGTCTCTTTGGCTTATTCAAGTGCTTATTCACAAGCACTTGCAAGAGCAGTTTCAAATTCCTCCACACATGCACCTGTTTTTCTAATTTTCCTAGCTTCCTAATATTATTTTAAGCTTTTCCTGAAATTTTCAGATTTTTTCTAGCTTGTTTACTATTTTTCTTAATTTAAATTAGTTTTTAAGCATTTTTAATTAGCTTTAAATACAAAAAAATTCAGAAAAGGTTCAAAAAAATAATTTTTCAATTTTCTTAAGTTTAGATAAAAATAAAAAGTGAAAAAAGTAATTTTCCAGATTTTTCATAGTTTATTTTGTAATTTTTAGTAATTTAATTAGTTTTTAATAGTTTTTAATTCATAGAAAATTCAAAAATATTCAGAAAAATACAAAAATAGTTTTGAAAATTCTCTTTTGATATTTTAGATTTTTCTAAGTCATAATTTTATTTTTCTAGCTTTATTTCATATTTTCTTGTATTTTAGGTTATTATTAAATAGTTAAAAATAGTTTTTAATTAATAATAATTAATTTAATAGTTATAAAAATAATTTTCTTTTTCTAAATATTTTATTTTATCATTAGGTTTGTAAAAATGTCATTTTCATATTTTTAGGTCTTTTATTTCTTATATCTCATTTTTTATTTTTATATGCGTTTACGTAAGTTTTATTTAAACGTAAGTTTTAAGTTTTAAACGTTCATCATTTTAAATATAGTGATAGCGTTTATTTAATATTTTTTATCTTTTTAATTCCCTTTAATTTGCATTTTAGCCCCTGTAGTTTATGGGCTTTCTCTTTAGGTATAGATCAATCTCTATCCTTTCCCGTTCAAATCTTCGCGATCACTACACGTTTGACTATTCTCGCACAGCTCGTTGGGACTTAACGACCTGGGGAAACACTATACTCTCCTGATCTTCATTGAATTTGTTTCTGAACCGTTTTAAGTTTCTTACGGTCGGCCATTCACAAGTGGCCGGTTTGTGTGAGAAAACTTGACGGTTTGGAACGGATCAACGCATCTTATAAACCCTTACACTTAGCTTTTTCTCCTTTTGACGGCTTGAATTTGAAGAAGGTTTTGGCTAACAAACCAATAAATGATTCTGATGGTTGATCACGAGAGGAGGAGGATAATTTCTTCCTTGTTGCGTCACGACCTTCTGGTCATGATTCTCTAGTCTCTTCCTCATCATCAGAATCATCAACGTCTTGGACATTCAAAGGATCTTGGGTTGACCCCGAGGTAGTTGTAGAACCCTTTATTTTCTTCCGACTATTCGTTTGGAAAGCCGGCATCTCACAATTCTTCTAAGCATCATGACCCCATTTCTCAACACTCCTCCAAGGTAAAATCATGACCGTACATCATACGGTATTCTCTAAAAGCTTTTTGTTTGTTGATAACATCAAATTGTCCTGAATATTAAGTGTCAATTTCCCCCGATAATGCTCGTATTTTATATCATTTATATGGATTTACGCTTGTTTTTCGTTATATTTAACTTTCAGGTAAATTACGAGCATTGGAGCTAATGAGACGCGGATTTGGAGATTTTCTTAAGAGATTTATGATAGTATGCCCACTATTAAGAAGCTACGGCGTAACTCCACTCTCACATTACGTCGTAGCTAGCGCGTGACTCAGAAGACCAACTCAGCAACTAATTACGGCGTAACTCCCAACTAAGGATTACGCCGTAACAAACTAGGTCAAAGGATGCTCCACGCCGCCATCAGATACTTCGTAACTCCTTCCAATGATTACGACGTAATCCATACAAATGTAACCTGTACCGAAGATACGTTGTAACCCATTCCATGTGTTATGCCGTAACCACCTTTACGAGAGCATTATTATGGAATTATAGAGGTTACGGCGTAACTCTCAACTCAAGTTACGGCGTAACTAGATCGCGCCTATAAATACAAGCCCTAATTTATGTATTTCACATCATTCACTCCACACCAAAAAGCAGAGAACGTGAAGAGGGGTCCAAAGGCAGTTCTTGAAGAGCATACGGAGCCATCTCCAAGGGAGAAATCACTCCCAAACGATAAGCATTAGTGGTTATCTTTTCTTTTACTTTCGATTCATGTATTTCATTATGTCAAACATTGAATCTTTGGTTTCTTTTAATATGATCGGCTAAGCACCTTTGGTTCTTCAGTTTTAACAACTAATTATTTATGGTTAGTAACTAACTTATGGTTGGTGAATATTATAATTATACAAAAAGTAAGGGCAAATTGGTAATTAGTCATAGTTAAAAAGCAATATAGCACATTCCACAAACAAAAATGAGTTAGTAAGTCGTACTTCTGTAAGCAAAATAATTACTAGTTGCTAAAATGAAACATCTTACTAGCATATGGTCTTATTTTCTTTTTACAAATGTGACACTAGTACTTATTAGCTACATTTTAATAAAATGTACATGTTGTTTTAGTAAGATATTAAGAAATGTGACATACCCATGGTACCATAGGCATCACTACCACCATAAAAAGTAGCATGAGCACCTTCCCATGTGCCGCCGGCGTAATTTCCGGCAATTCTAGTGTCGGCGTGTGATAACGCCGTGAAAATGATGAGAACAATGCCGGAGAGGATAGTCATTTTTGTAGGGTTAGTGAAGTAATGCGAGAGTGAGAAGTTAATAGTTGTTGTGTGGGATGAGGAGAAATTGTAAGGTGTGGTGGTTGTACTTATATTGGGGTGAGTGTCATGGGTACTATTGTAATTTCAGTTTTTAGGCAATAAAAGCAAAGAAATTATTTCATCTCTATGTTTGTTACCTAGCAATAGAAATTTAAATTTAAACGGAAAAGATATTGGTATCTTAGAGTTTTTTGCCCGGCCGTAGTTGGGCTCTGACTTATATTATAAGTCGAAAGTTGAAATTTATATCTTTGTAAAATTGTTTGATAAATTAGTTGAAGCTGAAATTTATTAATGTAAAATTATATAAATAATAAATCAAATTAAATTCACATATATTTTAGCTTTTACGTGATAATCTATTATATTTTGAAAAGGTATTTAAGTAATTTGACTAGTTGGTGTGGAGGGTGTGGTCATACATTTTCCCCTGACACATCAGCTTTTTCTCTTTCCAACACATTTTTTTTCAACTTTTCCTCAACCAATGTAGAACATTCTTTCTCTTCCATAATTTTTTTTCTATTCTTTATCATTTAAAAATACCCCAAAAACACAAATACACACTCACAACACAATATATAATTATTTCCCTCTCTTAAAATAACATTGGTTTTTGTTGGTTTGTGTGCATTCTACATTCTACTCGGGACTCAAGTCCCGTATTAATTTCCTTTTGTTCTTTCCTGCTAGAGAAGGTGTGGTAAATGTTGTGGTCCCGCTAAGGAAAAGCCTTTTCCTTTATGCTTTTCCCGTCCACACTCTTGAGCCTTATAAGCCCATAGAAGCCTTTTTTTTATAGGCTTGGGTTTATAGAGGTTCATGGCTTATTTTATAAGTCATTAGCCTCTATAAGCTTGTGTAACAAACAAATATTATTTTATAATTCAACATATTTTAAAAGTCCAAGCCCTTATAAAGTCCGATAAGCTTGTTGCCAAACATAGCCAACTCAAAAAATTTTCTAATACTTTCTAAGTTGTTAATACAAATAATGAGTAAAAACGTTATTTCTATTTTACGATTTCTCTATGTTTTGATAATAAGTTAATAACAAAATATAAAAACATACTGCGTAAAAGTTGACGTAAACAAGCTATTAGTCGTAAATTTTCATTTTGACGTAAAATCACTTAAGGTATGAATAATGGATATTAAACTTGATTAATGATCATGGAAACATTTTTTTCATACACGTTACATTTTAACATTTACAAAACATTTTAACAAAAGTTCACTTACAAATTATTTTTTGTACAAAAGTTCACTTACAAATTAGATTTAGCTTCTAGAAACATAATCTTGCAAGTTTATGAAAGAATTTATTAAGATTTACAAGCCACAACAAAAGACAGGTAAGAGATGGATCCTTGCAAGTCACAAATCCTTTATCTTTAAGGGATCTGTGGATCTGTCAAAGGAGCCTAGATGTCACACCCCCAAATGGGTCGCAGCCGAATGGTAACCGGGGCGTGACTTTCATGGTACAAAGTTACAGTTATATCGAACGACCTACATGAGTCGTTTAGAAAATCGTTCATTTGATTCATTAAAGTAATCTAGAGTTCACAACAAAAAGGTCTCAATAGTTTTTCCCTAAAGTAAAGAAATAAGTTTTAGTACAATCAAACGAATGTGTTAAATGCAGGAAATCTTCGTGAGTGTAGTCGCCAATGACGACCATGAATCCATGAAATGCATTCAAGCAAGCTAAACACCTGAGAAATACATGCTAAAAGGTCAACATAATGTTGGTGAGTTCATAGGTTTAATTTAATTTAAAATCATGCACGGAACACAAGATTTCAGTAGTATAAATATAAATACAATTGCACTAGGCTCATGACCCCGATGCTTAACGTATTTGGTATGCAATCATGCATAAATGCCCCAAACAAGTGTTTGCCAGACACGTAAGGTAATCCTCAAATGGTATGCGTTCATTTGACCAGTTGGAGCAACCTAACCCGAACGGGGTGTCAACCCAAGAAATCTATTCAGAACATTCGCGCTTTCATGTAATTAACGATTCATGATTATGCTAGGGGACTTTAATTGGATATGTGGTAACCTAGGCAATGTAATAGTTTTTGTACTTGTGTCTGCATAAAAACAAGCAATGTATTCTCACCCCAAGCATTTGGAAATTATTGTAAACAAGTAAAACGGGGCTATGAAACTCACCTCAGTAAAGCAATCTGAACAGAGTATGGTCAAACAGTATGAAGGTACGGCACCAATACGTAACCTATATTATGTGGTAAGTCTTAGTTCATATTTCCAGTTTATGACTCGATGAAGTTTACTTATGTATAAAAGCATTTTTGCATTGTTGTTGCTTGTGTGGCGATATTTATGTTTAAACGATCTTGTAAGTGTTGGCAATAATTGACTCTTTGGAAGATCTGATGCACGCGGAAGTCGCGTTCGGGGTCAAGGAAACTTCCTTTTCTACTAGCAAGTTTTTCAACCTCCTAGGCAGTGAACCTAATCTTTGTAGTGTAGTATGGGGTAAGCCTCGGGGATTGATATCGTTCTCTAGGGGAATAGGAATGCTAGTAAGAAATATATGACGAGAAGGTGGGGTTGAGGATGATTCTTTTTTTTTTTATCTTTTTTATGGTTGTTTAGAAAGCTAAGGTAAATATCTCTGGGCAATTGGTTGGGGGTGGTACTTCTACCGATTACTCTACTTTAACTAATTATCTAATTATCTAATTGCTACGGATAGCTATGTCTAATTGAGGTGTGCTCGTATGATGATTAAAGATGCGTTCACTTAGATGCTATTACTCCATAGTTATCTTTTATTGGTTGGTTGAGTTGTCACGTCCTTTATCTTAACATGTTGTATTCCTAAAAGTGGTAGGGCGTGCGTATTCTCTAGTTCTTTGAGGTTATCTCTCGTATATGACTCACGGAATCAGCAAGCCTAAGCTATTTCATCCATGAACCATATCATCATTAAGCATACTCAAGCATTAAACACAATGAAAGCCTAGTTGCACTCCTAACCCAATTTCAATAAAGACAAGAAACAACCTAACAACAATCAATACCTAGGTTTCATAGATCTAAGCAAACACACAAGTAATTTAGCTAGACATTATAGACAAGCAAGCATACATACAATCAATCGAATATGGGCTAGACATAATGATAAATTAGATTAACAAACTTATCTTGATGTGTAAAATAGGGTATGGGACCCTAGAATACTGTCCAAGTCGGACTACAACTGAGTTAGGGTTTGCTCACCAAAAATCTACCTCCTCAAATACATAAAAATTGAATTATATATATAGATTTACAATCGCGACGGCATCACCTTTTGCATGGGACACCGTCAGGTCGCCGTCATTAGGGTTTCGTCTGGGCTAAGTCATCGATGGGATGGCGCCACTTTAGAGTTGTGATGTTGTCGGTCTTTAGTTGAGACGTCGTATTGATTCTAGATCTTGGCCGTCTGGAGTGAAAACTGTGAGTGACACCCTCCATATTTAAAGCGTGACACCATCAGGTTATATGACTTATAGGTGAATCCTGTGAGTGACGCCCCCTGATATGTGAATGCGTGACATCACTTTAAAACAGTGAGTGCACTCTCTAAGCATTAAAGGTGTTTGCTTTTATTCCTAAAGATCTAGGGGTGAACCTCACATTTTTGGGGTGGAATTTGAGTGGTAAACGGTTTTTGTGCTAGTCATATAATTCCTATCCATGAGACGCTTTATTAAGACTAAAGTTTAGCTCATAAATGTCGTAAAAAAATTTAAATTTGGCACTAAAATTTCCCTAACGAATATTTCTCATAGTTTATTACACAAATTACCAAGGACAAGACAAATGATCAAGTGAGTGAATAGTTTCTAAGTTCCCGTTTTATTCTCCCTCCCTACACTTAAACTGAACATTGCCCTCAATGTTCCCCGAAAGCATCAAAGTAATGATAAAGAAAGGTAAGTAAGGAAAAGAAACTAGTACTCCCCTGATTAGCTCGGTAGGATATGTGTGAAGTTGCGGTTAAATTCTTTTCCAAAAAGAATGCATGAGTAATAAGCTTCGTCCAATTTATGTTTCTTCTTCTTGCTCAATATAACCTGCACACTTATAAGAAAACAAACGAAACATTCGCGTAAAATCAGCGGTAAAACTATATATGACACACAACTACACTAGAAAGCAAGTAAGATATAATGCTTGTGGAATGGATGTTTGCAGTTTTCTAGAAAATTAAGACATGAATTTCTAAAAATTTATAGTGCACAGAAAACAAAAAACTGAGTAATCTGTTTCTACATAGCCTGACGTTGTCAGGCTTTAATCCTGACGCCGTCAGGTTGTCCCGACAGAAGGTCTGCTGCGTTTTTATGGAAAAATTACATCATTAAAACCTGGAAAAATTCTTGCAAAACATCTATTATGACTCGATACAAGCATTTGACTATAACAAACACACAAATATATCAATTTCAATAGTTGCAATTCTCATGTTCATGTTCTTCAAAAACGTATGTGATCTTCCTTACACTTATCTTTTTGTAAAATACCTTTATATGTAATTAAGATGAGGTTAAAGACAAAATAAAGCATTTTCACAAAATCTAACATGAGAATAAACAATAATGAAAAATAAATAAGACACACAAAAATTGAAAAACAAAACAAGCAAACAATTAAGCATGGGTTGCCTCCCACAAAGCGCTTTTCTTTATTTATGAGTCTTGTAGCTAGACTCGAAGTCGTGCTCCTACGTACTCATGTATGTAAGTTTATCCTCAAGAATGTCATAGGGATCAAACTTATCTTTTAACTTCCTATTAGTACGCTTAGTCCGGTATGCCTTTTCAAATTTCTCTCCATCGGGATCATAAATTGTCATCCTAATGTGCCATTCTCCATTCCCATCACTAGGTGGTCTATCCCAACTCCAATTATACTTAGGCTTCTAACTCTCGACTTTTCACCAATTCATGTTAAGATTAATGGGCAAGGTTCCTAGGAATTCGGTCATCTTCCTAAACAATAAAGTATCCTCGAACGGGTTCACTTCATTATCCCTAGCCAATTGTTGTTTACTGAGAGTTGCGTTACTCGCGAAGGTCTATTCTAGATAGAAAGGTCATTGAGGGCCTACAAAATCTCTATTGGTCCAAGGTCCATATCTAGATGGTCTCCTATCCAACATGATCTCATAGGGTATTTATTCATCCTCTTTGTAGTAGATATGCTTCTTGACATCATAAATTGACCTAGCACTCCCTTCTCCTACCACTATCTTAGACATCTTACAATCAATTATGGCACTAGCGGTAGCTAATAATCCTCTTCCAACTAACAATGGGCATGTTGGGTCCTTATTCATGTCTAGCACATGGAAATCCGCCAAAAGAGTTAATCGACCTATGTGTACTACCGTGTCCTTTATTATCCCTACCGGATATGCAATACTACCGTCCGCTAAACCTAAGATGGTTTCCGTTGATTCTATTTTTCCTAAGTTAAGGCTTTTATGGAGGGACAACGGAAGAAGGTTGATGCTTGACCCTAAGTCGGCTAATGTGTCGAAAGCTTTGGAATTTCCAATGCTACACGGAAGAATGAAAAGGCCGGGATCATCTAACTTCTTAGGTAACTTATTTTGCACAAATACGGACCCACGTTCTCCTAATTTTAGTTCTTGCTCATATTTATCTTTTAAAGCATTATAGTAAGGCGCATGAGTTAAGACTTCAAGAACCGGTTTTTCTAGGTGGAGCTCCATATACTCCTCTTCTAGAGTGGTTTTGGGTTCTTGATTGATAGGTTTCTCAAGAGTTGGATGGACCGTTGGCTCGGGTTGTTGGTATCTCATGACGGATCGTTTGGACCCCGTGTTGATGGCGTTAAACGAGTGGACCTTTGGGTGTGAGGGGCATGGATATGCATTATCCTTTGATGAGCAAGAACATGAAGTCGATGAAATCGAATTCACTTTTGGGTTCTTTATAGTGTCACTTGGGAGTGCTCTAATTTCCCGGTCATTGAAGGCTTTTAAGAGGGTGTCGAGCTTGGTTGTCATCTCGCTTTGTCGTTGCTTGAAATTGGCTTCAAGCTTATTCAATCAAGCTTCTTGAGATGACATGAACTTGGACACCATTCTCTCAAGACTAGTGGAAGTTCTGGTGTTTGGAGGGTTGTTGTAGGAGGTGGTTTGGTTGAGACCTATTGGGTGGACTAGATGAGTTATTTTGGGATAGGTTTGAGTTTTGGCTCCACCTAAGGTTAGGGTGATTTCTCCATGAGGGGTTGTAGGAATTTCCTAGGTTATTTTTGCTCGGGCTTGAAAGTGTACCACTTCTCTCCCGCTCCGTCGGTACGCGTGGAGGCGTAGTCCGCAAAAGCTTGTTCGGGGATTCTCGTGCAATCACGAGTGTCATGGGGACCACTACATAATTCACAAGGTAGAGTGATTTTGTTCACTTGGTGTGAATGCTTGGGATTCTTGTAGGAGCTCATTAGGAATTTGACTTGATCTTCAAGTTCGAGCATCCTACGATTGGATGGTTGTGAGTCAATGGGAGGTAAGGAGATTACCTTGACGGTTTTGAGCAACTCACGGGGGGTCATTCCAACATTCGTTGTCATAGAGGGCAAGGTCCTCTATTGTACCCACTGATTCTTTTCGGTAAGTTCACTAAGTTTGCCACCGGCCGCTTGGTCGATGGTTTGCCTAGTTGAGAAATTGACATGATCGTAAAAGATTTGGACTTGAAGCCAAAGATCGATGCCGTGATGAGGGACGTTATGGATTAAGTCCTTGAATCGAGTCCACGCCTCGTAGAGAGTTTTTTTCTTGACGTTGTTGGAACATCAAGATGTCGTTCCTTAGTTTGGTAGTTCTTCCCGGTGGGAAAAATTGGGCGAGGAAACGAGTGGTGAGATCATCCCAACTTGGGATGGATCCGGCGGGAAGTCGCTCAAGCCAATTACTAGCTTGGTCCCGTAGAGAGAATTGGAAGAGCCAAGCGCGTGGTCTCCCGTGTGGTAGCATTAAGGTCGATAGAGTCAAAGATTTTAAGGAAGTCCTTGAGATGCTGATTAGGATCTTCGGAACGAAGTCCATGGAATGCACATTCGTTTTGCACCAACCGGATGGTGTCGGATCGCAGGGCCGTAGTTTGAGTTTGAACGGGGAGCTCAATGGTGTTCCTATAGCCTTGATGGCTCGGTCTAAAATATTCACCAAGAGTACGGCCTCTTGGCAGGTCAATTGGTGGTGGGTTGATTGGAAGTGGTTGATTTGGTGGTGGGTTATCACCTTCCATGATGAAAAGTGACAAGGTTACGAACAAAAACACGAAGAAGGGGGATAGACTACAAGGCAGCTAATGAAAATGAGAAAAGAAATCTTACTTGATAGGAATCAAGCTAGGGAACCTAAACGAGATAGAGATCTAACTAGGTATTCTATTCCCCGGCAGCGTCGCCAAAAACTTGATGCGCGCGGAAGGCGCGTTGGGGGTCAAGGAAACTTCCTATTCTATGAGCAATTTTTTCAACCTCCTAGGCAG
Source organism: Chrysanthemum makinoi (assembly GCA_910596185.1). Lineage (NCBI taxonomy): Eukaryota > Viridiplantae > Streptophyta > Magnoliopsida > Asterales > Asteraceae > Chrysanthemum > Chrysanthemum makinoi. The sequence goes on along the minus strand of OU343221.1, from coordinate 124,803,123 downwards.
TGAACCTAATCGTTGTAGTGTAGTATGGGGTAAGCCTCGGGAATTGATATCATTCTCTAGGGGAATAGAAATGCTAGTAAGAAATATATGACTAGAAGGTGGGGTTGAGGATGATTCTTTTTTAATTTTTTTATGGTTTTTTAGAAATCTAAGGTAAATATCTCGGACCAATTGGTTGAGGGGTGGTACTTCTACCAATTACTCTACTATAACTATTTATCTAATTATCTAATTACTACGGATAGCTATGTCTAATTGAGGTGTGCTTATATGATGATTAAAGATGTGTTCACTTAGATGCTATTACTCCTTAGTTATCTTTTATTGGTTGGTTGAGTTGTCACGTCCTTTATCTTAATGCGTTGTAATCCTAAAATTCGTAGGGTGTGCGTAGTCTCTAGTTCTTTGAGGTTCTCTCTCGTATATGACTCACAGAATCGGCAAGCCAAAGCTATTTTATCCATGAACCATATCATCATTAAGCATACTCAAGCATTAAACACAACGAAAGCCTAGTTGCACTCCTAAGCCAATTTTAATTAAGACAAGAAACAACCAAAAAACAATCAATGCCTAGGTTTCATAGATCTAAGCAAACACACAAGTAATTTAGCTAGACATTATAGACAAGCAAGCATACACACAATCAATCGAATATGGGCTAGACATAATGATAAATTGGATTAACAAACTTATCTTGATGCGTAAAATAGGGTGATCGCTATTTACAGCGTTGAGGGTCAAAGAACTTCCTTTTTGTCGAGCAAGTTTTTCAACACCCTAGGCAGTGAACCTAATCGTTGTAGTGTAGTATTAGGGTAAGCCACATGTATTGATATCGTTCTCTAGGGGAATAGGAATTCTAGTAAGAAGTTACTACGCTAAGGTTGGGGTGGAGGAAGATTATTATTTTTATCTTTTTTATATTTTTTAGAAAATGGAAAGGTACGAATCTCGGGGTTTGGATTTGGGGGTTGGTAATTCTACCGATTACTCTACTTATCTATTCTAATTAACTAAGCTAGGGGTAGTCTATGTCTATTGTTGTGTGTTCGTATGATGATTAAAAATGCGTTTACTTAGGTTTTATTACTCCCTAGTTATCTCCTATTGATGGTTCAATTGTCACGTCCATATTCTAAACGCGTTGTGTTTCTAAGGTTGTAGGGTATGCGTTATCCTAACTCTTTGAAGCTACCAAAGGTTAATGACTGAAAATCTCTAGGATTCATAAACTTAACACTAAGGTATTCTTTGGATGTTTAGCCTACAATTCAACTAGTAACTATATGCTAAGGTTCAACAAAGATTAATCAAGCATTAATAACAAAACGAATGACCTATCGCAATACTAGGTCAATCACAATTAAGATAATAGACAACCAATCAATATTCAATAACTAGGTTTCATATTACCTAAGCAAACACACAAGTAAATTAGCCGGACATGGATAACATGCAAGCATACACACAATCAATTGAAGACATAATTGAATCAATGAAGTAAAACACTTATGTTGATGTAAAATAGGGTATGGAACCTAAAAATCTTTACAAGACGGCCTTGGTTCGGTTTAGATTTTTACTCACAAAACTACCTCCTTAAAGCGAAAAATTAGGATTCTATATATAGTGTTACAAAGCTGCGGCGGCGTCACTCTTTAATTACGGCCGTCGGTGCGCCATTAGGGTTTCGTCTTGGCGTCAACTCTGTGGCGGCGTCACCTTATGCCCGTGGCGCAGGTATTCGCCGATCTCGGCGCCGTCTGGATCCAATCTAGCGTGCGAGTTCGCGACCTACTCTTTAAACTTGATGCCGTCACTTGAAAAATGTCAATTTGCTCTCGAGTCGTCACAAGATGTCGCGACGGCGTCACAAATAAGACACGGCCCGTCCCCTTTCCAATTCAGCAGATTGAGTGTCTCGATTCTTGACTTTGGCCATTTTCTTCGTATATTCGTCCGAATAAGTGTCATTCCAGGAATTTGCCTTCAAGAGACCTAAAAAGTGAAAAGGAACGAAATTAAGTAATAACAGATACAAAGTGATCATTTAAGGGCTTAAATGACCCCTCAAAAAGGTACCTTTTAAATCCTTATCAAATATCCCTACACTTGGTATTTGCTTGTCCTCAAGCAAATGTGCTTTAGCCAATTGATTTATAAGTTAGGGGTCATGAAGCATTAGTTTAGAACGATCCAAAACACATATAAGCCCATAAAGTCATAACAAGCGAAAATTACATACTAGCACCTCACATGGGGTGTTTGGATACTCACATCTCTCGAGTGTATATGAAATATAACAAGTTGGAAATGGAAGATAAACACTCATTAACCGGTCCTACTACATAGACTACCATAGGATTGACACTAGATCAAACCTCCATCGCTTTGGCGTAAGCACCTAGGAAAAGCTATCCAAGAGGTCTTTTAAAGGGTTGTAACGTAAGGCTTACGGTAGGGGAATACTGGGTTTGGTGGGATAGGCGATTTAGTGGTGGCAAGTCAAAAATCTTTATGTTACAAGCATGCGAAGATGGCGTTGCTAAGCCAAGACTCAACACTCTAAACTCTAGATAAATTGAAATAAACAAACATAAATTTAAAGATAGATGTAGGATGGTAGCCTGTGTTTTTTTTTTTTTTTTTCATACACTTTTACTCTACCATCCTCTACGATAACATCAAAATGATAGGGATTTATAGGCACATCCCTACACTTGAGTTTTATTACTCTAACACTAATTTGACCCGAATTGAAAAGATCAAAACACTTGGAGTACATTATTACATAAAATAAAGGGAATTTGAATTTAACGTTCCCTTCCAGTCATTTCATAAACTTTAACTTTTTCCATGAGTCCCCAATCGTCCCAGCGTACAAAAGGATATGACTCGACTTAGCAACTTATGCAAGCAACTAGATAATTGAACTAAGGGTCTAGTGTGATAGCAATAATGCACTAAAAGTGAGTGCATACAAGGTAGGCTAAAGCGATTTGGGTGTACATTTGGGGGTGGATTGTAAACAATGATCTTCATTGATATTGGAAGACGAAACATCACGAGATGAATAGGCGAGGGGTTAACTAGGGGTATCGTGTACTAAAGATGAGTACAACGCAAGGAAGTTGGGGAATTACTCAACCGATGTGGAAGAAGTAATTATATTAAGGGTATCAAACAAGGGTTATCCTAATGCCTCTTATCATTTAGTTATTCCTAACTACAGGTGTGTATCTTACTAGCGATCTCGGAATGCATCACAAAACAAGTTCTAGAATCTATTATACTACCGGTTCACACTCTAAGCATTAAGATGAATGCTTTAATTCCTACAAATCTAAGGGCGATCCTCATATTTTGGGTGGAATTTAAGTGGTAAAGGTTTTGTGCTTTAGTCATATAACTTCTAACCATAGAGGCGCTTTATTAAGACTAATGGCCCACTCCTACATGTTATGAAAAATTTTAAATTTGGTGCCAAAATTACCCTAACCGATATTTCTCATGGTTTATTACACAAATGAAATTGGACAAGGCAAATAGTCAAGGATAAGCATAGTTTCAAAGTTTCTGTTTTATTTTCTCTCCTTAACAAGCGAACATTGTCCCGATGTTTCCCAAAATATCAAAGTTATGATAATGGAAGGTAATTAAAAACTATTGAGTTCAATAAATACCCAAACCCCTTAATCTAGGATTTGAATAGAAAATAGCCCAAGAACTTAGACCGTTAAACACTATCGAGGTCAGTGCATAGCCTCAGTGTGTCATCTTCGGGATACTCGATGCAGTACGTAGAAAATGTCTCTCCTTTCAGTAAGGCGGTATTAAGGGTGAAGACCGGAGTCAAGAAGAAGATGATGGATTAGATGGTGATGACAATAACTCACTGAATCCCCAAGACTCCTCTTATGCTTACAGAATAACTGAGTAGAAGGCTGAAGGATATAAATTTGAAGAAAAAGCGGGACAAAGGGATAAGTTTGAATCAGATAAGAAGAAGTCCTTATCAACATAAGTCAACTTTCCTTGAATGGCTAACTTACAAGCTCAGTGTCATCGAGTTATGGAAACGTGCTTGTCTTTTACTAGAATAGTCTTTGTATGAGACAAAATACATCAGTATTTTGTCTTACGTATGATGTCAGATTTGTCACTTAGGAAAAAGTTAAAACTCATACATGTATAAATAGCATAAGAGATGGAGTGAAAAGTTCAAGCTTGTGAATTGTAAAAACACACCGCCTTGAAGCCATCTTTTCATTCCTCCAAATACTGACTTAGTTCATGAGATAGCTCGGTGAGCTCTAGAGTTGTGCTTTCGGACTTAGCTGAGCTTAGAGAGGAGTCACCTAAACTTTGTCATTTCAATCCCAAGTACTATTCCGCAAGTACTTGGGTAGCGTATTCTTTGTTGATTTATTTCTAATAAGAATATGATGTTGAAAATTACCCTGTGTGTTTTACTTATGTTAATTTAGGTCATAGTTCACTATAAACTTGTTTTATATATTTAAACTGTTTAAACGATAGTGAGCGGGAACAACAAGTGGTATCGAGCAAGGCTAATTATAAAAATCGTTTTAGGCCTTCTAAAAGTTTTTAAATTAGGATCCTAAATGGTCGAAATTGATGTACCCAATAGTCGATAAAAGGGTGGAGCTTATTACTATTGCCCTAGACTTGAAGTTGGAAAATTCAACAAATGGAAAAAGCGAATGCTTTGCTATTTGATTGGGATGGAACCTTATTATATAAAGTGTATAAATGAAGGTCCATTTGTCCCAAAGCTAGCGAAGGGCGCGAACACAAGCTTCGAGTGGACCAGGATGAAAGGAGTGGTCAACGGGACAAAAGACTCAAAAGTATCATAATATATTGTCTTCCGATGATATTATGGAGTGTTATAAGTACGTAGTACAACTAAGCAAACACTGGATGACCTAGTTCATAGTCATGAAGGACCATCTAATACCAAGGAAAAGCGAGGATAATGGACACGAAACTTAGTTATAACACCTTGGGGCTAAGGACTCGAAACTCTCTCTCAAGCACCACGGGTACAAAACCCTTTTAAATGAACTGTCAAATGATGGTGTTAAGTTGTCCAAACATGAAATCAATGTTGGTTTGTCAGATCTCCTTGAGAAGTGGTTGAATTTCTCTCAGGGACTTAGGAATGCTAATCATATCAAAAATCTTGAGCTTCACGAAATTTATGGGAAATTTGTCTATGAGGAAAACCTCATCAGAAGACGATACCCGACTTAAAGAAGTCTCGAGGAAGTCAAGAAGTCCTGACCACCACCTCATCATCAATATCCTTTCTACTCAAACAATGTTGTTCAAGATTTTCGGAAAATTCGATGATAGCCTGATGAGATCAAGTGAGGAGTACCTAAATGACACGAACAAATTCGAGAAAGGCACTCCTTGCTAACTCTCGAAGGTTTATAAAAAGAAACAAAAGTTTTCAAATGCCAAAGCAAATGAGGACACCTGAATGCTTTAAGTTAATAAAAGAGGTCATTTTGCAAAAGATGTTTTTTCAAAAACAATTTCTGAACCCTCTTATAAACCATCGAGGGTCAAATCAGGTCCTGAGCTTTAGCAAATTTCAACCAAAAATCTATCAGTCTCATCAAAACCTTCAAAACAAATGCGATCAAAATAAAGCTGTTGATTTTGAAGCAAAATATAAGAAAGTCAAACTAAGCTTGCATTGCTCGAGGCCATCCCTCGAAACAACAAAAGTGTTCAATCGATGGGGTAAAAACAAAGGCCTTGTTCTTTGAGACCTTATTTGGGATGAAGAGCGATATCATCGGATGATGAAATGGTGCATGTCAATTGCGATGGCCCTCTCAAAGAGGACAAGCTATTTGTTGGAAAGAATCATGCCAAAAATGGGGAATGGGTCAACATCACTATGAAGAAGGTAAACATCTTACTTTCTATGGATGATGACTTTGATTGGCGATCTTATATGAATTATCTTAATGTTGACCTTAAGTTTGTAGAAGAGCAAAGATTAAATCTTTTTCAAAATACAACAAGCTAAGTTTTGAATTAAACAAGTGTAGAGATGAGCTGCTTATTTTAAAACAAGCCAAGCTTGAGGCTGTCACTTTGCAAATTCAAAACACTAAACTAGTTAAGAGAAATTAGTCTCTTCAAGATGAACTTAAAAAGGAACAAGATATTCTTGATAGTTGGATTGCTAAGAATCGGGGTCTTTGATCTTTGTGGAGTGCCCCGTAGCAAAAGAGAGTCTGTGGTATGATTACCAATATCTTCGACTACTCTAAATTCGGTGATTGGATTGAACGGGTTAATCTGAGTAAGCTTCAAATTTAGATTGGAAGGATTCTAGAGCACGAAAGTCAAGCTCTAAAGAGCATGCTTGGACTCCACGATGTGCCCGATAGTCTTGAACACATCTATGAGTGCAGTAGAATCAAGCACCGCTTCCACCTGAAACCTCTTGGTCTTGCTCCAAGCTCGAGCTTACTCCCTTGAAATTCAATCCTCATTCACCAAAGAAAGGTGCGGACTTGGTAGAACCATCCTGAAAAGACCAACAAAACAAACTCAACAAGAGTCTACGCCTACTGAGACTTCAACATCCTCTGTCCCATTTGAAGTGACCAAATTCGACAGCGAACTTGTGAGGAAGCTTCGAAAAAATGGAATCCTTTGAAAAGGTCCACTGAACCAATCAAGGAGACAAATTAGTTTCCTCAGTTCCTCAAAGTCTAAGTCAACCTCCAAAACAAACAAAAGTGTGAGCTGTGTCATTACACCAGCCATACCATCGACAAACACTATAGAATCCTTTTTGCATGATCTAAAAGGATGATCACAAGATCAAACCATCTGATGTCGTGACAAACTATACCAAATTTGGTCATCAGTATGCTTCATCCTCCAAAGCTGCTCCCAAGAATAGAGCAAAACCTTTTCCTCTATGCCCTCACTGTGGGTTTAACGATCATCGGGATGATTGTCTCATGAACACATCTTTGTGATATATGCGGTAATCCAGCTCATGAGACATCCCAACATGAGAGTGTGATTCATGCAAGGAGAAATTCAAACAACCGAGTCACCGAGGTCATCCTCGACCTCTAAATGCAAAACCTGGTAGCACTATGCACACAACCACCCGACCATGAGTCGATTGAAAATTTCAAAGAGACCGAGACCTAAGCCACTAGTAAGTGGGTGTCTAAGAAACTAATTGTTTATTGCTTGTGTAGAGACATGCTAGGGAGCCTATTTGGCATCTAGGCAGGTGGATGCTCAAGAAGCATGGTAGTGTGAAGGAATATCTGCACAAGTATGTAAAGGAACCGGGGCCCAAGGTAGTATTTGGTGATAACTCATCATGTCCCACTGAAGGTTATGGTTCAAGGCGCAATGGAATAGTTTTCTCTAGAATAGCCTATGTCAATGGTCTCAAATACAATCTCATCAGTGTCAATCAACTATGTGATGCTAAATACATTGTACAATTCAATGATAAACAAGGTACCATTTTCAATGCCAACAAGGAAGTTGTGTTGATAGCTCCTAGGAGAGATGATGTTTATGTGTTAGACATGTCAACACTCTCCCAAGATGGAACTTGTCTCTTTGCTAAAGCCACTGAAACTATCAATTGGCTATGGCATAAGAGACTCTCTCACTTGAACAAAAACCTCAACAACTTGGCTAAACAAAACAAAAGTCCTTGGCTTACCATCACTAGTTTTGCAAAAGACAAACCATGCTCGCGTGAAAAGGTAAACATCACAGGCATCATTCAAAACCAAACAAAATTTCTCCATCAAAAGGCGCCTTCCTCTCGCACATGGATCTCTTTGGACACAATGGTCCTAGATCAATCCGGCATGAGAAGTATACACTTGTCATTGTTGATGAGTTCTCAAGATACACTTGGGAATATTTTCTTTCCAAAAAGCCAGGCGGTGATACAATAATGTCATTCATCGAAAGATTGAAAACGAGAATAACATTAACATTAAACAAATCGAGAGCTGACAATGGTACTGAGTTAAATCAAGAGCTTGAGTTTTACGTGATGAAAAGAGATTTCTCAAAATTTCTCATCTCCATATACCCCGAACAAAATGGGGTTGTGAAGGAAGATCGAACTCTCATTGAGGCTGCTAGAACCATGTTAAATGGCTCGGCCCTCTCAAAGCATTACGGGTGGCGGTCAAACGCATGTTACACTCAACAAGGTCAATCATTGTCAAAAGACATAATAAAACCCCTTATGAGATCTTCAAAGGTAGACTTCATGACATCAACTATTTTCATGTGTTTGGATGTCCTGTGTTCATTCAAAACCACAAGGATCATCTAGGCAAGTTTGATGCAAAGTGATGATGGATACTTCTAGGCTACTCATCGATCTCAAAGCCTTTAGGGTTTTAACACAAGGAGACAACAAGTTGAGGAAACCTTTCATGTCACCTTTGTGAAAGTGCGAAAGCATCGGTTCACCAACACCTCGATTAGAAATAGGAATTAATAACTCATCAAGATATCACTCTAATGAGTACAACACGAATTCAATTCCTCATATCAAGGCGATCTGCGACATCTCATATTATGTCTTACCAACCTTCCCCAACCAACTATCCGGTGAGTTCATTGATAATCGGTCAGTCCCTTTGGGATAGAAAACTGATCCAAAGCGATCAAGAACACGTAACTCATGAACCTCACCTCGAACAAGACATCTCTACAGATGTTCTAAATGATTCTGGCTCTTGCACACGAACTCACATCGAACTCCGGTGACATCTTCAAGCTCAGATCGAACCCAAAGTAAGTGGACAAGATCTCGGGACATTGAGCTTGTAAACATCATTGGTGAACCCACTGAGGGCATGCTCACTAGAAGCATGGTCGCTAATCTAACTGCGGCTTCACCCAATGAATGTCTATATCTTGATTACCTATCGATATAGAACCCAAAAGTGTCCTTGAGGCTCTAAAACACCCAAGCCTGGGTTCAGGGCTATGCAGAAGAACTCTGCAACAGTTTGATAAAAACAAGGTCATGACCTTGATCAAATGTCCTCGGGATGTAGTAGTCATAGGAATGAAGTGGGTTTTCAGAAACAAAACTGATGAAAGCGGCCTTTGTCATTAAAACAAAGCGGACTTGTAGCCAAAGGTTACAGTCAACAAGAAGGCATTGACTATGATGAGACATTTGATCTTGTTGCAAGAATGGAAGCCATCGAGGATCTTCCTTGCATATGCAACATACATGAACTTCAGGGTCTACCAAATGGATGTTAAAAGTGCATTCTTAAATGGTAATCTCAAGAAAGATGTGTATGTTCAAGAACCCCGACTTTGAAGGAGTAGTGAATTTCCGACTATGTGCGCAAAGCTTGACAAAGCCCTTTATGGACTTAAACAAGCTCCATGGGCATGGTATGAAACTCTCTCAGCCTTTCGATGCAAAACAAGTTTGTCGGAGGAAAGATTGACAATACCTGTTTGTCTATAGAACTCCACAGGATGATACTGGTCCAAGTGTATGTTGATGACATCATCTTTGGCTCAACAAACTACAAAATTTGCAAACAGTTTGAAAAACTGATGACAAAGAAGTTTGAAATGAGCATGATGCGTGAACTCACATAATTCCTTGGACTACAAACCAGGCAAACTGATAAAGGAATATCCATCGGTCAAGAAATACACAAAATCTCTTGAAGAAATATGAGATATCTGACTATGCCTCAATGAAGACTCTAATGGTCCCACCTAACAACCTTGGACTCGATCTCACTGGAAAATTAGTCAATAAAACTCATTTCAGAGGAATTGTTGGCTCACTGATGTATCTAACGCTACTAGACCAGGACATCCAATTCTCAGTCTGTTAAATAGCAAGATATCAGTCCAATCCTAAAGAATCCCATCTCATCTGCACCAAAAGAATACTCGGTACCGAAGGGAACCCCAAATCTTGGACTCTATTATCCAAAATGCTGGGGTTTGATCTCAAAGGGTTACTCTGATTCGGGATTATATGGTCGCAACATGGACAGAAAAAAGTACCTCAGGGTCCTGTCAATTTCTTGGAGGAAAACTGGTCTGTTGGAGTGCTAAAAAGCAACAATCGGTGGCTATCCTCAACTGAAGCGAATATGTAGGCACAGCAGGATGTTGTGCCAATGTATTATGGATGAAAAGTCAACTCGGTGACTATAACATCCATTACAAAATGGTGCCCATCTTACGTGATAACACGGTGCTATTGCAATCTCCAACAACCCTGTCCTCCACCAAAGAACCAAACACACTGATATCAGATATCACTTCATCAGGGATCACATAATGAAGGGAACATTGAACTTCACTTCATCCTACTAAATATCAAGCGGTGATATCTTCACCAAACCCTTGGATGATCCTACCTTGAGGCGAAAATTTGAATTGGGAATGCTTGACATTGAAAGTCGGTATCTAAAAACCAATCTCAATAAGTTCTCGAAATGGTTCATCCTCCACGAACTCCAATAAAACCTCTCCTTGAATGAGTAAGACTCATTCAGGTTGACATTTGACAAAGAGCATTAAATGAGTAACTAAATGATCCAAGTATGTTAACTTAAATGTCTAGGTTGGTAACTATGCCAATTTAATAAAGGAATATATGTCTCTTTGTCTTATTGTCATCCCACTGGCATTTAATAGCCTCCTCTCACAAATATCAAATTGATATTTTATCTCTGCAAAAAGTGCACTTTTCATTGCCTGCAACCATTCCCTTGAAAAATGGGATTTTTCTTTGGGTAATGGAGTGGTAGCATTAAATGTGGAAATTCAAACGTTTTTCAAAAAACCGACTCTTAATATTCCCATTTGTGCACAAATCACCCTTCTCACTACTCTATAAATACCCTCTTCCAAAACATACAAACACACACAAATTATTTTATGCAACAAAACTCTGTCAAAATCATTTCTAAATCTCAGAAATATTTGTGTGTGCTCAAAAAACTCTTCAAACCTCTTTTGGAAAACCCTTCTTGTAAACATTTACAAAAGTTTTGCATCACAAACTTGAGAGATAAAAAAAAAAACTTTGATCATTCTAGTCAAAAATTTTCAAAACCCTAAAATATTTAATGGAAATGGCTAGAACACAACCTCTCGGTTTATCTCAATTGGGTAGGGGATCTTACAAATATTGAATTTAAAACTAATAATGTCATAGGCAACTTTGAATACCTGGCTGTCCCGACCTACAAAGACATTATGAAATTTTTGTTTAATTGCCCACTCAACGGCCTTTGTTCGGTGTCCTATTGTTTACCAAAATCTCTCGGGGAGTTTTGGAGCCTTGAAAAACCAGGCCTATGACCCGACACCCTCTTGATGAGAACAACCTCTGACCTCTCAGGGAATATCTCATCAGTCCGGTCTTCCGCGGGGGCAACAACAATTCACCCTGGATTATAAAATGTTTTGCACTTCAACAGGGTTGGATTATAACAATGGAGTTTATGTCGCCCATCACGAACCTTCCTAGTGAAGGATGGGTTAAAACAAATCGTTTAGATCAACATTTTGGACAAGACCCTAGTCACCAAAGCTCATTCCCGTGGCTTTGAGGATCCTATTGACTTTTGTGATTCAGGTCTCGTGAGGAACCACTCATCAGCTGAACAAGTTAACTTTCTATTGATTGATGATATGCTAGCAATGAATGGGGTCCTTGTCGCGTAGGGAAGATCATTCTGTTGATCTCGTAACCAAGCTAGAGCAAAACTAGGGCGAAATACGTTTACGTATCCTAGGTTTGCCTCTTGCGCTTTTACAGTATTCTTTTGGGTTCAAATTATCCTCGTGGAAGAAATTTTGGTGCATACCGAGCTGACTAAGCCAATCAAATTTTTAAAAAGACCCATCCCTTGTCACTCCTATTGAATTGACGGCCTTGTTAATACAAATAAGCCGTAAAAACGTTTATTTATATTTTACGATCTTCTAATGTTTTGTCGATAACAAACGTAAAATCATTTTAACGAAACAAATAAAATACGTAAATGGTTTGAACTAATAGTTTCTAACATATTCACATTTTCACATAAAACACTAAAACAAGTAGTTAAGTATTACATATGTACAACAACTAGTGTTTACATATTTGGGTAAAATATACACATAACTATTATGTAGTATATTGGGTAATATAAATGGGTAGAAACTTAAGTATCATAACCCATTGGGCAAATACATTAAATGTAGTTGGGTACAACCCAAAGCCCATGATCCATTGAGCTTGACCCATAACCCATTGCATGACATCATGCTTATATCATATATGGATAATATCCATAACCCATGGTATTGACCCATATCCAATGTCTAGATACATTGAAACGGTGAGCACTGAGAATGTCTAGATACATTGAACCCTTGGTGAGCACTCAAGAGATACATTGTATCTAGCCAAAGATTCATGGATCAACCCATGACCCATGACCCATAACCAAAATACCCATGGGTAAGGGGCGTCCACGGATCCCTAGCTTTACTGCTAGGGATCCCTTGTGGAGGGATCCGTGGGATCCGGGGAACAGTAGAAAATTTTCTCTATAAATAGAGAGCCATTTCTTCCTTTCTACTCACCACGTTACACACATACTTCCCTAGTATTTCTAACCCTCAAACCTCATATCTAAGTGATCTATGTAGTTTGTCTTTTGTTTTTGTGTGATCTTCTAGGTTCCTCTTAAAGGAGAGATCACCACTTCTTGAAGACGTGCAAGCTCAAGTCCATGAGTTGCCATGCTTCGTCATCATCAAGACAACTAAGGTTCTCTTGTTGATAGTTCTTCCTTTCTCCATAGATGTTGGGTTGAAGGCATTAGTGAAGAATGCCGAAAGTGTCAAGATGAAAGCATTAGTGAAAGGTGCTCATCATTCGCGTCAAAGCATTAGTGAAGAATGCTAGAGGTGTCAAGACGAAGGCATTAGTGAAGGGTGCCAAGCGTTGTGTCAAAGGCATTAGTGAAGGATGCCGAAGAATCATATCAAGTCGCATTGGGAAGAATGCCTAAATCGTATAATCGATGAGGTGCATCGTTATACATATAAGTATTTGTTTATTTACAAGGATGGTGATATCCTTGATGGTGTTGTAACAAGGAGTAGATCTCCTGGAGATTAGGTGTTGTGTCGTGAAGGGTAGTAGTTCCTCCATAGTAATGGAACTAGGTGCTTAGCCTAGTACCTAATAAAGGGTAGGCGACGTTGTGATAGGATTAGTTCTCCTAAGGTGTGAAAGAACTTGGTGGTTAGCCTAGCACCATATAAAGGGTAAGCGACGTTGTGTTAGGTGTGGTTCTTGGTTGGTGTGAAAGAACTCGGTATTTAGCTTTGTACGGAAAAGGTTAAGCGGCGTTGTGGCTTCTCCGCCACAAGGAGTTGGTGTAGTGCTACGAACTCTCGAGTAGGTGACTCGGGGAGTGGAGTAGGGCAAGGAAGGTGTCCTTGTAGCCGAACCACTATAAATAACTTGTGTCGTGGTGATGTGCTTCTTACTCTTTATGTTTCATTACACATTTATATATCTATCTATCAACGTCCAACATAAACAATTAAATAGATTGACATAAGTCGATCTAAATATTTAAAAGGAAGTTTTAATTGGTAAAACTATTCAACCCCCTTCTAGTTTTCCACAATTGGTATCAGAGCTTCGTTACCAAGTTTTTTTTGTATATTGTACTTTGAAAACTTGATACGATCCGTGTATGTTTGAAAACTACAAAGAAAGGAATTTCTTAAAACGAAAAGTCATGTTTTTAGAAATCATCATATGTTGGATAGTGATAGATCATTCTAACATTTTCCTTTGAGAAGTCTTCATACTAGGATTTGGGTATCTTAGAAGATCATGAAGTATTTCGCGTCTATGGTTTCTAAAACCATAAAAGGGAATATAGCAAAGGATTGGGGTATCTTAGAAGATCATGAAGTATTTAGCGTCTATGGTTTCTAAAACCATATAAAGGGGATATAGCAAAGGTATGTTTTCTTAGTTACATTTTTTTTCAAAAGCGTGCTAAATTGCTTGTGGACAAAATGGTGATATATGCTTCTATCTTATAATAAGCATAATATGAAAAGTGTTTTAGTGATTTTTTTCTTTGAAGTTTTGTTGTTAGATATCTTGTTAATCAAGCTTGAATAAAGGTAAAATGGGTAATATAACTTCACTAAAAGTCTACAAAGACTAAACCTTTTCGTCGGGTCAAAACGTACATTTTTGTAATTTTGTGTCAGATCCGCAGATCCCTCAGGTTACACCGACGGATCGCTCAAGCAAGGGATCCGTGGGATCCGTGGTACGTAAGACAGCTTTTGTCTCAATTTCAAAAATTCATAACTTTTAACCGTGAAATCGTTAGAAGTCGTGCCACCTATCGTTTTAAAGGTATTTGAGTCTAGTTTCATTTAAAAATGATTTCATAAACTGATTCAAAACAATAATTTATAGAATCATTGATTTATAATAGAAATTCATTCTTCGGTCATAACTTTTGCACAAACTTTTGATCTAATTGGAGACGGATGTTTTCGCTTTTGAATAACAATGTGTCCTCTATTGAAATTAAGGTTTTGATCATATTTATAAATATAAAGGAAACTAATCAAGCTTGGTATACATGTTTATATTTAACACAAAGCGATGAAAAGAACTTTCGTATGCTATGCTAAATGATAAATTGTCTTCGTTGCATTACTTGATTATTTGCTTATCTCAAATAGCTTTTGTGCTTGTTTGATTGAATAGCATATGTGGTTTCCTTACCTTGCTATTCATTCTCTTGTTTGTCGATTTAGTAATATTCTACTAATCAATGTGCTATTTGAAGGAGTGTTTGGGATAACATCTAGTTGTGTCGAAAATGTTAGTTTAGATATTTAGATAAGTCATATAGGTTGAAAAATGTTTAAAACATATAACACACTAAATGGGTTTTTGATTGAGTTTTTCATATGTGCTTATATGATTTCCTTTGTTCTTGTATCATTTTCTAAAAACAACAAGAATGTACATCAGATCATAACCTACACTTGTGTTGATGATGTACTCTCCCATTTTCCTTTTCATGATCGCTCTCCAAGCTTCATAGTAGGATTGACAACTTGATTATTTCATCCGATATACTCAAGTAAATTATTTTGCAACGCAAATATAATTGTTCATATCCGAAAGTCCAAACTCAAAGCTTTCCAACAACATATGTTGAACTAGCTCATCCAACCATTTTTTTACCATATGGACAACTTTTAAACTTATTTTTAACATGACGCCTTCGTCACCTTATTTGTCTCAAGTATAATATTAAACGAAGCAAAGTATCATCATTGTTACTCTTCGATAGGCCATTGTAGGAATATAAATTTTCCTAACTTGAGAATGAATACTAGAGAACTTATTGCACTAGAAACTCAATTTGACCTAATGGTTGAATTGCTTCCTTGATAGAAGTTGGGTATGTGGAATCACCGTAAAATGGTCGGTTTAGCTGCATTGAGCACCGCTAGTAATCTTGTCTCATATTCATTCTCTCACTTGGGAAATTTATACTCCTATGTTTTCCTAAAGTAAGTTTACAATGGAAATACTTTGCATTGTCTTAGGATTACTAATCAAACAAGTTGTAAAATAAAATTTTCTTTTAGTTAATCACAACCACTTGCCTCATCAAGTGATTATCTTGCTTTGATCGAGAAGAGCTACATGACTTCATGGATGAAGTTCATTGTATGCTAATCACCATCCGTAATGACTATACATAGTTCATTGCTTCCGTTGGCCAAAACAACCCTATTTTCTTGAACACCATCATCTACTCTGCACGCCATTGTTAATACAAATGATTTACTAATCTAGATCGTAAATAGGTTTTGAGTTCTTGAATAGTGCTTGTTAAGTTTGATAAACCTCTTTGTTATTTGTGAGCTCGATCTCATTTGGTATATTAGTGTTAGAACCTCTTAAACTTGAAATATGATGCATTGTCAAAGTCATTGCATACCTTTTGTAAAGGTTCTGTCTAGCAGATAGACGGATCCCAAAATTTGTGCTTGACGGATTCCTACTCTTGGGGAACCGTGGGATCCGCAAGCAGAAAATGCAATTGCAATCATTGTATTTTAATCATATCCTTAGAACACCTCACACTAAGCTAAACATAGTGTCTTAAGGCAAATTAAGTCCTTATCAAGTTAAGTAGATCCTTTCCTACTCAACTCACCTAGATCACACTCTAAGACGCTTGTTGATCTATCATTTTCACTTTAATCCATTACTCTTCCGCTCTCTATGATCACTCATCATTCTCACATGATCAGTCACATCTAGCTTTAGAAATCTTTCGATTGTGGAAAAATTGATCATAAATCATCCTTACCTTAAAATTGATCAAAGTTGATCAAATTCTAGTTTTCCCATCTCAAAGCCTCTAGGATATTTTCCAAAAAACTATCCTAAGACACAACCTGATCTCTAGGATCATTTAGCTTCAATTGAAACTCTAAATCTTTAGTGTCATCCTTGCTCATCCATTGGTACTCTTGTAAGTTCCAAATCCTTCCATAAATAACAATCGTTAGCTACATCACTCATTACCTTCAAGTACTCAAGCATCCCTTCATTTAAAACACTTAGGAGGACTGAAACACTCAAGATGATATAGGTCTTAGATCTTAGAAACATCATTTCCACTCTTTCATAACTGCTGAAAGCCGGATCCCTAGGATTAGCCTAGACGGATCCCTCTGAGGAAGGAACCGTGGGATCTGGATGACAGTTTATATCTAACATTGCTAAAACAATCATTTCAACTCATCTTCCTAACTCAAACACTCCATCTCATCTTAAATGAGTTCCTAGATCAGTGAAACTCTGAACTTCAACCTTGTGCATGCTAATCATCACATTCCAAAGGATATTAGAGACTTAGGTCTTGAATGCACTTGCTAAATCCTTCCCTTTATAAGTCATCTTCCTAGAATCCCTTAGTCATCAAACACAACATAATTCTCAGCATTTAGAAACCTTTTCCTTTGTCATTTCATCATGAGGAAAGCTCCTAGTGCTAACTCATCCAACCAAGAACCACCTAAGAAACTTGCTCGTGTTGTACACGAAATTTCCTCAACCGAATCATCTCTCGTTAAACCCACAAATGGTAGGACTTCCCATCCACCGAATCATCATCCGTAAGAGATAATAGTGCTAGAATCTCACCTCAACAAACCCAATCAACAATTGCCAAGAGAACCGCAATAATTAGCATTAAACCTCTTACGTTAAAAGGGATCATCGAGCTCTAAACCAAATGTACCTAGTTCTAGCAAAACGTCTAAACCTTAATTTCTAGAGCATGGACTACACTCCTTTACCGAGCCTCTCTCTATTCATTAGAGCATTCACCACCGAGAACTTCTCATTCACCAACCTTCTCGTTAAAATAGGAACCACCTACATCACCAACTAGTCCATCGTTGGAAACAAGGAACCACCAAGGACTTAATCATATGGAGGAATTTCCATTACCACCACTCTCATTCCTAGTAGAACCTCATCCTAAATTACTCAATGTACCTCCACCATCATTTGTAGAACCTCCTCAAAACATCATGTTCCTAATCAAGATAATAATTGCTCTAATTGTCTAATCACCCAAGGACATGTTCAAGAAGTACGAAATGAGTTGCATTTCATGTTTAATTATCTTCTTGAAAGATTGGACCAAATCAACAAGTCTACTCATCCCTAGACTCAAGCACTTTGTTGCTTCTTAAGCTTTGGTCACTTATTAGTATTAGTAGAATATGGCTAAATCATTCTCTTAGTTTTTAGAGATTTGTTGATCATCTCTTATGTTTTATTGAATGATAGTTTACTTGCCATATTGCATTGAGTATATGTTTGTTGGTTGAATACATATCTCATTTTGATGTTAACATTACTTGTTACATCACCATTGCTGAATTTAATCATCGGCTATACGGATCCCTCAAAATTGCCTAGACGGATCCCTACTAGGAGGGAACCGTGGGATCGTGAGACAGAAAAACTTTTTTCTACTAACTTGGATCACATATGCAGGAAATTGTGCATTATACTTGTTTTCTAACCTTTGTTTTGTAGTTATTCAATCTACACTTGAAGCCTTTTGACACCCTAAAGCTAGGGGAGCTTTGTGTCAAAACAATACATTGCAAATTACTTGCAATATTAGGATTATATTTCGACATCCCTTGCAAAATTGCAATCATCAAGGGGAGCACATTCGCCACTTAGACTAAATCTCTGCAAACTTAGTTGCAAACAAACTAGATTTGTATTCTTTGACGCCTTACCTGGGGATGGATGGACCAGGGGAGTAAAGACGAGATCCTTTCCGCTACTTGCTCTCTACTCTTTTATTTCTTTCACATGTTTTCTTAAAAACAATGTGTTGCTTTCTTTCAAGGCTCTTTTTGTTTCGACAAAAGGGGGGAGAAGAAAGTAAAACTACAAATTCAAACTTTTACAAATTTTAGCTTTTCCTTAAATTAATTTTATGTTTTGTCATCAACAAAAAGGGGGAGATTGTTAATACAAATAAGCCGTAAAAACGTTTATTTATATTTTACGATCTTCTAATGTTTTGTCGATAACAAACGTAAAATCATTTTAACGAAACAAATAAAATACATAAATGGTTTGAACTAATAGTTTCTAACATATTCACATTTTCACATAAAACACTAAAACAAGTATAAGTGATTTTATGATTTAATATTACATATGTATAACAACTAGTGTTTACATATTTGGGTAAAATATACACATAACTAGTATGTAGTATATTGGGTAATATAAATGGGTAGAAACTTAAGTATCATAACCCATTGGGCAAATACATTGAATGTAGTTGGGTACAACCCAAAGCCCATGATCCATTGAGCTTGACCCATAACCCATTGCATGACATCATGCTTATATCGTATATGGATAATATCCATAAACCATGGTATTGACCCATACCCAATTTCTAGATACATTGAACCCTTGGTGAGCACTCAAGAGATACATTGTATCTAGCCAAAGATCCATGGATCAACCCATGACCCATAACCAAAATACCCATGGGTAGAGGAGCGGCCCCACGGATCCCAGCTTTAAGCTAGCCGGATCCCTTGTGGGAGGGATCCGTGGGATCCGGGAACAGAGAGAGAATTTTTCTATAAATAGAGAGCCATTTCTTCCTTTCTACTCATCACTTTACACACATACTTCCCCAAGTATTCTAACCCTCAAACCTCAGATCTAAGTGATCTATGTAGTTTGTCTTTTGTTTTTGTGTGATCTTCTAGGTTCCTCTTAAAGGAGAGATCACCACTTCTTGAAGACGTTCAAGCTCAAATCCATGAGTTGCCATGCCGTCATCATCAAGACAACTAAGGTTCTCTTGTTGATAGTTCTTCCTTTCTCCATAGATGTTGGGTTGAAGGCATTAGTGAAGAATGCCGAAAGTGTCAAGATGAAAGCATTAGTGAAAGGTGCTCATCATTCGCGTCAAAGCATTAGTGAAGAATGCTAGAGGTGTCAAGATGAAGGCATTAGTGAAGGGTGCCAAGCGTTGTGTCAAAGGCATTAGTGAAGGATGCCGAAGAATCATATCAAGTCGCATTTGGGAAGAATGCCTAGGTCGTATAATCGATGAGGTGCATCGTTATACATATAAGTATTTGTTTATTTACAAGGATGGTGATATCCTTGATGGTGTTGTAACAAGGAGTAGATCTCCTTGAGATTAGGTGTTGTGGTGTGAAGGGTAGTAGTTCCTCCATAGTAATGGAACTAGGTGCTTAGCCTAGTACCTAATAAAGGGTAGGCTACGTTGTGATAGGATTAGTTCTCCTAAGGTGTGAAAGAACTCGCGGTTAGCCTAACAATCGTATAAAGGGTAGGCGACGTTGTGTTAGGTGTGGTTAGCCTTGGTGTGAAAGAACTCGGTATTTAGCTTTGTACCGGAAAAAGGTTAAGCGATGTTGTGAAGGCTTCTCCGCCACAAGGAGTTAGTGTAGTGCTTACGAACTCTCGAGTAGGTGACTCGGGGAGTGGAGTAGGGCAAGGAAGGTGTCCTTGTAGCCGAACCACTATAAATAACTTGTGTCGTGGTGATGTGCTTCTTACTCTTTATGTTTCATTACACATTTATATATCTATCTATCAACGTCCAACATAAACAATTAAATAGATTGACATAAGTCGATCTAAATATTAAAAAGGAAGTTTTAATTGGTAAAACTATTCAACCCCCCCTTCTAGTTTTCCACAGGCCCATATGGTTGCTGTAAACAACCAGGAGGGATCAGTGTCTCCAAACCCCTCGCCTCCCTAAAAAGAGGGAAGTCTCGCAGTTTGGGACTAAGACTAAACCTAAGTCCTGTGTCCCCGAGGCTTCAGTGAACACTGGTAAAAGGCACAAAAGGGCCGAGACTAAAAGACACCCACCCGATGACCGTGCAACATCCACCCCGTGACAACGAAGGACACCGATACATCATAGTCGTGCCCTTGGTCTAACCACTACTCCCAAGATCCAGGAGGACATATACAACCTACTACCGGTAGGGGAACGCCTTCCACAATGCCCAAGGATGACATTAGCAAATCACGCCTTTGTCTCGAGGGCACACTCGATCGATCCCAAAGACTCGAGAGAATCAAACAACCCGCCGATAGGGATACAACTATCAATACGACTCGCTAAGGCAGGTGACTGGAAATGCCCACTAGTGTCTCGAGGGTCAATCGGGGACAAAGACTCGAGGGAAAGAAACAACCCGACGATACTGGAACCCACAACCAATCCGACTCACCTGAAGGCATCTAGGAAACCCACCACCGATTGTCCAGAGAGGTCAACTGGGATAAAGACTCGAGAGGGAAACATACCACCCAATCGATATGGAACCCATCACCAACCCCCGTTAACGGCTGGCCGTGTGCGACATACTCTTCTGCCAAGATGGCTTGCCTTTAAACCGATGATGAAATTTTATCTCTGGGGAAGAAATGGACGCCGAGGTTCAAGTCAACAAGAGCTCAACTCGATCCACAGTGGAGCATATCAATCACCAAAGTAAGCCCGACAATGATGACTCCTCTTCTCCAATCGATGAATTTGAAAGATTTGATAATGTTCTCCACTCACCTTTGAAAGATAACTTGTTCATTGGATCACCAAAGCGCCTGAAGGTTATACTTTGGGGTCGAAATACCGAACTCTGTGGGAACAACACACCGCAAGCGTTGTATCTATGCCGATCTAAAATTTGAGGTACGGCTTTGATGAAAATGTTAATGAGCACAGGGATCCGATGTATGATAACCTCCACCGACCGGATGACAACTTGGCAAAATTCCTCGTGCACCTTCAAGGTGTAGGTACAAAGATTGATGAAATCAGGGAATTTGTCAAAGAAGACCCAACACTGAACTCTAAAGTACTAAAGGCTCGCACTGAAACAATCCTTAAGTTTCACCGAATTGCTCGATATACTCAAGTCTTGCTTTAATGTTCGTGGTCTTCCATCCTCCGCCCAGCCTCTTCAAGCTACATTGACTCTTTGAATACAAAGGTGGCTACTTTGCTCAGGCAGCCTCATCTCTCGGCACGAATCTTGTTTGGTAATGACCGCTTTGGAAGTTTCTAGTCTAATTTGGAAGCAAAGTCACCGGTATTCAATCTCGACACTTAGGCACATCAAGGCTATGATCTCGTAAATTTATCGAGCCTTCAAGGGTCAATTTCGCTTAGTTCCTCAAAGATTAACGCCAACTCTTGCCCTCATTGACGCCTCCTCAAACTGAGTTGAGGGGAGAATATTGTCAAGAGCCTCCTTCTCACACCTTTGAGGGGAGCCAACACCATCAACATCGCGGCTCAAATTCATCATCACCACCATTCTCAGCGAAGAACACCTATCTCATCAATCCCACCAACATCATCAACAACAACAACACCGACAGTGATTACACCAACAACAACAACACCGCCCCTGGTAGCATCTTCTTCTTCAGGCCAGGACAAAGGAAAAGGCAAAATGACGACACCTCCTGAGCCTGAGAAGATTCCATTTAAGATCGGCTATTAGGATTTAGAAAATCCTGGTATTAAAGTGTCGGTCACCTCAAGTATGTGTAATCGTTAGAAATCTCATAGTCGTAGTTATTTTATGTCAAGTAGTAGTTAGTTAAGTAACACCGTGGAGGACGGACGGGACTTTACCCACTGTATGCCTGATCCACAGCCCGTTGTGTGCCATTTTATTGTAAGACTATAAATACTCTCTACCTCCCAAGGTAGAGAGTTGGAGCTCATAATAAGAATTTTCTTTCTCTCACTAAAGTTCTCAAACCTCTAACTTTCTCTCTCTAAAAACTCATCTCTTATATGCCCTAAGTATGTTTTGTGGTTATGATGTGTATGTGAAATCCAATATGTTACAAATGGTATCATGAGCCATGGTTAGATCATCTCTTACATATCTTTGGATTTCTAGTGGTTTTAGGTGGTTTTAAGTTTGAAAAGTTTAGTGGTTTTTACATCATTTGGTTGATTTCTAGTGTTAAAGTTTGGATTTTGATTGTACTTTTGTGTTTTGAATCATCACAAGTGTTTAGGTTTTGATTTAGAAGGCTTGAATCATCGTGGTTGGGCTGTTTTGGATTGAAAAGTGTGTTTTAAAGTTTTTCTCTAGTTAGCGACTTGAGCTATGGACTTCATTTCTTGGTAGCGACTTGGTTTGTAAAATTGTAGCAAGTTGTAGTGTGTTTTGGTAGCGACTTGGTGCTTAGCGACTTGTCTATTGAGACAAGCCGACAAACAGTACACTTAGTGGATTCTCCACTACGGGAGCGACTTGGTGACGGTAGCGACTTGCTTTCAATTTTGATAGCGACTTGTTCTTTAAGTTTCGTAGCGAGTTGGTGCTAGCGATTTGGACCTTAGCAAGTTGCTATTTAGCGACTTGATCTCATAGCGACTTGGTGCATAGCGACTTGCTGTCAAAATTTGTAGCGACTTGGGAACTTAGCAACTTGCTTTGTCATTACTTAGCAACTTTGTACTTAACTTGTTTGTTCAAGGATTCTAGCGACTTGGTTGACTTTTGTGTGTATCGGTTTCTCTTGGTTTAGTAAAATCCGTGAAAGATTCTATTTCCGGTTTAATCATTGAGTTATAAAATCCCGTGATTATCTGTCAACATGTCTACCAACGCACTCTACAATCATCTCCACTTTGTTGCCGAGGATGTTCAAGCAAATGGTTCAGAATACCGCCCACCCATGCTTGATAGAACTGACTACGACTCTTTGTGCTCAAAGAATCGACGTACTGTCTTGGAAAGGAAAATGGAGTCAACATTCTCAAATCGATTGATGAAGGACCGTATCTAGTTGAGACTACTAGAGACATAATTGATACAACTGAAGATGGAACAATGATCTATCGAATAGACAGACCAAAGACGTATGATGAGCTCAATGATAAGGAGAAGAATTCGATGCGGATATCGTGGCTTCTAACATCATATTGCAAGGTCTTCCAAAAGACATCTATAAGCTTATCAATCACAACAAGCGGCCCCGTATGGGATAATGTCAAGATGCTTCTTTCTGGTTCTGAATTAACTATGGAAGACAGAGAATCCTAACTCTATGATGAATTTGAGCACTTTAAGACGAAACTAGATGAAAGTGTCTATGAGTACTATGTAAGATTCCATAAGCTTGTGAATGACATGAAATATTAGAATGACTATGCCAAACATTCAGCTGAACTCAAAGTTTGTGAACAACATGAATCCCGAATGGCATAAGTTTGTCACCTCTGTGAAGCTAACCAAAGGATTGAAGAATACAAATTATGAGCAACTCTATGCCTTCCTTCTTCAGAATGAGAGACATGCTATGTTTGAAAAAAGGATTCTTGATCATTTCAAAACTAACCGTGGAGAGACAATCTCATCAAATGAT
Organism: Chrysanthemum makinoi; assembly: GCA_910596185.1. NCBI lineage: Eukaryota > Viridiplantae > Streptophyta > Magnoliopsida > Asterales > Asteraceae > Chrysanthemum > Chrysanthemum makinoi. The sequence continues at coordinate 124,779,017 of OU343221.1, read as the reverse complement.
TCAACCGCTTTCTACTCAAACATTGGAATTACCACCAAAGCATCTCAAGTTATACCTACGGGTGATGGCAATCACAAACTCATTCCCGATCCTATGTTCAAACAAGCGATGCCGATGCATCCGTGGTTAAAACTTCATTAGTCAACTAGCTCTCATGATCAATCAAAACATGAACACTCTCCCACACACCAACAACAACCTCAGAACAACATCCAATATACACAATCAAGCCACCTGTCGCCGAGATGGGAAGGTTATGGTGCACCCGGTTCAAGAAAGACAAGACGATCGGAGAAGGGGTGGAGTAGGTGGAGGCTATGGTGGATATCAGAATCGAGGAAGGATTGGAAATCAAGGACAAACTAAGCCTATCAAATGTTACAACTGTGGTGGTGAGGGACACATTGCAAGGAATTGCACATCTCCAAAACTTCCTCAGAATGCTGAGTACTTCATGGATAAGATGTTGCTAGTGCAAGCTCAGGACAATGGAGCAACTTTGGATGAAGAGGAGTTATTGTTTCTTGCTGAAGGGAATGCCAAGACTTATGATGTCGATGTTGATGAACGACCAATACAGGGAGATAGGTCATAATCATCGAATGCCTTTCAAGTTGCCGACATTGTGATGCATTTGATTCGATGTAGATGATGAACCTCTGGCTCAAACAATCTTCATGGCCAGAATCTCACCTATGGGTTCTCCAAAAGTTTCTCCACCACAACAAAACGGTCCATCCAAAGACAAGATAATCTCAGAGGTATTAAAACTATATGATGATGTTGATGAGCGAAAGATGCATAATGAAGTACGATCTCTTGAGACTTATTATGAATCGATATTGATGATGGGTAATATCAATGTTGTCTCATATGATCAATATGTGAAGCAAAGTGAAAGTGAGATTGTACCAAGTAATGCATCTTCGCATCGATAATAATGACTATGTTTTTGATGAATTACACTTTGCATGTGCCCCTGATGATCTCGTTGTCTCCGAATTAATGCCTATAAAGAACGTGTTATTATTTATGAACAACGTATAAATTTGAGTTGACCACCCGTGCAGCGTGAAATGGATGACCAAATGCTTACAATCATTAGAAAAAGTAATTTTAGAGAAGAAGTATTAAAACAAGAGTTAAATTCCTTACAAGAAAAGCTTTCTAAAACCGCTAAGCAAAAACAAGAACTTCAAGAAAATGTGAAAATGCTTAAGCAAGAATTTAATGCTAAGGAATCAAAACTTTTGAAAGATTTTTCTAATCTGAAAACTTTGAAAAACAAGCTTGAAAACAAGTTGTACGTACAAGGGAACACCATTCAGACCGCCCACATGATCACTAAGCATAGAGTCTTAAGCGATAAGCATAGCATTCCCCTTGTTGAGGAACCAAATCCTGAGGTCATTAAAAAGGCTAGAAATGCTCATAAGGTACTTTATGATGGCAATGAAATCCTTAAACCTGGATAGAAACCTAGTTGCGTACTGAGTGCAATCGAGGAAGATAAGAAATCCGATGAAGTCACTAGGGAAAAGATGAACAAGAAACTAGATGATCCTAAATGTAAAGTGAAGAAAATAACTATCACACCCCATGATTACAAGAAGGAGAATTGGATCTCCTTGAACAAGTTTAAGCCTCAGACGTTGTTAACACCCAACAAGTGTTCTGAAAAAGGATTTAGATAAGCAAAAGCGAGAGAATCTTGTTGTAACAAACCCCCTTTAGGAAAATGCTCTTCAAGAACTGTGTATCCTCCCAATACACCAATGCATTTAGTTCCTAGGACTATTGCCACTAAAAGCAAGACCTTAATCAGTCAATATGTTATTTTCAACTATTTGTTGATTTTGAGAAAACTTGTAAGAAAAACATCACACCCACTGGTATAACTGAAGGGGAAAGGGATTTTGAGCAAACTAAAGAATGTTATTTAACGAAGTCATGCCTTTTAAACAACTAAAAGATCATTTTGAAAGTCTTAAAAAGGGAATGAATTTAGACATTAAAGAAATGGAAAAGGAATTTGATGCAATGATCGTTGAGGTTAGTGACTATGAGCGAGAATTAAAATATAATGAGATTGAGAGTAAGAACTTGCATACACCGAATGAGAATCGATTTCAATGTATTGCTCAAGATGTGTTTTCATCTACTACAAATTGTTCCATTAATGCTTCTCAATTTCATGAATTATCTTTGCTCAAAGTCTCCCATGATCGTGTCATTGAGCTTGAAAAGATTAATTCTAAATTAAATGAAAAAATTGAACTGGATGATCAATACAATTTGTTAAACATTTTTCTAAACTAGAGGTTGAGCATTTTAATTTACAACTAAAATATCAATATCTTAAAGAAAATGTCAAAACCTCAAATATCAAGACATCCTCCGATGTGTCAGAGTTTGATGCGCTTTTCAAATAAACAAACGTGATGAACAGATTCAAGCTCATTGTAACATGATCAAAAAGTTGAAAGCCCAAATCTCTCAATTAAAGGGTGAAAAGAACAATGTGATCTGTTCCCAAATGCCTCCTCCTTTAGATTCTCAATTTCAAACGTTTCATCTTCAAAACTTAGTAAATGCATTACAAAAGGAAAATGAGAGTTTTCTAGAAGAAAATGAAAAGGTTAAACGTCATTTCAATGAGTTATTTGTATCAATAAAGGTCACTGCGTGAACAAAAAATAACGAACAAATAGCTTCATTGCAAAGGAAATTAAGAACCAAGAGCCGTGAAAGGGAAAATGCCAATGACCAATGGGGAGAATGATGGATCAAAGGTACCTGCTTGTAATAAATATGCTTTGTCTCAGGAAATATGTTCCTCCTCATCTTAGGAATAATAAACTTGCAATTCAAACATATTTCTCATCCCTTAAGGATTGTCTAGAATATCTCGCTGAGATTGTTGAAGAGGATAAGTTAGAGAAACCACTTGATAATGCAATTGGGCATGCATGCTTATATGCCAAACGATCTCAAGAAATTCTAGAATGCTTAATCACAATATACCCTAAGTCCTTAAGTGAGAGAGTTAATCCTTTGATTCCGTGTTCTATGCCTAGTGCCAAGTATGAAATCCATTCGATGTCCAATGTTATGAATGAGAACGTAGTATATGCCTTCAAGTAGTTCAGATCTCAACACCTTTAGTGCTAAGAAATCGAACTCTAGTGTGCCTTCTAGGAGTACAAATCCCAAAGACTTAAGTGTTAAGAAAGTGAATATCAGTGTGCTCGCAAATAGCTCAAATCACAGTTTTAAGAAAGTGAACACTAATGTGCCTTCTAGGAGTTCAGATCCGTGCACATCTAGTTCAGAATGCAAAATTAGATCAACCAACTAATGTTCCCATTCCCCATAGAGTAATCAAGATGACATTAAAGCGAAGCGAGTCAAAAGTCTCAAGACAACACAAAGAATGATAGGACCTTGCAAGCTAAGAATGTACATTGAGTCAAATAAAATGAATCGTGTTGATTCTAGTATTAGCCATAGGCGTACAGTAATTAATTCGAATTCTGATACTATTTGCAAACCTTGTAATGATGTATGCTTGAATTGCTACTAATCATGAATGTTGTGTGAATGCTTTGTCTATACTTGTCAAATCCCGATTAATCTTGTTAATGCAAAATATCATGCTAAGAAGGCAAAATGGCAAAGGCGTAAGAAAGTTAGAAAACAAATGGAAGCCCACGGAAGAACATTTAGTAAGATAGGTTATCAATGGATACCTTTTGGCCATGAAGTTAATCGAACTGCAACGCCCACTAGAAAATGGATGCCTTCTGGTAGAACTATTCCCTTAAGAAGTGAACATACTTTGAATAGGGCAAATACGGACACTAGTAATGCATCTATTCATAATGATTCCATTGCCTCAATTTCGATATGAATGTTTCTATTTCTCGTGGGTGTTCCAATCATCATTACTAACCAAATGGAACCCATTCTTGCATGGGGATCCAATTATCCAGCTTATCCATTTTTATCTGTGTTCAACTGCAGATCGCTCAAATCGCTCATGGTACCGGACTCAGTCGCTCCAAGCATATGATCTGAGACCTGGTCATGCTCATGAACTTCGTGAGCAAATTCATCTGACGTTAGATTCGGAATGATCATTTCGGTGCAATTATGGGTTATGGAGATTATATTGTTGGTAAAAGTGTTATCCTGAGTATATTATGTGGAAGGTCTTGGTCATAATACTTCTCTGCTGGTCAATTCTCGCGATTCGATCTAGAAGTAGCCTTAGAAAACATACTTGTTTCGTTAGAGAACTGGATGGTAAGGAACTTTTAAGAGGAACACATGGTTCAAATCTATACACCATCTCTATCGAAGATATGATGAAGTCTTCTCCAATTTGCATGTTGTCAAAGGCTTCTAAAACAAATTCATAGTTATGGCATCGTCGTCTCAATCACTTGAACTTCGGCACCATCAATGATCTCTCCATAAAGGACCTTGTTGTAGGTTTACCTAGACTTAAGTATGAAAAGTATCATCTTTGTTCGGTATGCCAATTGGGAAAAAGCAAGAAGTATGCCCATAAACCCAAGCCTACAAACTCGCGTGCTGAAGTTCTTCATATAATTCACATGGACTTATGTGGACCCATGAGAGTGCAGAATATCTTTGGGAAGAAATATGTGTTAGTTGTGGTTGATGATTTCTCTAGATTCACTTGGGTAAAGTTTTTAAGGACAAAGGATGAAGCTCCGTGATATCATCATCAAACTCATCAAATACCGCATGTTCGGCTCTTAACAAAATGGTCAATCATCCGAAGCAGACAATGGAACCTGAAGTTTGTTAACAAACAACTTAGTGAGTTTTAAGAGAGTATTGGAATCACCATCAAAGAAGTGTTCCTCAAACTCTTAAACGTAATGGTGTAGTTCAAAGACAAAATCAACTCTTGTGGAAGCCGCAAGGACAATGCCGATTTACTCAAAGGTTCCAATGTTTTAGGGTGAAGCCCATTGCCCTGCATGCTACACCCAAAATCGATCCCCGATTCACATCGTTCATGGAAAGACACCATATGAACTTGTCCACAACATAAAACCTAATCTCTCATTCCTTCGTGTGTTTGGTGCATTGTGTTACCCAACTAATGATGGTCAAGACTTACGTAAACTAAGAGCAAAGGCAGATATTGGAGTTTTTGTTGGTTATGCACCAAACCAGAAAGGATACCGAATCTACAACAAGAGAACCCGAAACATCATGGAAACAAGTCACGTTACGTTTGATGAGTCGACCGGTCAAATGGCTCGAAAATCCAGCTCGACCAAGACTTCAAAACAGTCCCATTGGTTCATCCCTTGTACCAAACTCCTCACCAAAGAACTCCATATGTACCTCCCTCATAAGATGATTTAAAGAAATTGTTTGATCCAATGTTTGATGAACAATTTGAGCCAAGTAACAATGATATGACAATCCCATCAACAGAGGTCGCTTCTATCCCTCAATGAAATTAACCCTTCACCTCTATGTCATTAAGCCAAGAAGCTATACCTGATCAATCTGCTTCATCAACAAATCTTCAATCATCAAGTGTACATCATGGAAATGATTCTAATTCATCAATGATAAAGTTAATCCCTTTGCTACTCCCGAAGATGCTCCATTTGAAAACATATTTGCTCCTGAATCTTCATCAGAACCATATTTTTTAGGAGACATCGACCGCTACTTCAGTCCCTCAACAACAACCACATGAACACCTCGTAAAATTGACTCACGATCATCCATTAGACAACATCATTGAAATCCTCTCGCCCAAGATCCACATGGAAACAACTTGCAACCGATGCCTTATGGTGCTTCTTCAACTCCATACTCTCTAAGATCGAACCAAAAGATGTTAAAACCGCCATGAATGAAGACAGATGGTTCAATGCCATGCAAGAAGAAATTCATGAGTTTGATCGATTAGATGTATGGGAATTAGTACTCGCTCCATGATTGTGCTATGATCATTGCTCTAAAATGGATCTTCAAAGTGAAACTTGATGAGCATGGTGATGTGTTAAAGAACAAGGCTCATTTGGTTGCTAAAGGATACCGTCAAGAGGAGGGTATTGACTTTGAAGAATATTTTTCTCCTCGTGCTCGTGACGAGGCAATCGAATCTTCTTGGCTAATGCTGCTAGTAAGAACATGGTAGTTCATCGATGGATGTAAAGACGGCATTTCGAACGGAGATCTTAAAGAAGTCGCCACGCCACCAACCAAGGCTTTGTGAATCCAGAGCCCTACTCACGCTTATCCTTTAAAGAAGGCTCTTTACGGTTAAAAGCAAGCTCCAAGGGCATGGTATGATACACTATCAAAGTTTCTTCTATCAACCGGATTCAGCAAAGGAGCATTTGATCCGACATTGTTCACCGAAGTCAGGGCAAACATTTAATTCACGTTCAAATTTATATTGATGATATCATCTTTGCCTCGACTGACCCCAATGAGTGTGACCGTTTTTCTAATGAAATGGGTTCAAATTTCAAATGTCAATGATGGGACAAATGTCATTTTTCTTGGGATTACAAATTTCTCAAAGTCCCTGAGGCATTTTCATAAATCAATCTAAATATGCAAATGAAATGTTAAAGAAATTTGGATTTGATTCAAGTGACCCTGTTGACACTCCCATGATTGAACGAACCAAACCAGATGAGGACCACTCAGGGATCATGGTAGACCAAACGAAATATCGTAGTATGATTGGATCCCCGATGTACCTCACAGCTAGTAGACCAGACATTTTGTTCGCTGTTTGCATGTGTGCTAGATACCAGGCTAAGCCTACTAAAAGCACCTTGAAGCGGTTAAACGGGTCTTTCGGTATCTCCAAGGAACCATCAATATGGGACTTTGGTACCTGAAGAACATCGGTATGTCACTAACGACCTATCAGATTGCTCGATCATGCAGGATGTCAAGATACTCGTCGAAGTATGTCTAGAGGTGCTCGTTTTTAGGTGATAAGCTTGTGAGCTGGTCTTCAAAGAAGCAAATGAGTACTTCTATTTCCTCTACAGAGGTGAATACATAGCCATGTCATCTTGTTGTGCTCAAATCCTATGGATGAGATCCCAATTATCTGAATATGGCTTTGAATTTAACAAAATCCTCTGCATGTGATAATAAAAGTGCTATTGCTCTCTCATGCAATAACGTACAACACTCTAGAGCTAAGCACATCGCCATTCGACATCATTTAATCGTGGAACAAGTTGAAAAAGGTGTGGTGGAACTATACTTTGTAAGGATCAATACCGCTTAGCGGACATCTTCACCAAAGCTCTTCCTAGAGAACGCTTTGAGTTTATCCTTCCACGACTTGGTCTTAAGAGCCTACAACCGTAAACTCTCAAACGCCTTCAAGAGGAAGAAGAGGAGTAAAGGTTTCTTCAATCTATCTCTTGTAAATATCTATTCGAAAAAACAAAATACAAAATTACAAAACCTTCAAAAATCAAATAGAAAACTTTCAAAATCATCCAAAAGGTTGAAAAATTTGAAAAATCCTCAAAAAATATTGTAATTTTGTCATGTTTATCTCGATTGATAATATCTACGGTCTTAATGTTGTCAGCTATTCAAAGAATGATACGGGACTTTAGATGTTGTTCAATGTCTAAAAAAAAAATTGAGAAGAGAAACAATGGTTTATTGTCATTTCGTGCAAGAACCCGCTTTTCAAAGAAAGAACAAAGCCATGCTTTATCTTGTTTTCAAATCTCATGCTCGATTTTATAAAACAATTTCTTACTATCTAATGAAACTAATCTGCTTTGAAAAATTACTCGGACTCTATTTTTGAAAATCATCCGCATTCCTAAAGGTTGTCAAAATGATCTATCTCTCAATCATCATATTATGTCATTGATTGAGGGGGAGAATGATTTTCAATTAAAAAAGTGTATTTTTCAAACATTGGCACCGCACCTTGGTTACTACTATGTTTTCAAAATATATTCAAGCATGTTTAATCTTGGAGGAGTAAAGTCTCAAAATTCGATCCTTATCGGCTTAAAACGCTTTCATAATCGAGTCACAATTCTCCTTAAAAGCTTTCAAAATCAATTTAAATTACAGAGATCACAAATCTCAAATGATTTGATAATTGTGATCGGGGGAGAACTTGTGATTTAAATTGAATTTAAACTGATAATTTGATAAATGGTTTTATAAGGATGTACATGCTCCCCTCCCCGTATGTGACAAACGATTTCAAATTCTCCATGAACATGTTGAGGGGAGCATCTATTTTAAACCTCAAAGATTTGAAACGTGATCAATGTGCATGTTCCCTCTTGTATGTGCAAAACTCTTTCAAACCTCAAGGCACATATTGAGGGGAGCAAGCTTATGAAAACCTCATCCTTCCCTAATATGCTTTATCTACTTGTTTTGATCAGGGAAGTGATATTGATATCTTTTAGAATATGGTAATCAAAGAAGTTAATTCTTTCTCTTGCCTCCGTGTGCAAAACGATTTCTTACACTTGATGCACATGTTGAGGGGGAGCTCTTGTTCTAAAAATATCAAAACAATTCGTGTACAAAATGCTTTGATTATATATCATAAGTATCTGGATTGATTTTCAAATGGTTTTCAATTGGTTCCTATGGCGTATGAACAATCCAAAAAGACCACCAACTTACATTATGTATGGTGATATAAGGATCGATAAGGTTAGGAATGTATTCCCAAGATCCGCCGAGAACGGAGGGATCTACCCAAGGACAATCCACTAGATAGTGTAGAAGTCCTTAGGTATATTGAAAAAAGGAGAAAAATAAGAAATGGGAAGAGTGCGGTGACCGGAGATCTGAAATTAGGAATAAACCCAACAAGGTGCTAGTTATGAAGTCTCTCAGAAGCATCTGAATGGGTTGAAGAATGAAAAAGAATTGAATGAGAAAAGGGTGAAAACAAATAGCCCTCCAATTACTCAACCTTAGAGGCGTAAACCGGGTTCAATTCATATGCTAACATGGTAACATCGTATTGAAGACAAGACGCCATGGACCCAGTGACGCACTGCACTAAAACTTCCCAAACTACTCAAGTTCCTCTTAAAAGGGCTTGTTTCATTCTCACGGGGAACCGACATTATCTATCGACTTTCTCTTAGAGATTGTTGATATTGAAGAAGGAGACCCTCTCCCTAGTCTCCAATATAGGATCCAAATATGCACAAATTGAGTCTAGAGCCTCGAGATCATCTTTAAATCTCATTAGGACACTTTCAATGAAGACTCTCTGCTTCACACAATGTGGAAAGAGAGATTATATCTTATGAGTCCTACGCATGATCCTTGTGGTATTGCGGTAACATCCGAGTGATATGCTAACATACTCACAATGAAGATGGAAAGCCTTCTGGAGCCATCATCAAACAAGCTCCCGGGTGGTGCCATGTGATGTCTATCCAATAGATCAACCATGTGACAAGCGAAGTAAAACGATGGGGCGATTCAATATTTTGAATCAATCCAGTTCGGTTTGACTGATTGACTGGATACCTTTGAAAAACGGTCGTTGTGCTTAAAAACTCTTTTCTTCAGCACATCGATCGTGTAAGAATATTTCATAATAAAAGGTGTTTATGATTGATAATTGATTTTCATTAAGACCTTCGTTGTATTGCAAAAACAATTTCTATTGAGCGGTACACGATTGTTTGTCAAATATCTTTTCATCAATCGGTGAATCTCTATTCATTTGGTTCACTCACTCCGTGTTGTCTTCTTTGAGACGCTCAGGTTTAAGAACAACAGAGTGCGAAACCTACCCTCGCTGGGAGATTCTTAGAATCCTACCCGATCACAGAAGCACTGTATCGATCAACGGGAACTGGGCCGTGTACCTCAATTCAACGAAAGTGAGCAAAGACACTCGTGCGCTTTATTGTAACCTTTGCTATGCAGTACACCAACGCTTGCGGTATCGTAATGAGGAGTCAATTCAAAGCCGCATGCTCACACAGATCCACACTTAATTGAAGAAATCATGACTTGTGCTTATCTACATAACCTGGATCTGATATTTCTATACTATGCTTCTGCTATGCTGCTGCCAATATCATGAATCAACAAAAGCTTCTACTCGATGAGAAGAAATCATGATTCGAGAATGTGAGCATGTCGGTCCAAATGTCACAACATCACATAATACCAACACCACAAAGGAAGAGTCAAGATTTAATATGGGTGATGATCTCAAAGTCGCTCAAAACTCAGATCACGTGGATCGCTTAAAACCTCCACCTTAATATCCAACATGCAATAATGAAGAATAAAAGACTACGAGCTACAGAACAAAGAACATGGTCAAGAATGCAAGAACAATTTTTTATGTAATATATGTTTGTATTCAATGTAATTTCAATATATGTTTGAAGTGACCTCCCTTAGGGGGAGATTGTTAGGATTTATAAAATCATGGTATTAAAGTGTCGGTCACCTCAAGTATATGTAATCGTTAGAAAGCTCGTAGTCGTAGTTATTTTATGTCAAATAGTAGTTAGTTAAGTAACAGTGGAGGACTGACCGTCTTTACCCACTATATGCCTGATCCACGACCGTTGTGTGCGCGCTTTATTGTAAGACTATAAATACTCTCTACCTTCCAAGGTAGAGAGTTGGAGCTCATAATAAGAATTTCTTCTCTCTCACTAAAGTTCCCAAACCTCTAACTTTCTCTCTCTAAAACTCATCTCTTATACACCTAAGTATGTTTGTGTTATGATGTGTATGTGAAATCCAATATGTTACATCTAACGAATATCATACACACAACAACGGTGAGTGCCTATCTTGCAAAAGAAGAAAGGAAAATAAACTCACATGAAGAAAGAAAAGCAAGCAACGGTAAAAGTGGTCGGCCAAGAAGCCAAAACGTTGGAATAGATGCTAGAAGCTTAAAAAGATTAGGTCGCAAGACTAAAGTTCAAGGAAGCTCAGTACTTTCGGATGGTCGAAATGAGAAAAAATCGAGTTGGAAGAAAGAAGAAGAAAACTCAAGCTCGTGCAAAGCAGAATGAGCATTACAACTAGACAATGACAAGTCAAGGCTTCCCTGAAAAAACATAATAGATGTCAAGATTATCCCCAATACCAAACCACCGCCATGAATGTTTATAGGGGTTGATAAGAGACACTTAGAGGTTCATGATCCCTCAAATTCACTAACTTTGGGATCATTTGAACTCGATGAGCTTGGTCCAATTATTGAAAAGAAGCAACAAGGTGGTTAAGGAGGTAAATGAAGATGCTCAAAGCCAAAAGATATGAAAGGCTAAGGGATGCACCACCAACTAGAATTCACCGCCTCACTTTGACACCTAAAGGATCTCAACCACAATCATCCAGCGGCAAAAGAAAAGGGTTGAGTTCCATTTTGAGATAAAAGTGCCGGTCTCGAATGCAACAGGAACTACCGTAAGGTGTTAAGTTTGTGAAATGTTTAGTGATTGAGAAGCTTTGAAAAGGGCTATTCCACATTGATGTCTATGGAAACCCATAATTTCAAAGATGGAGTGATATTGATCAGTCAGGGCGCAATCTAATGCCGAGCTACATACCGGTGGCCTCTCAAATCAAACCAAAGAAACATCGGGTTCCCGCCAAGACCGAATGCCAAGATAAGAGAGCACCTACGACAAAAACACTCCTCAAAAAGAAGCCTAAGCTTAAAGCACTAGGATCCATCTCAACTGACATCATTTTGTTTTATCTTGTGTACTAGTGATAGATCTATGTAATCGATCAATAAAAGATGTATGTTTTGTTAAATTACTCGGTGTTCCTTATTGTATTCATTATACATTAGGTGTAAGAAGAAGCCATTTGCTCACTTACTTGATCGACACATAATTTAGCTATTTGTATATCCAAATAGGGGAGACTGTTGGTTTCAAGATAAATACCCAAACCCTTTATCTAGGATTTGAATAGAAAATAGCCGAGTGTTTAGTCCGATTAAACACTAACCGTGTCCGAAAGTGCATAGCCTCTCAGTGAGTCATCATCTTCGGGATACTCTGCAGTAGAAGAAGTCTCTCCACTCGAAGGCGGAACTTAAAAGGTGAAGATCGAGTCAAGAAAGAAGATGATGGATTGGATTGAGTGATGAAAATAACTCACTTGAATCCCTAAGACTCTCTCCAACTACTTACACCAAGACAAACTCAAGTAGAAGACCAAGGATATGAATTTGAGAAGAATGGCGGGACAACGCTGAAAGTTTGAATCGAGATAAGACGAAGTCCTTATCAACCAAAAGTCAACTTTCCCCTAATGGCTAAAGATCGGTGCTGTCATCATCCATGACTTTAGGAAAGTAATCTTGTTCTTACCTAGAATAGTCTTTTTGAGACAAAATACATCATATTTTGTCTTCTCGTATGATGATGTCGTATTGTCACTTAGGAAAGAGTTAAAACTCATACATGTATAAATAGCGTAAGAGATGGAGTGAAAAGGTTAAGCTTGTGAATTGTAAAACACACATACACACATAAGCCATCTTTCACTCCTCCAAATACAACTTAGTTCCCGAGATATCTCGCTGAGTTCTAAGAGTTGTGCTCGACTTAGCTTTGAGCTTAGAGAGGAGTCACCCAACTTTGTCATTTCAATCCCAAGTACTATTCCGAAAGTACTTGGGTAACGTGATTCTTTTGTTGATTTATTTCTAATAAGAATATGATGTTGAAAATTACTTTGTGTGTTTTACTTATGTGAATTTCAGTCATAGTTCACTATTAACTTGTTTTATATATTCAAACTGTTTTAAACGATAGTGAACGGGGAACAACACTATGGCTTGTGCACATATAACAGTGTACAACCCGTTCTTGTAATGAAAGGACCCTGTGGTACGCTTCAGTGTCACAATCCTTATAAAAGGAGCGAAAGCTTCTTATTTTTGAGTAAAACCTATCAAACCTTTCACTTTTCAAGGTTTTGCTCAAAAGGACAAGCACTTCCCCTTATGATTTTCAAAACCTCAAAAGTTAATATCACTTGTTGAGGGGGAGTACTTGGAGAAAATCTTTGTTCAACAAATTGTTCTTGTGATAACCTTCCCACAAAACTCGAAATGGACATATTTGATATCAAAATTTCTTCAAAAATAACATCTTTATATGCCATTTTTTAGGGGGAGAAAAATTATGTGATAAGAAATATGTTGAGTTTTGCTATTGAATCCTCGTCTGAAAAGACTTCAACCCATGAATTGACGAGATCTGAACAGTCATACGTTGAAAAGATTTGTCTTCCAAGACTTATCCAAGTAAATTGTACCCATTCGAGAAGCTCTTGATAGACATGAATTTTGACGGGTTTGACAACCTCTCGGGGTTGTCCACATCTTCAAGGTAGTTATAAGAGCTAGTTGTCACCTAAAAGCTGAAAATGTATCTCTTTAACTATGCAACGTAATCGTGTCTCGCAAGGAATTGTCTATCTTGAGTTGAACAATTCAAAAGTGCGTACGCTTTTCCTCACTGCAGATTTCTGTCAAAACTCTTAAGCACATGTGGAGGGGGAGTATTTCTGATAATATAAAACTCTTGAAGTGTTCAAACATGGTTTTTCATTCACAAACACTTTGAGAGATTTTGATGAAAAATGGTTTTATGGCAATGGAGTTATAAGGTGATTAAGGTTAGGAATAACCGTCCTATGATCCGCCAGAGCCGGAGGGATCTACCCAAGGACACTACCAATAGTTAGAATTAGAAGTCCTTAGGTATGATTATAAAAAGGAGAAAATGAGAATCGGAGAAAGAAGGAGTTGAAGAATTAAAAGAAATGCAAAGAAAAGGGTGAAAAGAAATAGCCCTCCAGATTATTCAACTTAGGGTATACATGGTTCAATTCATATGCTATTGGTCGTCACTTGATGACGCCGGTATTGAAGATTAAAAGTCGTCATGGACCCAGTGACGCATGCACTAAACCTTCTTAGCCACTCAAGTTTCTCTCAACAGAAGCTTGTTTCATTCTCACAGGGAACCTTACGTAAACTATCGGCTTTCTCTTAGAGATTGCTGGTATTGAAGAAGGAGACCCTCTCCCTAGTCTCCGCTCAGGAAAACCAAAACGCACTATTAAGTCTAGAGCCACGAGATTCATCAAAAGATCTCATAGGTACACTTGACATTTCATCACTTTTCGTTCAACAATAAGAACAACGGTGGTACGTTATCGAGTCCTACACAGATCCTAGCAATCTATTGAGAACATTTATGAGAGGTTCACTATTGTGATCCTCAGTGATTGAATGGAAACTCCCGCCAGGTCAACATCAAACAACCGACAACAGGTCACGGTAACTCCCGTGGATTACGCTTAGTGTGTCTCAAACGGTCTACTTATCATGGGGTGATGCTTCTGTACCTCCGAACTATTCAACCGTAGATGTACTTTTGTACATCGCGCTATCTCACCGTGGGACTCGTTCAGAAAGGCTTGTGAGAATTAGAGTTGTGTTTTCACACTATGTTGTTAACACTCTCGAAGTTCGAACTTGTAAGTGCCGGAATCCACTTATTACTAATCTTTCTTATGTTTTCTTCTTATGGAAGCTCTAGAGGTGATCGTCGTGATTCTCCACATGCTCATACCAACAACAAAACTAATTGAAGTTCTCTCAAAAGGCAACACAAAGTCAGAATGATTCTTCGTGAAAGTCACGTAGAATCTACAAAGTTTTAAAGACTAAGAGAACTACATCAAGATCGAAATCCAACTTCAAAGAGCGTGTGAACATGTTGGAGAAAGACGTGGAGACACTGGAGCAACGAAGCGGACCTGATGCAGACAACAACAACATACTATCACTACCACCACAAAGAACAAAGATCAAAGAACAAAGAAAATGATGACGTCAAAGCAAATTTTTTCAAAGGAAATAATTTCTCTACACTGGGGAGATTGTTCGAATCAGGGAAACTCTTCTCATAAGAAAGAAGAATGTCATAAGACGTCAAAGCTACTATTACATCAGCACCTACATCGTTTATTACTCTTTCACTCATCACCAACACATAGGGGGAGATTTTTGGAATCACTCCTAAACCTTAATTCAAGTGTTAGTGATTCATATGTAATAGTTAGCTTATTATGGCCTTTATGTTTGTTATTAAGCTAAGGCTTATGCAGAAGGCCCATAAGCCTTGGCCCAAGTCCAATAAGGAAAGGAAGGGACTAGGAGTGTTGCCCTAGCTCCCTCTCTTATAAATACTTGTATAACCCTCACTTGAGGGTTGGTTGTTCAATTCGTTCACTCTTTTACACCTTACGCATAACCGGCTATAGTTAATACGTGTGTGTGTGTTTGTATTTGTTCAACTGATCTCTATCTCTTCTCTATTTCTACATATTGATGCTTGTGTTACTAATATGGTGACCTAACATACGGCGTAACTCATCTCTCACATTATGCCATAACTATTGCATGACTCAGTATGCCTACTTATCAGAAGGTTACGGCGTAACTCCTTCCAGAGGTTACGACGTAACTACATTAGGTCAAAATACCCTCCACGCCTCTGATACTCATTAGGTTACGCCGTAACCAGCAGATCTAGTGCATTTTACGAATAAATAGAAGGTTACGACGTAACTCCTATATTGGTTACGTCGTAACCCGTCCGCCTATAAATATCCCACGAATTCCAAAGATTTCTAATCATCCCATTCCACACACAACACTCTGAGAACGTTGGAAAAAGCTCAAGGCAGGTCTAGAGGAGCATTTGGAGTTGTTTCCAAGGGAGAAGTTACTCCATTACGATAAGCATTGGCGTTTTATATTTCTTTTACTTTCAATTCATGTATTTTGTACCTTTAAATATTGAATTGATTTGCATGATTAATATGAGCGGCTAAGCACCTTTTGTTGCTAGCCTAGTTATGATTCCTTAATTTTTTTGTTTTGTGTTTACCTTTACTCCGCATACAATTATTTCTAAGTGTATGCATGCTTAGTTTATTGGTAGCCACCCTTAGTTCGGTAGTTTTGAATGGCGGTAGAGGCCAATTGCCTAGGAGATATGACCAACCGACCTAAGTGGCAGATTGAAACGGGAAGGGTAAGATATGACCAACCCATCGACCCTTTCTACTTGTGCGATTTGACCAACCGATCACCTATCGCTGGATGAACTTAAGAATTGGGGTGTAGTGTCTAAGTTTCTAAGGCGACGCGGCCGCACTCACTATTATGAATCTAGCATGTAGCGGTACTTAATGACTTGGCTTAGGGGACCAGGAACCAAGGACTTATGACGGTGCTTTGATTTCTCGTAATGTGGTGGCATCTTTGCCGATAGGTTAGGGGCTAATTGACCAAATGTTGTCCTCTCAATTTGACCCCACCAAGTAATTGGAAGCAAGTAGGACGAGACATAACTAGCTAGGATAATTAACTAGGTTAGCACCACTTTTCTCTATTGATTTCTCTTTGCCATTTATCTACTTTTATTTACTTTGTTCTGCATTAGTAGTTTAATTATTTAAATCCCTATCGAAACAATTACTATTCTGTGACACTAGACTTAGTAATAATCCAACACACATAGCTCTTGGGACCTAATTCTGCTTTACGTTTACTACACTACACACTCGTACATCTTGCCGTTAGTGCATTAGGGTAGACCATAGGTATAGTGAGACACTATAAATATTAAGACCGGAGCTTAATGCATCAAGTTTTTAGGCCATTAGGGAGTTATATTAGGATTCTTATTTAAGTCTTTAAGTTCTATTATGATATTATGACTATTACTATGAATGATTATCTCACCACCTCTAAAAGTAAACAGGGGATCACCATTCTAGCTCTTGAAGAAAATTTTAATTCGAATTTTGGGGACTCTGTCTTGATGAACTAAAAAGATGCTGCTTTTATGGAACCAGAGACGAGGAAGCACACGAGCACATTGCAAAAGTATGTGAGATCGCCGATTTATTCCATGCACCTGGGGTCTCCAGAGATCATGTTATGATGAGGGCATTCCCTTTTACCCTAAAAGGAAGAGCTAGATATTGGTTAAAGAAACTTCCATCTGGATCTATTACAACGTGGAATGCATTTAAGAAGGCCTTTCTTAAGGAATACCCAACCCCTGCAAAAATCCTTCAACAAGTTGATGAAATTAGGAGGTTTAGCCAACTCTTTGATGAACCACTATTTACAGCTTGGGAAAGATTTAACGAAGCCATCCTAAAGTGCCCTGAGCATAAACTCAACAAACACGAAGCAACGCAAATATTCTACAACGGGTTGCACATAAAGACTCGGCAATTGTTAGACTCAAAAGAACCTATCCCGTTGATGATGGCCGATAAAGGATGGAAGAGAGTGAAGAAGAAGCGCCCACCTCGCAGTCATCATGGAATGAAGATCGGAATGAAGATCCTATCGAGATACACTCGGTGATTAAGAATCTGGAGGAATTTGAAGTAGATATGTAATCCCTGACTGAAGAAGTCAAGATTGTGAAACACAAGTTCGATAAACCCATTGATGGGAGAGTGATGGATCTTGAAAAGGCTGTGAAAATTCTTGTCAAAGAATCCAGCATAAAACAAGAAGAAAACGAAAAATTGGTTTAGAATATCAAGCGAGATTATGACAAAGCACTTAGAACACAAGCAGCTGCTATAAGAAGACTTGAAAATCAAGTAGGAAAGCTCGCATAATCTATCAGGGTGAGAGATGAAGGTGAATTACCTAGCACAACAGAACTAAATCCTCGAGATCTTGCTCATGCGATTACAACTAGAAGTGGATTAAACTATAAGGATCCAGCTTACCCTTCAAACTCGAATAATCTGACTAATGAAACGCCTCAAGACAACAACAAAGAAACTGAGGAGGCTCAACCTTCTGTCGAAAAAGTCCGTCCATGCATTCCACCAATTCCATTTCCGGGAACAATTAAGAAGGAACAATAACGAGTGCTATTTCAGAAATTCATGGAGAAATTACAACAACTCAAAGATTAATATTCCTCTTGTTGAAGCCCTGGAGCAAATGCCGAAGTATGCCAAATTCATGAAGGATCTCCTTACCCATAGAAGACTTTCTGATCGGACAAAGATAACTTTGAATCAAAGATGCTCTGTCGCCCTTTTAAAAGATATGCCTCTCAAAGAAGAAGATCCAGGGAGTTTCACCTTACCTTGTACTATCGGGGGAATTTTGTTCAACAAGGCCCTTGCCGATCTTGGGGTAAGCATTAGTCTTATGCCATTCTTCTTTATTCACGCCTGAGTCGGAGCGAAACCAACTAGAATGTGTATTGAGTGGCTTATAAAACTACTCAATATCCAAAAGGAATCGCTGAAAATGTTCTTGTCAAGATCGATAAATTTGTCTTCCCGGTCGACTTTGTAGTCCTTGAGATGAAATAAGATGATATCCCTATTTTGCTCGGAAGACCCTTTCTTGCAACCGCTCACGCTATGATTGATGTTTTTAACAAGAAGATTTCGTTGGAGATTGGAAATGATAAGATTACCTTCGATCTTGAAAAGTCAATGAGATATGCTTCTTTCATCGATGACAACCTTGATGATCTCGACCTTATCGAAGCTAACACTCAGAAACATGCCCAGGAATGCTTTCTTCCCGACCCATTTGAGATCATTAAAATTCGAAGATAATGATGGGACATCTAGCGATGAAGAAAGCGCAAACGAGGAACGGCCGCGAATAATCAAACGTTATGTTCAACAAATACCCCGAAGAAGCCGATACTTCCCAAAACTTAAGGAGATACCTCCTCATTTAGAATATGCATTTATCAATGGGGATCGAATTATCCCTGTTGTGATTTCTTCTT
Source organism: Chrysanthemum makinoi (assembly GCA_910596185.1). Lineage (NCBI taxonomy): Eukaryota > Viridiplantae > Streptophyta > Magnoliopsida > Asterales > Asteraceae > Chrysanthemum > Chrysanthemum makinoi. The sequence continues at coordinate 124,760,118 of OU343221.1, read as the reverse complement.
TGTTATCTCGAACGGAGAGAAGGAGTTCACTATCGCAGGTTTTAAGCAAGCACAAGGGAGCAATTGTGTGGAAAGTCTTCACATTAAAGGAATTAACCCTTCATACTGCTCCCACAAGATACTTATGGAAGATGATTTTAAACCTGTACTGCAACCACAAAGGAGATTAAACCCTAAAGTCCAAGACGTGGTAAAAGACGAAATCATTAAGCTCCTAGATGCGGGTCTAATTTACGCTATTTCTGATAGCCCTTGGGTTAGTCCCATTCATGTTGTGCCAAAGAAAGGAGGAATGACTGTGGTCACCAACGAAGATAATGATGATACCAACTACGCCATCGGCCGGAGGGTGTGCATTGATTACTGAAATTAAACGACGCGAATACGAAAGGATCACTTCCCCCTTCCATTTATCGATCAGATGCTAGAGAGCTCGACATGAGTATTACTGCTTCGATGGATTCTCGTGTTACTTTCAAATTCCTATTGCCCCCGGGATCAAGAGAAGACAACTTTCACCGCCTTACAGAACATTCGCCTACCGAAGGATGCCTTTGACTATGTAACGCTCATACATTCCAACGGTGCATGACCGCTATATTCTCGATATGTGTCAATTTTATGGAAGTCTTCATGGACGAATTCTCGGTTTTTGGTAACTCTTTCTCATCTTGACTTAATAATCTATCTAAAATGCTTGCCAGGTGTGAAGAAACCAACCTTGTCATGCTTGGGAAAAATGTCATTTTATGGTTAAAGAAGGGATTGTTTTGGGGCATAAGATTTCCCAAACTGGGATAGAAGTTGATAAAGCTAAGGTGGACGTTATTTCTCGACTGCCTTATCCGACTAACCTAAAAGGCATTAGGAGTTTTCTTGGGCATGCGTGATTTTATAGACGATTATAAAAGCTTTTTCAAAAACTGCCAAACCTATGACCCAACTCCTTATGAAAGATGCTAAATTTGATTTTGACGATGATTGCAAAAAATCTTTTGACATTTTAAAAAGAAAAATGACTCACAGCCTCTATTATTGCTCCACGATTGGGAGTGATTTTGAACTCATATGCCATGCTAGTGATTATGCTTTGTGGTGTCTTTGTTTTTGGGACAAAGGGTGGATAAAAAATTTTAACCCATTTATTACGCTAGTAAAACCTTAAATGAGTCACAAGAGCATTACACAACCACTGAAAAGGAACTCCCCGTCAGAGTCTATGCCTTTGATAAATTCAGATCTTATTTAGTAATGTCAAAAACCTTGTCTACACCGACCATTCGCTTTGAAATACTGCTTAATAAACAGGATGCCAAACTAAGATTGATAAGATGGGTGCCGCCGCAAGAATTTAAAATTGAAATCAAGGATAAGAAAGAGCAAAACTTAGCAAACATCACCTTCACTTATTAAAACCCTGAGCTCGAGGAACTTGACAAGGAAACTATTCGGACTCTTCCCATTTAACATCTCATGGTACCAGATTTCGCTAATTACCTCGGCGCGAGTATTACCAAGCAAAACCTACGATCAAAAGAAAAGTTCTTCTCGATCTTAAGTATTACCTCTGGATAATCCGTTCTTTTTAAATCATGCCTGATGGTATTATTCGGAGATGCGTATTTGGGATGAGCAAAACAGACTGGAACATTGTCACAATGGACCTAGGAGGACACTATAGAGCCGACAATATCGCTCGAAGGTTTACGAGGCCGATTCTTTTGGCCTAGCATTTTCAAAGAGGCCGAAGCATGTTAGGGATTGCACTTGTCAGAGGGCAAGGAACATCTCTTCTCGAATCGATGCCACTCAACAACATTATGGTATGTGAGGTTTTTGATGTTTGGGGATCGATTTTATGGGACCTTTCACTCCATCGAAGAATAAAAGTTATATCCTTGTAGCTGTCGACACGCTTCTAAATGGGTTGAAGCCGGCCCCTGCAAACATGTGACGCTAGGAGTGTCATTCGCTTTTTGAAAAATTATTCTCCGTGCGGGATCCCTAAGACCATCATTAGTGATCGAGGGACACACTTTTGTAATGCTATTATGGAGAAAGTTCTAAATAGATATGGGGTACTCCACCGAATGTATACACCTTATCACCCACAAACCAATGGGCAAACCTAAAACACCAACAGTCACCAAGCTTAATTTAGAGAAATCACCAACAAGAATCGAAAAGATTGGTCCGACAAACTCGACGAGGCATTATGGGCATTCGAATGCTTTCAAAACTCCTATTTGAAGCACCCCTTTTAAGATTATTTACGGAAAAGCATGTCATCTTCCCGTAGAGTTGGAACATAAAGCATATTGGGCTCTCAAGAATGCTAATTTGGAGGCTGATATAATCAAGGAACACGATTTTGCCAATTAAACCATTTAGCCTGAAGTTACGAGACGAAGCATATGATCATGCCAAAGCATACAAGCAGGACCAAAAGATGGCACGATAAGTGAATCAAGGATAAAAGATTTGAAGTGGGACAAGAGGTTCTCGTTTTTAACTCAAGATTCAAATTATTCCTGGAAAATGAGATCGCGGGTTGGCCCCTACAGAGTAAGTAAGGTATTCCCTTATGGGACTATTAAAGTTCATAACAAGGAAGGAATATATTTCAATAAAGAAAATTTTATTGTATGGGATGTTAGCAAGCTTTGGGAGATGAGTTCTTCCATCGGTCCTAGAAGCCACGCCACTGAGTCTAACTTAAAGACTCGCAATAAAGAAAAGTGCTCTTGGGAGACAACCCATTATCGCTTTTGTTTTATTTCCTTTTCTGGGTTTTGTGTTTTCCAACTATTTTTGTAGGAACGAGGAACTAATCACGCTGCAGCTGTCGATTTGAACGAGTTACGGCGAATCATCCGGGTGATTACACCGTAACCAACCTTTTAGCAGCATAATTCTTGACGCATCACCTATAACGACATAATACCATCCTGGTTATGTCAGAACTACTCGCTTAAGCTCATTCCAGTTTTTTCCAGCTTACGGCGTAACTCTTAAGAGAGTTACGACGCAACTTTCCTCTCGCTTTAATTTTTCATTTTAAAACACAAGAACCTTGTATTAGTTTTGAAATGAACTTTGTGGTGTGTTCTCCTGAAACCCTCACGAGACTTCACTCGCCCACTGGGAGCTAGTGGTTTAAAAGGCTTGTTGCATTTGCTAAATGCAACCGTGATTCCTCGCGAAGTGAGTTAGGTTTGTTTTTCATTTTTTATTTTAGAATTATGCTTGTCGGTAGTGTGATTTCAGGGATTGAAGTTTTTTCATGACGCTTATAATGAAGGCACGCTTTTCGTGGGCCTTCTTCTTTATGGAGCAAATTTCGTGAAGTTCTCGTCTAATCTTTCTCAAACTTTATTTTAATGCCTAGTACAAAAGGGATTTTGTACAATTCAAGTGGGGGGACGGGAGTAGAATTATCTCTTGAAATTTATTTCGCCCTCATTTTCTAGTTTATTTTGAAAAATTATGCCATTTTAAAATTTTGACATGTTTTTCTTAACCTAACTAGATTAGACCTAAGCCGAGCACATACAACCCTTGATATTATATGGTGAGATTAGCCTTATCTGTTTCCTATATTTTACCCCAAATCCACCAAATTATCAGTGTGTCGGTAGCTTGTAAACTTTAGAACTTGGCCTTTGCATCATGTCGAGACCATAAACGAGGTATGTTGAGTTAGCTAGATGTATTTGGACTTTTCAGTTTTAGAAGGAAATATTATAGGATTATCACCCAAACAGCCTACCATTGTGTGTCTATCGATTAGTCACCTCGACTTTTCGACCCCCATGTGAAACCCTTTTTGTTGCACTCATCTTTAGTGCAAGATACCCCTAGATACACCCTTCCGAGCCACCTCTTTCATTTTGTTCACCCAATATATTGTTTCGATACACCTATACACCTTAGCCTACCCTGTAGCCTTTATTTGTGATTGGGAAGTCATCATTTGCCTAAGTTCAAGGTTCGAGTGGAAAGGTTCGGAAATCACGCTTTCATCGACAACATTTCTGAAGATCATTGAAGACCCCCCGTATTCCCATTGTTCATCTCAAGTGGGGGGATATTATGTTAGTATTGATTGTTATGTTGAAAAAAAAATAGTTGTTATGATTATGCTATTGTAAAGTGCGATGTTATAAGCACTGTAGTATGAGCTTTATTGATTTAGAATCGAGGAGGCCACCTCGGTCACATTTGAAGATTGGAGTTGGTAATTATGCCAACAGTTGGAGAAAGGTAGTGTGCCCATCATGACGTCCTCTAATGACACATCTACCTTGCATTTCATGATCCGGTTTCTTGACTTCTAAGCTTGAACTTTAAGACGGTAATGGTGATCACTTGGTTATAGGTTTAGACTACCTGCTTGTTTTTTTTATTTTACACCAATTATATATCCCATGTCTTATCCTACCCTTTAGTCATGAAGTGTGTCTAGGTGATGCACCGAGCAATCTTTGGTGTCTTGGCCATGGATTTGGTCATGTATCATTGATTTTGTCCACTTCACCGTGACATGTTAGTAATGACGAGTCACCCATTAACCTTTTCCGTGTCTACCCATATTGCCTTCGAGAATTGTTTAGCCCTTAACTCTAGTGGTGGAGATTTGTGTAACCACCAAACTTATGATAGAATACATGCTATGACCGTATGGATTGAGTGATCACCCCGAAATTGATACTTAGAATAGTTGAGAGATTTGAGTGGTTGTTCCCCTTTCGTGAGGTGTTCGGCTTTGTTTTATTCTAGCATAAGGGATTTGTAAACTCATATTTTCCAGGTTATGGGAGATATCCTTGTAGGAATCTATCTAATAAGGTCTACTTGAGGACAAGTAGAGTTCATGTGGGGGGATATTTGATAACATCAAATAGTTCCAATATTGTGTCAATTTCCGATAATGCTCGTATTTATATCATTTATATGGATTTATGCTTGTTTTCCATTGTTTTCCACTTTCAGGTAAATTACAAGCATTGGAGCTAAAGAGACGCGGAAATGGAAACATATCTAAAGATTTATGACAGTATGCTATTTTAGAAGTTACGGCGAACTCATCTCTCACATTATGCCGCAACTATTACGTGACTCAGTATGCCTACTTATCAAGGTTACGGCGCACCTCTTCCGAGGTTACGACGTAACTACAATAGGTCAAAGAGGTTCCACGCCACGATACTTACGCCGAACCACGTGATCTCTTACAACGAACCGAAGTTTATTGAAGACTACGGCGTAACCACTCATTAGGTTACGCCGTAACCAACAGATCTAGTGCATTTTATAAAGAAATAGAAGGTTACGGCGTAACTCCTATATTGGTTATGCCGTAACCCAGATCTGGCCTATAAATACCCCACGAATTCCAGCATTTCTAATCATCCCATCCCAGATTTTGACTTTGATGAGCTAGACAAGGCTGACTTAGTATCCTTGATTGAGTCAGACCTTTTCGATGGATTCCATCTTTTCAAATGCTTTCCTCACAAGCTTTCGTTAGTTTGTCAATTTGGTCACCAAGTGGGGGAAACAGAATGTTGAAGTATCAAGAGTAGACTCTTGTTGAGTTGGTTTTGTTGGTCTTTTCGTGATGGTTCTACCAAGTCAGACCTTCGGTGAGGAGGATTGAATTGCAGTGAGGCTCAGAGCTGCGACCAAGAGGTTTCGGTGGAAGTTTTATGAGGAAATGGGTACATCTGATTATGCTCAATCCGCAATTACCAGAATTTCGGGATTGTCGCGAATTGGTGAATCATACCACCGCATAACAAATGGTTTTGAACTTTGTCATTTGTTACAGATTCGTGGAGATGATCTTCACCTATGACTCTCTTTTGCCATCAGGCACCCACAGATCAAAGACCCTAGGATTCTTAGCAGCTCAACTATCAAGAATATCTTGTTCCTTTTAAGTTCATCTTGAAGAGCCCCATTTTAACTAGTTCAAGCAGTTTGAATTTGCAAAGTGACAAATTTCAAGCTTGGCTTGTTTTAAAAATAAGCAGCTCATCTCTACACTTGTTTAATTCAAAACTTAGCTTGTTGTATTTTGAAAAAAGATTTAATATTTGCTCTTTCTACTTAACTTAAGGTCAACATTAAGATAATTCATATAAGATCGCCAATCAGAGTCATCATCCATAGAAAGTAAGATGTTTACCTTCTTTATAGTGATGTTGACCCATTCCCTTTCGCCGCATGATTCTTTCCAACAGCCTAACTTGTCCTCTTCCGAGAGGGCCATCAGCGTAATCGACATGAACCATTTCATCATCTCGATGATATCGGCTCTTCATCCCGCCGGCTCCTAAGGCCTTTGTTTTTACCCCGCATGATTGAACACTTTTTTGTTGTTTCGATGGATGGCCTCGAGCAATGCAAGATTAGCTTTGACTTTCTTATATTTTGCTTCAAAATCAACAATTTTGTTTTGATCGATTTGTTTCAAGGTTTTGATGAGATTGGTAGATTTGTTGAAATAAACCGAGGACCTGATTTGACCGATGGTTTATAAGAGGGTTCGAAATTGTTTTTGAAAATGTTTTGCAAAATGACCTCTTTATGATACTTAAAGCATCATTGTCCTCATTTGCTTTGCATTTGAAAACCTTTGTTTCTTTTTATAAACCTCGAGAGTTAGCAAGGAGGCCTTTCCGGAATTCAGTGTTCAGGTCATTTAGGTACTCCTCACTTGATCTCATCGTGCTCATCATCGAATTTTCCTGAAAAATCTTGAACAACATTGTTAGAGTAGAAAGCAGTTGATATTGGTGATGAGGTGGTGGTCGGGACTTTGACTTCTGAGACTTCTTTAAGTCGGGTATCGTCTATTGATGAGGTTTCCTCTATAGACAAATTTCCCATAAATTTCGTGAAGCTCAAGATTTGGATATGATTAGCATTCCTAAGTCCTTGAGAGAAATTCAACCACTGTGGAGACTTGACAAAAACCAACATTGATTTCATGTTTGGACAACTTAACACCATCATCCCACAGCTCATTTAAAAGAGTTTTGTACCGTGTAGTTTCGAGAGAGTTTCGAGTCCTTAGCCCCAAGGTGTTATACTCAAGTTTCAGTGTCTATTATCCCCGCTTTCCTTGTATCGATGGTCCTTCATGATTATGAACTATGTCATCCCAGTTTGCTTAGCTGCATCACAAATTATAATCGCACTCCATAATATCATCGTGAAGACAAGATATTATGATATGTTTGAGTCTTTGGTCCCGTTGACCACTCCTCTATCCTCGGGGTCCACTGAAGCCTGTGCTCAAAACCCTTCAATAGCCTTTGGGACAAATGGACCTTCATTTATACACTTGATATAATAAGGTTCCATCCTAATCAAATAGCAAAGCATTCGCTCCATTTCCATGTGTTGAATTTGCCAACTTCAAGTCTAGGGGCAACAGCTGAATAAGCTCCAACCTTTTATCGACTAGTTGGGGTACATCAATTTCAACCATTTAGGATCCTAATTTAAAAACTTTTAGAGCGGCCTAAAAACGAGTTTTATAATTAGCCTTGCTTTGATACCACTTGTTGTTCCCCGTTCACTATGGTTTAAAACAGTTTAACAATAAAAAACAAGTTAATAGTGAACAATGACGAAATTAACTAAAGTAAAACACACTTACAAATTTTCAACATCATATTCTTATTAGAAATAAATCAACGAAGATACGCACTAAGTACTTGTGAATAGTACTGATTGAAATGACAAAGTTGGGTGACTCCTCTAAGCTCAAATAAGTCTGAGCACACAACTCTTAGAGCTCACCGAGCTATCTCAGAACTAAGTTGTATTTGGAGGAGTGAAAGATGACTTGTGTGTGTGTGTGTTTTACAATTCACAAGCTTAACCTTTTCACTCCATCTCTTATGCTATTTATACATGTATGAGTTTTAACTCTTTCCTAAGTGACAAATCTGACATCATACGTAAGACAAAATACTAATGTATTTTGTCTCTATTTACAAAGACTATTCTAGGTAAGAGACAAGACTACTTTTCTAAGTTCGATGACACGAGCCCGATCTTTTGCCATTCGTGGAAAGTTGACTTTGGTTGTTAAGGACGTTGTCTTCTCGATTCAAACTTATCCCGCCTTGTCCCGCTCTTTCTTCAGTTTTTCATCCTTCTCTACTTCCGTTTGTCTTCTGTAAGTGTTGGAGAGAGTCTTAGGATTCAATGAGTTATTGTCATCACTCACCAATCCATCATCTTCTTCTTGACTCGGGCCACCCTTTAAGTTCCGCCTTCATGAGGGAGAGACTTCTTCTACCTCATAATCGAATATCCTCAGATGACTCACAGAGAGGCTATGCACTCGACTGGTTAGTGTTTAAACTGACTAAACACTCGGGCTATTTTCTATTCAAATCCTAGATAAAGGGGTTTGGGTATTTAATACCTAATGTAACACCCCAAATTTGGTTTTAGCTGAAGCATACGGTCATTTGGGAGCTGCTATTTAAATTGGTGAATCATAACACAAGCAATAAAGAACGGAATACATACTCCGTTTAATTTCATAAAATATTTTAAAACATTATTCTACAACATTGTTTAGATAAATGGGCACATCCAATAATTTTATGGTCCCAATATAAAAAACATCGCTTTTGTGTAAAAACACTTCTTTAGATATTACTATTACCATTTATCCGCCCCTTGCCTTGCATCCATGATCACAACTAAGCACCTGAGAAAATATGCTAAAAAAAAAGTCAGCTAAAAGCCTGAGTTCATAGGTTTAAGTTAAAATAGTAAGTTTGGACCATAAGCAAAGTCATATAATCATTAAACGTAATATAATGATAGGCGGATGAATGTCTACACGTTAGCTCTAAGTTCATGCAACCCATACTACTACGCTTCTCGTAAGCTAAAAGATGTCATACAATATAGGGGCCCATAGCGAAGTGTTTAGTCCCCTGACACTCGGTTCGACATGGTATACAAGCCTTGGCCTAAGCATGGCCAACCGAACTGATGAGTCACCCTCAATAGATCTATTTATAACATTCGCGCTTCCCAATGGGGAATTGACGGTTCATGAAAAAAGGGCATTCTCTAGGGACATAAGGGCTTAGCTAAACCACACGCAATAGTAATCATGTAATAGTTTAGGTCCATAAAAGGTTTTGCATATTTCTCACCCCAAAATGTGTATAAACAATTCTATCAAGTAAAAAGAGGGGCTATGAAAAACTCACCTTAGAAAAAGCGAATCCAAATGGATCTAGTGAATGTTGTGAAGCGCAATCATATATGCATCTAGATATAGGAGGCAATATTTTAGTTCATTGTTTTAAG
>OU343221.1:124662890-124750667 GCA_910596185.1 Chrysanthemum makinoi | reverse complement strand
ACTTGAATCCTCAAGAACTTCTACACTATAAAGCCGAGATGAGCTTGCAATGGAATATATCCTCTTAGGATTACCAAACCTAATTCTTCGTAGTGTTGATGCTCAAAAGCTGCGAAAATGTGGGATCATATTAGATCTTCTTATGGAAGGATCTGTACTCAATCGGGAAGATTTGGAATCCAAAATTTACTTGGCTTATGAAAACTTCATGATTGAACACGGAGACACTCTCGTCCTATCATCATCGATTTTCAGACATCATCAATGATTTGGATAAACACAACATCATCATGCCAATAATCGCAGTGAATACTAAGTTCGAGTCTTGGTCTGAATGGGGGAGAAGTATGTCATTTTCTCCGTCCAAGAAAACATGCATCGATCTACATATGGATTGTTGTACGATTACTTGAAGCCTCATGAAAAGGAAGTTGATAGGAAAGGATTCTCCGTGCTCAAATTGCTCCACCGACACATCAGGAAAATCAACAACTTGCCTTATATGCTCAAAGCGGTTATTCTCCTCAACCCTTCAACCAACCTGCTTCACAATCACCATGATCCTTCAACCTCAATCTCAACAAACTCAATTGGTTCCATGCAACAACAACAATGCTCAAGCCCTTGTCAGAATTGAGCTAATGAGGAATCGATCCGTTGAAACCTTTGCAACAGGATTTGCTATGATTGCTAATGCCTTTAGCCGTTATACCAACAAATCAACAACCGTATTGTTCTCCTCATCTAATACAAGGAATCAAATTTGTTGTGAACAATGGGCGAGTTGAAGTTGAGAATCGTGGTTATGGTGGAATTAGGAGATGGGGTGGTCAAGGGTTTAATCTTTGTGGGTAGGAATAACAATCGAGCTCAGGTGGTGGAGCAAATGCTTTCGGAATGGGTTGAATGGTCTTCGATGCTACAAGGGCAATGAGAAGGGACACTTGGCTAATGCATGCCCAAAGCCAAGGACTAGAGGCAGTGCTTATTTCAAAGAGGCTCTTATTTTGGCTCTTAAGGATGGGCGGTGGAACTCTCACGGACAAAAACGAGCTTTATGGCAAATCATTCCGGATGATGATATGGAGGACTTGCGGAATGCACATTTGTTATGTTGATGGCTAATATGCATGAGTTACACATGGTGACCACAATGATGTATGACAGCGATGGCTTGTCTCAGTACAAACAAACCATATTTATCTCGATCTCATATCTCCCAACATCGAGATCAAGAGGCTCGGAGAATGTTCAAAATGCGATCCATCTCATTGACGATTTTCAACTAGACCCCGTAGTTATATTTGACGATCAAGATGACCAAGCGGTTTCCCTTGATAATCAAATTGACTCCGTGGTTATACTTGAGGATCTCAGTAATGATCATGTTGAGACTCGCGTTGAACCGCCCGAACTTTGCCTCATCCAGTTTTGCTCGTTTAATACAAGACCAACGGACCATAGTGGAAAAATGTCATGCCATGTCGGGGACTTGAAATGCAAAAATGCCTTGTTAACCAAGGATTTTGAATGTTTACAAAAGCAACTCAACTTTTTCAAAACTCAAGAAAAACGTGAAAGCGGTTTTGGCGACCTTTGCCAAATCTTATCAAAGCGAAAAATATTTAGAAAAGCGGATCGTGATCTAGCAGCTTGAAGAATGCTTTGTTCGAAATAGAACAAGAAACATGAACATAAAAAGCAAATTAGCAGCTCTCACCTTGGAAAATCAAAAAGCTAAAATTGAGTTGTTAACTTGTCAAAAAGCAGTTCTCTGCATACAAAAGCATTCAGCGAAGCGAATAGATGATCATCTTGAAGAAATCATCGGCTTGCAAAACAAACTTAAAGAGTTTAAAGCTGTTGTTTACAAACATGGCGAGTCGGTCCCAGCCATTGAAAAGTTTACTTTAAAACCCAATCCAAATGGATATGGACCGAATCTTGCTGATTACAAACCTAAGCTTTCAACCAATGCATTCAAACCAAATCTGAAGTTTCCGGTCGCAGAATATAAAGTTGATAATTACATTATAGTGTTGTTGAATATCATCGTCAAGAGGAATTAGATCACGAGAAAGTCGATCAAAATTAGAAAAAGTTGTTTACAACAAACCTTTTAACTATTCAGCGGTCAAGCTTTATTCGCACCAAAGATTCTTCTAACACACCAAGGGTTATCATCAAAACACACGAGTCTTCTAATGTTAATCCCAAACCGATTATGCACAAACTTATGGTCCTTTACCTTCCATCGATGAAGTAAACTCAAAACACGAAAATCGCAAAATTCTTTGATATTTTGACATTTTCATGGCTGACCTCAAAACTTTACAACATGAGATAGAATATCATACTGAAATCAAAGTTCAACACTTTCAATGCGCCTCTAGCGAGAACAAGAGACATTTTTAGAAAAATCTTTTACCAAATGTTAAAAATTTGAAAAGTTGTGCATTGTCTTGGGAAAAGGGACTTTCATAAGGAACTTGGATTAATGAAGGTCGTTTTAGAAAGCGAAACATCTATTTCTAATACTAAGCGTAAAAGCTGTTGAGAAAAGATGTTGATCGACTCTTGGAAGATGTCATCACTTGATGTCCATAATGTTTGTTATTGAATTCTTTGTCATATGCATTTGATTATATCTCTGCGATCTTGTTGATTCTGGTAAATGTTGAGAACACGATAATGTGCTTGGTCGAGTCCTTAAAGTTGAAAACAAGCGATTGTCAAGCGAACTTTCAAATGCAATTCGTCGTCTTAATTGGTGTCAAAAAGATATTCACGATCAACAACATGTTTGTCAACACAAAATCGCCCGTTCGCGTGCAAAATCTTACGATCCTAAAATTGAGCAACTGGATGATCAAAGCGTGTCTTTTAAGTGTCAAATCTCAAAATATGAACAAGAACTTGTAAAAGTTAAAAGGAATATGGTGTCATATTTGATTTACTCAAAAGACTCGTGATGAAGCATCAAATGAACTTGATCATTATCTTGCACACACTAAGGAAGTTATGCATTTTCTTTGGAAATGTTGGTCGAAAATCAAGATCGATTCACACTATCTTCAAGTTAAAAGAAATGTTAGGAAAGTATGAACAACTTCCGCCAACCATCATTAAGAGAGATTAGCGGTAACACTTAGTACTCATGAACCTAGAATCCTACTTGCCAAATCACAAGTTGCTTAGCGTGCCTCCTTCTCTTGAAGCAGGAATAGTTCGTCTTTTCCAAGCGTCCACTTCACGACCTAGGAGCACTACATGAAGAATAGGAAGTTCGACCTAAGAAAAGATCAATCACGAATGCTAAAGTAGAAGAACACCCTAGGACTATGAATAAGACTCACGTTGCTTCCACTATAGATATTGCGTTCGGCAAATGTAATAGAAATAGTGATGTAACGAATGCTAAACCGTTAAGTACTTTTGATATTGATCGATGCACCTTGTGTTATTTGTCATAAAAGTATGAATTCCGATTGTCATGATAAATGTGTTGCTAAAGCTATCATCTCTCGTTTAAGGAATCCTAAGAACAGGAATACCTCTAGGCCCACTAATCTTTCTAAGTCAGTTCTTGGTAGACGCCCTCTTTAGATTCTAAAAAGCATTCTTGGTCCCTGTAGCTCGGTTTCACCTCCTAGGAATGTAGTACCACCTAGTGCATTCACTAAGACTAAAGCAAATACTAGTTGGAGATGGCCGAAATGGATATATAACACACTAGGATTTAAATGGATACCTAAAGCTATTGATTTGTGTATATCTACTATGCTTCTGAAACCCTCTAACATTTGGGTTCCACATCTACTTCTATTCCATCTGTGTCGTCATGGGTAATCAGGTGTCTGAATCATTCTCTGGTTGTTGATAGCGGATGTTCCCACACATGTGAGCAATCAAAGCTGTATCAAACTTTATTGCAAAGTTCATTGGCACTGTCGAGGTTAGGGAATGATCACAGCGGCTATCATGGACTACGGAGACTATGTAGGAACATCGAAATTAGCGGGGTTTATTATGTGGAAGGCCTCGGTCTGTCTGTTTTGATAGGTCGGGTTTGTGATGGAGATTTGGAGGTTGCTTCGGGAGAAAACTTGTTTCATTAAGTGATCTACAAGGAAAGCGACCTTATATGCGGCTCGCGTAATTCAAGTCTTTACACTATCTCTATGCGAACATGGTTGCTTCTTCTCCCATCTGCTTACTTTCAAAGGCAACATCAACAAAATCCCGGCTATGGCACCGTCGTCTCTCACATCTAAACTTTCAAACCATCACCAACCTTGCTAGACACAAACTAGTTGAAGGACTCCCGCGATTTGGTATTAAAGATCACCTTTGCTCAGCTCGTGAACAAGGCAAAAGCACTCGTGCTCATTTTCCTTCAAAGGTGGAACACGACTCTCAACATGTGCTTCATCTTCTTCACATGGATTTGTGTGGCCCGATCTTGGCGTGCAAGCGATCAATGGCAAGCGCTACATCTTAGTAATTGTTGATGACTATTCACGCTGGACTTGGGTCTACTTTCTTCGTAGCAAAGATCAAGCTCCACAAATGATCATCACCTTTCTCACGAAAATACAAGTTGACTCTCGAAACACCGTTCACTAATCGAGCAGATAGAGCCTTGAATTTGTTAATCAAACTCTTCGTGTGAATTCTATGAGAAAGTGGGAATTGACATCGGACATCTATTGCGCGTACACGAGAACAAAGCGGAGTTGTTGAAAGGCGAAACCGAGCGTTAGTGGAAGGCTCAAGAACAATGTTAATCAATGCTAAACTTCCGGATTACTTATGGAAGCTATCTATCTTGCATGCTATACTCAAAACCGTTCTATGATTACAAGCATACAACAAAACACCTTTCGAGCTTGTCCATAACAGAAAGCCGAATCTAAAACACTTTCATGTATTTGGATCTCTTTGCTATCGAATAATGATTGATGACTTTGGAAAGCTCAAAGCCAAAGCGACATTGGAGTCTTTATGGGATCTTGTGATAATTCAAAGGTTTCGAATCGGAATCGTCGTACAAAGCGAGGTGATGGAAGCGATTCATGCTCATTTTGATGAACTTACGAAATGGCTTGAGTATAACGACTTGGAACCGGACACAACCTTAAACTTCCCCAAACCCCATCATCGGTTTGAACAAAGCCCCGACTTACTCGTCAACAAATGGAAAGGTTATTTGCTCCGGTGTTCGGTGGCGATATTGATGAGCGTGCTCGGGTGTATCCGGCTGTTTCCATTGCTCAACGATAATACTCTTATACGATACACACCTACAACAACTCTTGTTGAAGAAGCACCAGTTGACTCCAACGGTTGAACAAACCGCTTCCAACAATGATGAATCGGTGATGATGTTGAATGAAGTACCCCCACCGATTTTTGATCAAATCGTTCTTTAACGGTTTGCTAATGAGGCTGCTTTGCAATGTCGCGAATCTTCAACAAACCATTTGAATCCTCGAAATCTACAATGTAATGTACCAACATCAACCCTCCACACATAGATGGACAAAAGACCATCCTCTGGAAAATATTATTGGCACCCGAATCGGTCGTTCTGAGACAAGCGTCTTCACTCGGATGGTGAACATTGCATTTATGCACTCAGCATCTGCCAATCGAACCTAAAACATCAAAGGCGCAATGACAAAAGACAACTGGATTGAATCCATGCAAGAAGAACTCAACCAATTTTAACGTCTTGAAGTATAGGCTGGTTGAAAGACCAACGGGGAGTCTCGTCATTGGTCTCAAATGGATTTGGAAAAACAAATTGGATCTTTGAAGGAAATGTTATCAGAAATAAGTCACGTCGGTGGCTAAGGGTTATCGTCGGGAAGGGGAATAGACTTTGAAGAATCTTTTGCTCCGGTTGCTCGTCTTGAGGCTGTTCGGATATTTCTAGCGTTTGCGGCTCATATGAATATGGGTCTATCGGATGGATGTCAAAGCTGCGTTTCTCAATGGACAACTTAAAGCGGTTTATGTCACCAACCGGATGGATGGTTGATCTGAGTTTCGAATCCGTCTACAAACAAAGCTACGTATGGTCTCAAACAAGCTCCTCGGGCATGATACGATAAGCTATCATCTTTCCTCATTGCTAATAATTTCACCAAAGGGTTGGTTGACCCAACTCTTTTTATACAATATCACGGGGCACATATCTTAATTGTTCAAATTTACGTGGATGACATCATTTTGGGTCTACACATAAAAAGTTTTCAATCCCTTTTGCAAAACTAATGAAGAAAAATTTTGAAATGTCCATGATGGGTGAACTCACGTTCTTTCTCGGACTACAAGTTCATCAATCACCCGTGGTATTTTCTTGAGTCAATCCAAATATGCCCTTGAATTGTTAAACAAATTTGGAATGAAAACATGTGACACCTATGCCACACCAATGGCTCATACCAAGAAGCTAGGCGCTGATTTACATGGGAAATTGGTGGACCCTACAAAATACCGCAGTATTATTGGGTCTCTCTTGTATCTAACGACTAGCGGACATGATATTGTCTTTCTGGTATATCTTTGCTCTCGTTATCGATCGACCAATTTGAAACCCCCTCTCGAGGCTAAAAGAATCCTCAGATACATAAAGGGAACCATTAACGGGGATCGGTATCCGAAGGATTACGGTTTTGAACTAATACGCTTTTGAGGCCTGACCACGCGGGATGCTTAGACTCACGGAAAAGTACTTGGGAGCTTTACAATTTCTTGGTGATAAAGCTGTGGCAATCGAAGAAGCGAGGATTGTACATCATTGTCCTCAACCGGCGAGAATATGTAGCCATGTGTGTTTGCTCAAGTCATTTGGATGAGAACACAACTCAAAGACTATGGTTACGTATTTGACAGAATCCCGAAGTATTGCGACAATCGAGAGTGCCATTGCGATCTCGTGCAACTTCGATTCGGCCTTTGAAATCAAAGCACATCGATCTTCGATATCATTTCATCAAGGATCCGCGTGGAGCAGTGCTGTTGAATTATATTTTGTGGAGTGAGAATACCAATTGGCGGATCTTCTCACCAAAGCCTTGCCTCCCGCTAGGTTTAATGAGTTGGTCCACGGTTGGTATGAGGTGTTTGACTCAAGGGAATTGGATGACCTCTAAAACAGTCTTAAAACACATCAAACACAAAATCTCTTTTTGTAAATAATTTTTCAAAAACAAAATACAAAATATAAAAATACGATAAAACAACAAAAATATTCTTCTATCTATTTTCTTTCAACATTGCAAGTACATTTCTTCCGTCAACACTTTAATCTTTCAAAATTCATTATTTTTCCGATCAAGTGTTGAGGGGAGAAAACAAAAGATTGCTTGTTTCAAAACATCGTGTACTTGCATGTTATCATATCTCGGTTGTTTCTCTTATCAATGGTGGTAAATTTTTTGGTTCAATAACACTCCTCGGACTAAAATTTATAACCTTTCATCATTTATTAAGTGGGGAGTAATGCGTCAAAGTTTCTTTCTTAAAATCTTTGTTTGGTAACCAAAATGGAAGTTAAATGGCTTTGTATGAAAAAGGAAAAGGTGGAGGGACCAAAACTGTCAAAATGTTAAAGTTATTTTTAACAAAAACATCTTCCACCTAATACTTCACCTCATTTATTACTCTAACCTAAATCCCACGCATAAAAATGGTTCTTCAAATCCGGTTCTTGATCATCAATTTGTAAGTTATTACGTGTTTTATAACAAGTTTTAAACAATGGTTTTGAATTTCTATAAATCCAATTTAAAACTTGAGATATAATGACTTTGTTCTCACGCGTATGCGTATGAACACAATCAAGTTTGTGTGTTTGTGGTTGAAATGTTGTGTCAAAATGTTTCCTATATCAATGATACATTTTCATCCCAAAACACCCGAGAACATGTTGATTGATTTTGGTAATTAGGGTTTATGAGTGAATTTGGGTGTTTTCAAATGTGAATGTTTTGGTCAAAAGATTGTTGTGTGATGTTCATATCATGTTGAATTGATGATTTCCAAGCCATAACCACCGAAACACTAATTGATGAATTTGGAATTAGGGTTTAATGTTCATAAGTTTGGGCATTTTTGATCCTGCGATTTAGATGTTATAACTTGGTTTATAGACTCTCACAACATCTTAGAACTACCAGAAATTGTTTGGTGCAAAACCCATGGCTAGAAATTTATCACGTAATTCATAACCCTTAGGGTTTTGACCTCTGCATATGACTTTCTACTCATAACTGTTTAGCGAATTTCATGCCATGATTTGTTGTTAAAATGAAATTTTGTGTTAATATTGATGAGTTGATGAATTTATTTCGGGCTTTCTACGCTCAAAATTGAATCAAGGTCATTTGAATCTCTACGCATAAGGATTACCCTACAGCGTAGTCATGTTATCGCGTAAGAATAAATCCTACGCATAATGCAGCGTAAGGTTCTACAATGGGACTACTGGCGTCTGTGAAGGATATGCGTGGCGATGACCTCTCGCGCAAGGTCTACTCTTACGGTAAGCCTTACGGCGTAAGGTATAAATCGCCTACGGCGTAAGCTCGCATAAGGTCCCTTTTCCCTACAGCGTAACATTTCTTACTGCGTAAGTTAGATCCTACGCGCTTGGTCTACGGCGTGTCATTTCTGCATTTCGCTTAACTTTGCCAATTCTCGCCTATGCCTTGATTGACCTTCATTATGAATTGTTACGTGTACAAACTTGTAAATAAACTTCATATACGTCACGAATCCAATAATGTCACTAATAAACTTAAGCGTTTGATATGTTGTGAACAATAAGTGATAACATAAACTTTAAAACTTAAAGTTAACTAACTCACGAAACATTTCACGACATCATTGGACTATTGGACAAACAAGTGACTTAGGACACGTAACAATCATTGACACTGTACATTCAATAACTAGACAATAAGACCTTCCGTTGACTAACACTATGTCTTTCGATATGTTGGTTCTTTTGGCTAATGTTATTTGGATCCGCGACATGGTGAACAAATGAATGTGGATGCATCAGAAGTTCTCACAATTCTTGATATCTTTCAGAGGGTTATCCGAGAAAGATTGGAAAGAACAACCTTAGGGTTGACTTTGACACCTCACATTACCAGAATCTTCTTGTCTCATTCGTTGGATATTCTCGGGAATCATCCTTACGGAACATGCTCTCACACTCTGCCCAGGTTCGGAGGTCTACATTCAACAATTACGGGATTCTATGTAGAGGATCAGCGGTCAAATCTTTGTGGCGGTGACACTTAATCACAAACAAGTCACTATCACTCCTGAGACTTACGGTACACTTTCATCATTCGGACATCGTGCCTCATGACTTCTTTGCTACACCCTCTGAAGAGACAGTTACGAAATTTCTGATAGATATTGGCTATGATGAAGCTTGGGAATTATTAACAAGCACTCTCCGTGGATCTTAGAATATTCCTCAACCATGGAGAACACATCACATCATCATCACTAAGTCGTCTCTCTTGTTGTGGTGGCTATGAGCATCCCAAGCTGGAGCGCAAGTCTTGGTCATTGATCAATAAGAAGGACATTGAAATCGAAGCACTGATATGGGATGACATGATGTCATTTCACAATAAGCTTGGCTCAAAGATTCCCTATGTCAGGATACTGAGCTTTTGATCGAAAGCTTTGGACTTCATCCTGATATTCCCGAGGCTCAATGACCCGACAATCCACGACATCTTGAACCTATCCTTTCTATCGAGAATCAAGGAATGACAACAAAGAAACAAGGTTGTATTGCTGATCACCGACCAATGAAATCAAAAGCTTGAAACATACAAAGGTATCAAGTAGCGATAAAGAGAAAAGTTGGTCATCTCGATGAAAAGCCTTAGGACTCACATAGGAGAACCGAGAGAGGAAGTCTTTGGAAGTGCAATAAGCACAGAGAGTCAAAGGAAGGTCCCAAAGAGGCAACCTACTCCAAGGAAGAAAGTTCCCTCCAAGGAAGCTGCTCCTATTCCTACACTGAACGAAAAGCTTTTGGGCGAAAGCTCGAAGATACAATCAGGAGGAGGAGGTCCACTACTCAGCTGGATGACTCTCCATGATTCCAAAACCTCCTAGTCCAATAGTGAACAGGAAAGGAAGACTCTGTACTTGTGCCATATGATGAAGATGACCTAAATACAGGAAGAAGTTCAAATTCCTTAGACTCCAACACGTGGCAAAAGAATTTGCTAAAGAAAAAATGGGTGGCCCCGGAGGGTCAAGTGGTCAGGCTCAACCTTCACAGATCGTCACGGTTAATCAACCCGATAAGGGATGCGGTGCCACCACTGTACAACAACAGAACGCGTGTTGAAGATACTCTTGGTTTGATTTTGAAGAACGAATCGAGAAGCTGGAGAAGGTTAAAATGATGAAGAAGGTGGATCAAAGCCAAAGGCGATGAACAAGCTAAGGCAGCAATGAGAATATGTTGAGTATGATCACGTTTCTTCTAGATAGTCACGCACGCGATCAAAGGAAGAAACTTGACCACCGAAAGGACCGAGATCTCCTCATCTCCATCATCAGTTCTTCTTCTCACTCTACCACCACCATCAAAAGATCAACCAAATCATCATCCGATCGATGAAAGCCACCTCGATCTTGGATTTCTCATACTCATAAAAATTGTAAAAGCATCCAACAAGTCAGAAAGAAGGACATGCTCTATGACTGAATTGGTTTCTTGCGACCAAATCATGTATCTACATGATGAGAATGACAAGATGCAGAATGAAAGGGAATATATCAGAGCTCATGCGAGGATGATCTACAAGGGGAAAATGGGCGAATGATGAAGGCTACCTCAAAAGTACCTTACGGATATCGTTCCTAAAGTCACAAAGGAGATGTTCACAGAACAACTATATCCAGATCTTATGCGGATAGCCAAGCAAACTATAAGATCAACACCCTTAACCGTCACAATCAATCCAATCGATCCGGTAGTTTTCTCGGATAATGAATTGGTGGCCAAGCTTGTCACACAAATGTCTACACGATTTGGGACATTTACTTCTGATGAAGGAAAGTTGTTTCAAGCATTGTTGGACTACCAACTTCAAGAAGCATCAGATTGAAGTGAAAAGTCTAAGCGTCCTAGAGGCGATGAAGATAAGGATCAGGATAAGAATGAAGCTAAACAACAAAGAAGTCGGTGAATCATCTTCTGCCTCCTCCCTACGGCCTCCTTTCAACAAAGTCTCCTCCTCGTTCTTCTACCGATAAACCTCATGATTCGAGACCCACCCAGGACTCAAAAACCGGTGATCACTTTGAGTATCACGGGTGGTGGCGATGAAGAACCATGAGCCCACAACAACCACCTCTCCCAAAACAAGTAAAGAGCGGGAACCTCATCTAGGCCTAAGAAGAAGAAAAAGAGCCCAGTAGGACGTCCTATCATGGCTAGATGAAGATACCCGAGAGAATTTGAATGGTTTTCTACACTTGTCAATTCCTCCTACCACGAAGAAGGTCAAGATCGGTGAAGCGGTTCTACATTGGAGCATGCTAAAGATTATGCAAGAAAAGTTCCATGTGAAGAAATGGCGAAATCCGAGTTGGTGAATCAAGAATGAAGCTTTTCAACTGTGGAAAAGACTGACTCAGAAAGTGCCATTGCGGTCGAATATCACCTTGAAAACATTGCTCGAGCTATGTCTAACAACATGGATTGGCTCAACCCAGAAGCAAACATTGACTTCACTAAACGGGACAACCCTCCATACTACACCCGATTGGACAAAACCTCACCAACAATTGGCCAGGATGAACCAAGGATTCCATTCCGATATTTCTTCAACAGAGACTTGGATTTTCTTCTATATGGTGGCGATGGTTCAAGGAAATACGCTACATCGTTGACACTTCCATTTCACTATATATACTCAAATTGCATAGCCATCGAGAGCGTGCCAATCACTTGTTCTCCAACAAAGTGGATTACAACCGAGATGCATTGTATGGGATTCATCATTGGCGAGCGAAGAATCTACTGAGAAGGCTGAGGTTGAAGTCTCAACATGCTGTATTGTTCTAAAGAGATGTCGTTGCCATCAAACACGCGATCTTTGATCAAAGTGGGACTACACCTTCCTAAAGAATATAGGTGGTCAAGCGACAAGATGAAAGGGATTATGCATTCTCTGAAGCTGACTTTGAGAATTTGTCTATCATGACATGAAGACATGTACCTTGCCAAAGTACGGGTGCATGAGACAATTCTCAACTGCAGATTCGCGTGAATTCATCAAGTCACTGCTCATCTTCATAAGGCGCATTGTTATCCAGAGCGTGTAGAAGATCTCCAATGGCGGTTGAATCTTATCGGACCCGTGTCAACCTCATCCTCAAGCTTGATCTGACATCAACGGCTTCTCAATATCACTCATCGACAAACCTTTGGTCGTTTACGCGGTGCGAGAGATCTTCGCCAAATTTGGAGATCACGGAAGATGGTTAGGGATGGATTGGCTACGGTTGAAGGATATACACCAAAGATTGGGTCTCCTAAGCGATGGAATTCGGGATCGAAGGGGCGTGAAGAGGATCATCACCATGATTGATGAGCGG
This sequence comes from Chrysanthemum makinoi, assembly GCA_910596185.1. NCBI lineage: Eukaryota > Viridiplantae > Streptophyta > Magnoliopsida > Asterales > Asteraceae > Chrysanthemum > Chrysanthemum makinoi. Next base: position 124,738,013 of record OU343221.1, on the reverse strand, counting down.
TTGTATAGAAGGATCGGTTCGAAGGCTGGAAACCTATGTTGGTGAGTGCGACCGGGATTAACATCAAACTTTCAGCGCCCAGAGCTCACACTCACAGGACATCTACGGACTTCACAGGTACCTTAAATGCTTCTTTCATTATAAATTTGGATGTATGATTAATTATGTCTATGGCTTGTGCACACATTATAGTGTACAACCCGTACTTGTAAATAAAGGACCACGTGGTGCAGCTTGGTGCCACAATCCTTATAAAAGGGCGAGCTTCTTACTTTTGAGTAAAACCTATCAAACCTTTCATTTTTCAAGGTTTTGCTCAAAAGAACAAGTACTCCCCCTTATGATTTTCAAAACCTCAACCGTTTATATCACTTCGTTGAGGGGTATACTTGCTTTTGTTCAAAATTGTTCCAGATGGTCATTCTTCCCATAACACTTTCGAAATGGTCATATTTATTCTCAACTTTTCAAAAATAACATCACATATGCCATTTTTGAGGGGAGAAAATACGTGATAAGAAATATGTTGTGTAAATGCAAATGAATCTTTGTGCTATAGAATTAACCCATGAATTGTGAGATCTTAGCTGTTAGTAACTTCGAAAAGACTTGTCCGGGACGGGTAATAATTTCAAGCTAGTTCGCTAGTGATGTAAGCGTGTCTAAAGGACTTGTCAGTAGAATGTACCATTCGAGAAACTCTTGGTAGACATGAACTCTGACGGGTTTGACAACCTTTAGGATTGTCTACACCTTCAAGGTAGTTATTAGAGCTAGTTGTCACCTAAAGGCATGATGCAACTCTTTAACTATGCCACGTAACCGTGTCTCATGGGGGAATGTCTATCTTGAGTTAATCAATTCAAAATGTGCTGCTCTTTCCTCATGTGCATTTTAACCGTTAAAACTCTTAAGCACATGTGGAGGGGTAGTATTTATGCAAAATCTTATCTCAACGATTGTACTAAAATGTTTTCATTCACAAACACTTTGAGATTTTTTTCACAACAATGGTTTTATGGCAACATAGGTTAGTCATGGAGTTATAAGGTGACTAAGGTTAGGAATAAACGTCCTATGATCCTTGAGCAGGAGGATCTACCCAGGACACCACAAATAGTTAGTATTTAGAAGTCCTTAGGTATGATTGTAAAAAGGAGAAAATGAGAATCGGAGAAAGAAGGAGTTGAAGAATTAAAAGAAATGCAAAGAAAAAGGTGAAAAGAAATAGCCCTCAGTTATTCAACTTAGAGCGGACACGGGTTCAATTCATATGCTTATTGTCACTTGAGTGTGGTATTGAAGATTAAAAGTCGTCATGGACCCGATGGCGCATGCACTAAACCTTAACCACTCAAGTTTCTCTCAACGAAGCTTGTTTCATTCTCACGAGGAACCCTAAGTAAACTATCGGCTTTCTCTTAGAGATTCTTTGGTATTGAAGAGACCCCTCTCCCTAGTCTCTCAAGAAAACCAAAAGCACTATTGAGTCTAGAGCCACGAGATTCATCAAAGATCTCTTAGGTACACTTGACATTTCATCACTTGATATTCAACAATAAGAATTTGAGTGGTACATTATCGAGTCCTTCACGGATCTTAGCAATCGTAGAACATTTATAGAGGTTCACATTTGTGATCCTCGGTGATTGAATGGAAACTCCTGCGAGGTCAACATCAGCGACCACGGCGGAAGGTCGGCTTGACTCCGTGGATTGGCTTAGTGGTCTCAAGCGTTCTGATCGTGAGGTGATGCTTGATGTACCTCGACTCATCTGAATCGTAGGTGTACTTGATTTTGTCGTGTTATCTCACTTGTGGGACTCCGATTCAGGAGCGGCCTTTGTAAGAATTAGAGTTGTGTTTTCACACTATCTTTAACACTCTCGAAGTTCAAACTTGTAAGTTGAGGAATCCGCATTACTAACCGTTTTAATGTTTTCTTCTTATGGAAGCTCTGAAGCGGAATGATGTCTTGATTCTTCTCATGCTCACCCACATCATCACTAATAGAAGTTCTATCTAAAAGCAACACAAAAGTCAGAATGATTCTTCGTCAAAGAATCTACAAAGTTAAAGACTTAAAGAACTTCATCGATCTTGAATTCCAAGCGTCAAAAGCGTGTGAGCATGTTGAAGAATGGATGGAACATGAGCGTAGCGGAACCACAGAGCAGACTGTGCATACAACAACATACTATCACTTTCATCACAAAAAACAATGATCAAAGAACAAAGTTAAAGATGACGTCAAAGCATAACTGTTCAGAGTAAACTATCTCTACTACGGGAGATTGTTCAAATCAAGGCAATTCTTCTCACAAGAAGAAGAATGTGGGGAAGGCGTCAAAGCTACTATTACATCAACGCCTTCACCGTTTTTCATCACCAACACTTGAGTGTTTGTTACTCATTTGTAATAACACTTGAGGGTTGTTGGAATCACTCCTAAACCTTATTCAAGTGTTAGTTACTCATATGTAATAGTTAGCTTATTATGGCCTTTATGTTTGTTATTAGCCTTAAGCTTATGTAGAAGGCCCATGAGCTTAGGCTCAAGCCCATAGGAGAAAGGAAGGACTAGGAGTGTTGCCCTAGCTTCCCTCCTATAAATACTATGTAATAAACCTCACTTGAGGGTTGGTTGTTCAATATTTCTCTTTCACTATCACCTACGCGTAACAGGATAAAGTATATGATGTGTGTGTGTGTGTTTAATATTGTTCAATAAGCCTCTCTATCTTTCTTATAAGCTTGTGTTTGTAAACCTTGTGACCTAACAGTACCAGAAGTATAATTCAACGATTTTCTGTTCTATTGGTCCTTGAACAAGTGATATCGAGATCGATGTGCTTTGACTTTGAGTGTTGGTAGGTTGCAGTCGCAATAGCATCGGTGTCATAGTACATTGGGATTACGTCAAATGCGTAACCATAGTCTTTGAGTTTATTGTTTTCATCGAATGACTTGGCACAACATACGACATGGCTACATATTACGCTTGGTTGATGACGTGATGTCACAGTCCTACTTATTCGATTGCCAAGATACCAGTTTGTCACCAAGAAATTATAGTTATGAAGTACTTTTCCGAGAGTCTAAGCAGCCTGGCATGATCAATCACGAAAAGCTATTAGTTCAAAACCAGTCCTTGGATACCAGATCCCAATTAATGGTTCCCTTGATGTATCGAGGATTCTTTTAGACCTCGAGAGGTGGGTTTCATTGGTCACGGTGATAACGGGGCAAAGATAAGCGGCAAAGACAATATCAGTCTGTACATTGAATACATACAGAGACCCAATATACTACGGTATTTGGTAGGGTCAACTAATTTTCCATGCAAATCAGCGTCCAGCTTCTTGGTATGTGCCATTGGTGTGGCATAAATTATCACAAAGTAATCATTCAATTTGTTCAGAATTTCAAGGGCATATTTGGAGTGACTCAAGAAAATACCACGGGGTGATTGATGAACTTGTAGTCCTAGAAAGAGCGTAAGTTCACCCATCATGGACATTTCAAAATGTTTCTTCATTAGTTTTACAAAAGCGATTGAGTACTTTTATGAGTTGACCCAAAAATGATGTCATCCACATAAATTTGAACAATTAAAATATGTTCTCCGTGATAGTGTATGAAAAGTTGAATCGACCGAACCTTTGGTAAAATTATGGGCAGTGAGGAAAGATGATAGCTTATCATACCATGCCCGAGGAGCTTGTTTGAGACCGTACATAGCTTTGTTCAGTTTGTAGACATGGTTGAAGCGCGGGATCAACGAATCCCGGCTTGGCTGACATATTTGTTTCTTCAGTTGACCATTCAGAAACGAGTTTTGACGTCCATGAAAGACGTTATGTTCCTTATGAAATGCCGAGCGCGAGAAATATCGAACAACCTCAAGGAAGAGCAACTAGAGCGAATGATTCTTCAAAGTCAATACCCTCTTCCTGTCTATAACCCTTAGCCACCAGACGTGACTTGTTTGATGACATTCCCTTGACATCTAATTTGTTCTTCAATCCATTTTAGACCAATGACATAGACCCGATGGTCTTTCAACCATTCCCATACTTCAAGATGTTTGAATTGGTTGAGTTCTTCTTGCATGGATTCAATCCAGTTATCTTTTGTCATTGCATCCTTAATGTTTTTGGGTTCAGTTTGGCATACAGTGAGTGCATAAATGCAATGTTCACCGTCGTGTGAAGCGTTGTCTGTAACGGTTGGTTTTGGGTTGCCAATAATATTTTCGAGGATGGTCTTTGTCCATCGATGTGTAGAGAGTTGATGTTGGTATACATTGTGCAGATTTTGAGGATTCAAATGGCTTGTAGATGATTCGCGACATCGGTGCAGCAGTTTCATTAGCAAACGGGTTAAAAACGCATTTGGATCAAAATCTGCAGGTGGGGGGTACTTCATTCGAACATCATCAATTTGGTTCTGCGTCGTTGGATGCAGTTTGTTCAACTATTGTAATAGAGTCAACTGGTGGTGCATCTTCAACATGGTTGTTGTGGATGTGTCGGTATAGGATTATCGGGTTGAGTAGCGGAAACATCGGATACACGGACACGTTCATCAATATCGTCATTGAGCAGAGGAGCAAATAGTCTCCATTTGTTGTGAGTAAGATGAGGGCTTGTATCAGCTGATGATGGGGTTTGGGGAAGTTTAAGCGGTTGTGACCGGGTTCCAAGCTGTTATACTGAAGCCATTTCGGTGGAGTTCATCAAAATTAGCATGAATCGTTTCCATAACCTGCTTTGTCCGGCGATTCCAGATCCGGTAACCTTTAGAATTATCACAATATCCAATAAAGACTCCAATGTCAGCTTTGGCTTTAGCTTTCAAAGTCATCGATCATTATTAGGATAGCAAAGAGATCCAAAGACATGAAAGTGTTTGAGATTCGGTTTTACGGTTGTGGAGAAGCTCAAATGGTGTTTTGTTGTGGTTTTTGTAATCATTGATCGGTTGAGTGTAGCATGCAGTTAGGGCGGCTTCAGCCCACAATGTCACGGAAGTTTAGCATTGATTAACATCGTTACGGCTTCCACTAACGTACGGTTTTGTCTTTCAACAACTCCGTTTTGTTCTGGTGTGCGGGCAATAGATGTTTGATGCTCAATTCCCACTTTCTCATAATATTCCCGAAGAGTTTGATTTACAAATTCAGTTTTTTTGTCCGTTCGAATTTTTCGGACGGTGTTCCGGAGTTGAATTTGAATTTTGTGAGAAGGTGATGATCATCTGTGGAGCTTGGTCTTTACCGAAGAAAATAAACCCAGTCCATCTTGAGTAGTCATCAACAATTACCAAGATGTAGCGTTTGCCATTAATCGTCTGCACGCGCATCGGCCTACACAAATCCATGTGAAGAAGATGAAGCACATCTTTGAGTGTGTTCCACCTTTGAAGGAAAATGAGCACGAGTGCTTTTCCCTTGTTCACAAGCTGAACATAGGTGATCTTTAGAATACCGAAATCGCTGGAGACCTTCAACAAGTTTGTGTCGAGCAAGGTTGGTGATGGTTTGAAATTTTAGATGTGAGACGGTTGCCATAGCCAAGATTTTGTAGATGTAGCCTTTGAGAGTAGAACATATGGGAGATAAGCGATCATGTCTTGCATGGAGATAGTGTAGAGACTGGATGGCGTTGGCGGACATAAGATCATTTCCTTGTAGACCACGCAATGAAACAAGTTTTCTCCTTGGCGACTTCCAAGTCTCCATCACAAAATTGACCAACAGAAAAAAGATTGTGACCGAGGCCTTCCTCATAATAAACCCTGCTAATTTCGATGTTTCCATTAATGTAATCTCCGTAGCCCATGTATGTGAAGTGATCATTCAGAATCGACGGTGCCAATGAACTTTGAAACAAAGTTTGATAACAGTTTAAGGTTGCCTTCATCGTCGGGAACACCGCTATCAACAATCCAAAGGATGATCGTATCACGCATTAGACACGAACGACAGATGGAATAGAAGTAGATGTGGAACCTGAAGTGTTAGAGGGTTCCAAAGCAGTTATAGTAGAAATACACACATTAATGAATTTAGGCATCCATTGAAATCCTAGTGTATTATGTATTCATTTCTGCCATCTCCAACTAGTCTTAGCTTTAGTCTTAGTGAATGCACTAGGTGGTACATCAATCCTTGGAGGTGATACTGGAACTACAAGGACATCAATGTTGTTCTTAAAATCTAAAGAGGGCGGTTTACCAAGCACAGACTTAGAAGCATTAGTGGGCCTAAAGGTATTCCGAATCTCAAGATTAGTAAGCGTGACAAGATAGCCTTAGCAACATATTTATCATGACAATCAGAACGCATACTTTTACGACATATAACACAAGCATCATCTGAATATCAAAAGTACTTAAAGGTTCAGCATTAGTTACAACACTTTTTACATTACATTTACCAGGGCCAATATCTAAAGTGGGTGCAACTGAAGTCTTATTCAAAATCCTACGGTGTTCTTCTACTTCAACATTCTTTATTGTTCTTTTCTTAGGTCGCAACTTCCTACTCTTCCTTGTATTGCTCTTAAGGCTGAAGTGCGGACGTTTGGAAAAGCGACTAGTCTGTTTGGTAGAGGGAAGCACATAAGTAACTTGTGTTTGTCAGTAGGTATTCTGGGACATGATTGCTAAGTATTACGGTGCAAACTCTCTTAATGATGCTAGGCTGAACTTGTTCATACTTCCTAACATTTCCTTAACTTAAAAATAGTAGCCAAATCTTGATTTTCAGAACGAAGGTTTCCAGCAAAATTCATGACTTCTTTAGTGTGTGCAAGATAATGATCAAGTACGTTTGATGCTTCATCACGCAGTCTTTGAGTAAATCAAATATGACACCATATTCCTGTTTAAATTTTGCAAGTTCTTGTTCATATTTTGAGATTTGACACTTAAAAGACATGTTTTGATCATCCAGTTGCTCAATTTTTGGATCAGAATATTTTTCACGCAACTGGTGATTTTGTTTGAAAAGCAAGTTGTTGATCGTGAATATCTTTTGACACCAACTAAGACGACGTATTGCGGTTGAAGCTCATTTGACATCGTTCATTTTCAGTTTTTAAAGACTCGAACTGAAGCACATTATCCGTATTTTCAACAGTTTCAACAGAATCAACGGTATCAACAGATATAGAATCAGATGCATATGGCAAAGAATGCAATAACACAACATTATAAACATCAGCACGTATAACATCTTCCAAGAGTCGATCAACATCTTTTCTCAATAATTTCTTTTTGCGTTAAGTATTAGAAATCGATGTTTCTGTTTTCTCGAGAACTGTTTTCATGAGACCAAATTCCTTGTGAAAATCCTTTTCCCAATATAGTGCACAATTTTCCAAATTTTTGACATGGGGTAAAATTCTTTTCTGAAGAATATCTCTATGTTCTCGCGCCATTGGCGAGGTAAAATGTTGAACTTTTATTTCAGCATGAAATTCAATCTCAGCGTTCCAAAATTTGGGTTAGATAAGAAAGTGTCAAAGTATTTGATAACGCGACAACTTTCGGCATTAGTTTGTACTTAACTAAGTGAAGGTAAAGGACCATTAATTTGTGCACCTTTTGGTTGAGGGCTGCTTGAAACGGTGTGATAACCAAAGGGTTGTTAGAAGCATCTTGTTGTGTGACAAAAGTTACGGCTTTCGAATAGTTAAATGGTTTATTATAAACGACATTTTCCATTTTTGACCCACTCTCATCATCTGCATCTAATTCCTCCATGCGATTATATTCCACAACAATCATAATTGAATCATCAATTCTATGTTCTGCACTGTAACTTCAGATTTGGTTTTGAATGCTCTGTGTGAAAACTTAGGTTTATAATCTGCAAGATTCGGTCCATATCCATTTGGATTTGGTTTGAAAGAAAACTTTTGAATCATTGTGATTGATTCACCATGTTTATAAACAACAGTTTTAAACTCTTTGAGTTTGTTTGTAAATCGACAATTTCCTCAAGATAGTCATCTATTCGTTTCGTTGAATGCTTTTTGTACTCAGAGAACTGTTTTTGACAAGTTAACAACTCAGCCTTGGCTTTTTGAGTTTCCCAAGTAAGAGCGTTAATTTGTTGTTTATGTTCATGTTTCATTTGTTCTATTTGAGACAACAAAGCATTCTTCGAAGCGGCTAGATCACAAATATGTCGTTCCAAATTTTTTTCATTTTGGTGTGATTTGGCAAAAGCGGCTTCAAAACCTTTTTCACGGTTTTCTTGAGTTTTGAAAAAGTTGAGTTGTCGAATTAAGCATTCATTATCCCTGGTTAACAGTGCATTTTTCTTTTAATTTCGTGCAAATTTCCAAGCGAGAATGTTGGTCTTTAATTAAGGTCAAGAGCTCAGTTTCTCTGTCAGACAAAATCTCATTTTGTTCAACGTAAGTCTCAACATGATCATTATTTAGATCCTCAAATATACCACGGAGTCATTGATTATCAATATTAACCATAAGGTCATTTTGATCATCAAATATAACTACGGGATCTATTTGATAATCATCGGAATGAGATGTGGAAGACTCATGTTGAACACTCTGATCCTTGTCAGATAGAGAAAGTGGTGGAGATATCAGATCATTGATGATAATTGTTTGTTCGGTACCTGAGACAAGCCGTCAGTGTCATACCCTGGGCTGTATCACTCATGTGTAGTGCTTGCATTTGTGCCATCAACATCACTGCTGCATTAGCCTGTAAGTTCTCCATATCATCATCGAAGATGCCATCGCCGTAAAGCTCTGTTCCTTTTGGTAAGAGTTCCACACTTCATCCTTAGAGCCAAAGAGCAAAGCCTCTTTGAAATAAGCACTGCCTCTTGTCCTCGGTTTGGACATGCATTAGGAATGACCCTCATTCTCATTACAGTTAGCATCGAAGACCATTAACCCCATGAGCATTTCCTTGTTCAACCACTTGAGCCCTTTCTTCTGTGTAGACACCCATGTTATTCCTTCCCATAGCATTGAACCCTTGACCACTCCCATCATCGACCATAACCACGATTTTGAACTCAACACGTCCATTGTTCACAACAACCTGATTCCTTGTATTAGATGAAGAATGAATGCGATTGTTGGATTTGTTTGTATAACGGCCAAATGCTTTAGCAATCATAACAAATCCTTGTTGAGTTCATCAAAGGCATCGGAGTCTCATCACTTCCTTTGTAAAGAGCTTGTGATGTTGTTGTTGTATGGAACTAATGATTTTGTTGAGGTTGTTGCTTTGTGACGGATCGAAGGTTTGATGGTTGCAGTTGTTTGAGGAGCGGGTTGAAGAGCTTGTTGAGGAGGAATATTTGTTTGAGCCGACAAAGCAAGTTGTTGATTGTCCGGAAGTGATGGTGAAACAGTTTGACCACGGAGAATCCTTTCCTTATCAACTTCTTTTTGGTGAGGCTTCAGATAGTCGTACAACAATCTGTAGGTAGCATGATGCATATCTTTAGCTTGACGGAGAAAAATGACATACTTCTCCCATTCCGAACCAAGACTACTTAGGAACTTTGTGTTTACAACAATTCGTGGCATGATGATATTGTGTTTGTCCAAATCATTAATGATGTCTGAAAAGCGATGATGATAGGATTCTAATGACTCTCCTTGTTCAATCATGAAGTGTTCATAAGCCAAGTAGATTTTGGATTCCATGTCTTCCTGATTGAGTGTTGTGCCTTGTATAAGAAGATGAATCTGTTCCCCCATTGCTTTTGCAGTCTTTTGAGCATCAACACTTCGAAGGATTGGATTGGGTAATCCTAAAAGGATGTATTGCATTGCAAGTTCGTCGGCTTCAAAGTGTAGAAGTTGATCACCCGTGAGTTTTGCAACAGTTGCAATGTTGGTGACATCATCTCTTGGTGGAACAGCATTAGGATCTAGGGTGTAACGACGTAGGGCATCTGAAATGGACCTTCCATAATGACCTTCTTTAAAAACTTTCCATGTGGCTTCTTTAGATCACAAAACCTAAAGAACCGAATCACCAATTTATCATAATTACCGGGAGTGAGCATTGGAGGTCTATCAAGTGAGCCAGCTTCATGAATTGATTGTTGGCTGCTCAAGGCTTCACACATCTTGCCAAACCATGCCGGTTCCTTCATAGTATTCCTGGATGGATGTTGATTGTAGAAGTTTGTGTAAGGTTGTACTTGAAAACTAGGTGGTGGTTGTACCATTTGAGGTTGTGGAATTGCTGCAAGTAGTGGAGTATGTTGTTGATTAAATTGTTGTTGATAAACTGCTTGTTGTTGATTCCATTGTTGATGTTGTGGACTTAGTTGTTGTTGTTGTTGATTATAAGTGTAAGGAAAATAGTTAGAGTATGGTGGTTGTGACATGTTGAAAACTTGTGTTGGTAAAATGGATCTTTGTAGTCGAATGAACCTTTGTTGATGAAGTATCCTTAGGCGTAGAAATCACAATAGCCAAGTAGCACTTATGCGTAAAAACACCAAAGTTACGCGTAACAGCAAGAGATACGCGTAGGTTTAGCTACAGTAAGAAAGGAACAAACACTAAAGTTAAGCGTAAAACAAGAAGTTAGGCGTAGAAAACTTAGGCGTAGGATTACCTTATGCGTAAGACCAAGCTTAGTGTAATAAAATCTTATCGTAGGTTTTCTACTGTGGCTTTATAACTTATGCGTAATTTTAGGGTTGTGCCCAAATGATCTTTTACACTATCTCAGTGCAAAAGATATCCAAAGGACATATTTTCGGTTATCAAGCAAGAAAACCGGAGGTAAACACGAAACTGAAAATCAAACCAAGGAATAAGTTACGCGTAGAACTAGGGTTTTTGATACGCGTAGTTCTACTCGTAAAGTGACTTTTTCCCAAAGATGTTTCTAAACTAGATTTTTGTGATGAAATAGCTTCAATATCACCAAAATAACATAAAAGTGTGAAACTTGATGATCCAAAACGTCTAAAACAGTTATGCGTATAATGAAACCTTCGTTAAAAATCAAGCTCAAAAACGTTTATCCACGCGTAAAGGTTGAAACTTTTTTCCAAAAACAGTTATTTTAACACCTTAAAACATTGAAAGTACAAGAATCTTGGATTAAAAAGTGTAAAAAACGTGCTTTTAAGCGAACCAAAGTATCTCGTATTCTTTACACGTAGGACCAAAAACCCACTTCAAAAGCAATACGATTCACCCAACTGTAGTGATTGTATACCAGCATTAGGTTCCCAAATATGCAACACAGTAACAATAGAAGAAATAGAAGAGAGAGAGATCGGTTGAACAATATCAAAACATACACACACGATATACTTGGGCCGGTTATGAATAAAGTAAAACCAACAACCAGTGAAGGTTTATTAAATATAAGAGGAGAGAACACTTATGGCCCATTCCCTCTGGATAAACTTATGGCTTTACTCTACCTCATAAAATACCATCATGGTCAGATTTAGGAAATGGTCAACATGACTATTTGATGTTATCAGTAAGTTACCCTAGAGTCGGGTTTATGTCACTTTTAATAATTCAACTATGTCGTAAATCATTGCATCTAAATCTTATTTAAATCTTATAAAAAGGCAAATGAGTCATTTTACAATAGTGGGTATTACCACTTTGGTTTATATATAAAGTGGTCAAAACACAACTTTTTGTCAAGTTTCGGTTTTAATAAATATAGTTATCCCGACTTAGTGTCTACGTTATTCCTAACCCGAAAACTGTTATGAATGGGTTTTATGTCCTTGAAAAAGTATTTGAATGTATTTATCGATTTTAGAGGTCTTATGGTCTTAAAAACATCATATCTTATGTCAAACTACTAGTATTTTCTTAAGTGTCAATGCAGAATTTTGGGTTGCAGAATTCAGTCCCGCCAAAACAGCAATTAGTTGAGTTCTAAAAGTCTGTTTGATGCGGGCCACATGGAAATTATTAGATTAAAGTGTTAGCTACAAATTTTATTCTTTGTGCAACAGAGGGTTCTATGCAAAATTTAAGAGATTATAGCTAACTAAGTTCAGTGTGCGGTTTTTGACATAGTTTACCATTTTGGCTCTCATTTACTCATCGGGGTGATTTATGAGATGGGCCTCACGGAAAAAAGACCGTAAGACATAGATCTACGATAGTATATATTTATCTCAGGTCCATAACACATTGAGTTGTGTAGACATCTCAATCTTTGGGGCTGTTCAGAAATTCAGCTTTATAACATGTACCAGAGGCTTGTTTTTATAGTTTAAATCTTGTGTACAATGCCAACCACTCACAAAATAATACATACATCATAAAAATACAATAAAGTACATAAGTTATTACAACCATATTGAAAGAATCATGAAAGATAAACTTAAATCTTACAAGGAGATGATGAAAAACAACAATTACAAGAACAAATCAACTCTTAAACCATTCTAATCTTTAACCATTTCCTCTAAATCTTCAACCCAATCTTTATCCATTGTTCTAATAACCCAAGATCACTTGTAGACACTCTTAATTCAGCCCCTAAACCACTCTGATCAAACCCTTTTGATAGAAGAAATTATGGTACCAAATGAACCAAGAAACTAGTAAGCTACCTAAACCTTACAAGATAACACAAGATTTTGTTGTTAAAAATCAAAAATGATGTTGGATTATGGTTGTGTTGTAGTTCACGTTCAAGAGAGAAAGGAAAAAGATAGATGATGTTTTATCCTGAAAAAATTGAATATGATAAGTACTAGTTTGGTTAAATTTATATTAGTGTATTAGTCATTGTTTGTAGGTTTTACACATGTCCTTAAGGGTTATTAGGCATGTTATATAGGTGATGATAAGATGAATATTTAGTATTTATTTTATTATAAAATGATTAGTGATTAGAGGGTATAGTTTGATCCCGGTAATTATTAAAGTAAAGTCTTTAAGTCACAAAACTTAAAACTGGGTAACGTAAAAATATAAACTTATAAAAGTGTTAAAACTTATTAATATACTCTATATTAGTATATTAGATGAGTGATAAGTTCAACGGAGTTCTTAGACGTTGTTAAAACCTAAAAACGTAGGTTGAATACGCGTAATACGTAAAAGATACAAAGTTTATGTAAAAATGATAAAATAATAACAGTTCATATAAAATATGACTATAAGAAAAATAAAATGCTTAAAACACGTAGACTGATCATAGTCTAGTGTTGGTTACGAGTTAAGCGTTCGCGATTGAACTTTATTGATTATATGTGAAAGTAAGTTTACTTTAAATTAAAGTAATAATAAATAAAAGTATATAGTTAAATTATGACTTGAAAACTACGGGTGGCTACAGCCTCCTCCCGTTAAAGAAATTACGCCCTCATGATTTAGTTTGTGTTATGAGTTGATGATGTACTCGAGAAGAGGTGGGGTACTTCTGTCGCATTTGGTTTTTTCTTTCCTAGGTGTATTCAGGACCTCGGCGAGAATTCCAACAAACCTTAAATATAGGGATACGGCTATGTTTCAATTGTTTGATCTCTCGGTCCATAATTTCAACAGGATCCTCTATAAAGTGTAGCTTGTCATCAAGTCGGATCCCATTTAGTGGAATGACATGACTTTCATCAGATAAGTACTTCTTTAAGTTCGAAATGTAAAACGCGTTGTGCATACTACTGAGCTTTCGCGGAAGTTTGAGTCAATAAGCTATCGTCCGGCTCTTGTCATGTTCTTGAAGAGTTCAATGTAGCTCGGGTTCGGGTTTCATTATTTCTCGAAGCGTATCACGTACTTTCATGGCGAGGCTTTTTGTATAACTATATTTCTAACCAAAATTTTAGTGATTTACTTGTCTTATCGACGTAACTCTTCTGATGATCTTGCGAGGCCTGAAGTCAGTTGTCTTGGAGTGCTGCCCCTAAACCCTGATGCGTACCAATGATGAATGTAGATTGGACAACCAAGAAGGCGTACTAACAGTCGAAATAAGTAGATGTCAATGTAATGGAAGAAATGATATTCACAAGAAATAAGTAATAATGAAAGAACTTAATGAATCATAGTAACGAGATTCTGTCGAGTCTAATGTTTTAGGAGCAAAAATTGCTTAAAAGGTATAAATTAAATATCTGTATGAACAAAGGAGCAAAACATTACTGATCAATGAAAACGAAGGAATTGATGAATACCGATAGTGGATCAAAATTAGATATCAAGAAAATTTGTACTTAGCATGAGCAAAGAGTGCTCGAATGTCCTTGAATGGCTCAGTCTCACTGTCGGGAATCAGTAAGTAGGTCGGTAAAATGGGTGTCGGAATGGTGGCCGACAAGTTCTCCAACTTGTCCTCAGAATCCAAAAATAGTATTAAGTAAGGGTAAACATTGTTGTCGAGACCCGGTTTTATCTTCTTAACGACGTGTTTCTTCAAGACCACAAGAATTTAAGAAGATTGAAATGCTATAAAGTTGTGTTTCGATAGTAGGTGTTACAAGACAACACATTACGAGGTGGAAGGCTAAAATCGTGTTCTAATCGAATGGTATGTATTCAGGCTGTGGATTACGAAGCGACATAGGTGTTCCATAAATATGGAAAGAAAGTTCAAACTCATCTTTGGAAAACGGATAATGAGATAATAAGAAGGAATCGATAGAATGTGACACTTTTCATGTAAAACAATGTTATGTAAGGTCATGTCAAATTTAGAGACCATTGTAATCATTTAAAATGCCTGAGAATAAATAAGACCACTGTGTCACTCATAGCGTCTGAGAAAATTTTAGGGAATATTTAAAATGAATAAGTAGGTATAACAGTTTAGTAATTTGGTAAAATAGATACACAATTGAGAGAAGTAGGGCTTGACATGTTGCTCTGGAGACAGGGTATAAAGGGTAAGTATCTGTAAAACACTTATAAAATAACCTTTATATAAATAAGAGATAACGCTCTGGTAAATAGATATAAGTAGTTGAGAGCAAATTAAGTATATCTCAATAGCCATTATATAACTAGTGTCAATAGTGGTGCTTAAGAAAATAAGCAAAAATGCTCAGAAAATTATAAGCGCACGGGGAGTAAGACATCCTAGAGAAATTGATAAAATGTAACGAGTTTCATTATCATATGAAATGATATTAAATAAGACTATAAAATAGTTTTCTCACAATGTCTGAGAAATAATAGAGAGATCATTGTAATCAGTTACAATGTCTTGGAAAGGTTTCATAGATCACAAGAATGTACGAGTAGGTACATGATCAGGGAAATCTAATTGCGCTGTAATGCGTTGGAATAAGCATACGCGGTCATATTTAGTTAAGCGTTTATATAAACAGTCTTTATATAAATAAAACAATAACGTTATAAAGAGTAAGCATGGCGCATGGAATGTGAAAGACGATAGTGAGTAAGGCGGGTTAAATGTATGAAGTAGTTATAGTTTAGGTATAAAATGTAACCTGGTTCTCTATAACTATAGCTCTGATACCAATCTGTAACACCCCAAGTCTCAGATAGCAGCGGAAGCTAAACAAGGGTATTACTTAATAGCACAAAGTACAAGTACAGAAAACGACTCTAAGTGAGACGTTTGGAAAATAAATTATCATTCGATTTAAAAGAATATTAGAGTTTACAAACAAGGTCCCGTAAGTTTCACAATGTACATAAGTAGTACACAATTAGTTTTAAAACTTTATTGAATGATAATCATATGCAAAGTCTTCAAAAATTTTCCGTGCGCCTTTAGTGCATGTCAGCTTATACTTTAAGGACCTAAGATAAAACATGCTAAAAATCAACACAATGGTTGAGTGAATTTATAGGTTTAAGTATTGGACAATAAAATTTTCAGAGTTATAGTAATAATTGCAAGGTGTTCAATTAATATTCAAAATAATTATTATTGCTCTAATCTCATGGCACTCAAAACTGATTGTATATATCAAATAATGTTATATATATATATATATATATATATATATATATATATATATATATATATATATATATATATATATATATATATATATATATATACTAGCTTCATAACCGCCCGATGCGGGACTAGCGTCATAAGATTACTTGACGAAGTATAACTGGATGTAAATAAATTTGTAGACAAAAAGTTGGAATACAAAATAAAAGTGTTCGTGTATATGTAAAAGAACAATGAAATGTATGAGAACATCTAAATTAAATGGTAAAAGCATGCGAAGAATGAAAACAAATTGTAAAAACATATTGTGTAGTATCGTTTGCTAAATCATTGAACAAAGTAAGAAATGATAGCTTCCTTAATGTTTGGGCGCTTAAATGTTGGGTTACCATAGTGGAAACCTTGTAAAGTGCTTAACATAATGTGAGTTGACTCTTGCTACACTCCAGGATATCTAATCAAATCAAAAATTATATTTTAACATACACCTACTCACTCAAAGATATGTCAAAAAAGTTTATTCATATTACGGATAGGAGTGAAAATTACAGAGTCGCTTTAAAAGTAGCTTGCTTTGTTGATTTTGATGATCGTTAACAGATCAGCTTCCATACTTTTTAATGTGTCTCCTAAAATAGGGCTACGCAAACATTTCTTTAATAAACGTAAAAAGTATACTTCACCTTGTACTGTACAACACCACCGTTCAACGTTGGTAGGAAATGGCGCACTACGGGTGGCCTCTGTTCATTATCTACAATAACAATAGTTAACTAAAAATTAGTACACGCTAAAGTATTAAGTATAGTGTTACGCAAATATGAAATAACGCAAAGGGTCACAGGCACACTAATCCCGTGGACCCGAACAACTGTTGTTGCTATCGGTTTCCCGTGGAATAACTGATATGCTTCATCATCAAGTAATAAGCAGTATATGCTTCATCATTAAGTAATAAGAAATACCTGATTCAAGAATGAGTATTAAAGTTCAAAATAGTGACAAATTCTCACCCGTGAAACACTTATTTAATAATTGATAATGAGATCGGATGATATCAATTTTTCGACTTAGTGTAGTTTATGATAAATCCTTTAGTTTATTTATCACTTTAATGGAGTATTATGGTTTTTAATTTTGATGGTTGTAGGGTTATTGATGGGATGAAGATTAGGGTTGGTTGATATGATTGATTTAGTTAATGTTGTGATTGTTGGTCTAAATGTTGGTCTAAACTTACCAAAATTATTGAGTTGTTAGGGTTGATGATAATCCTATTAAGTTTTTAAAAACAAAGTGTAAGCAAAAGAAGTTTGTGATTGATAATTTATGTAAATCGAAAATATGGCATATGTATATCGTACATACCTCTTTAACCTTAATCATAGACCCTGAAGTACTTATTTATAAATAACATTTGTAGTAAATTTTGATAGATTGTCATTCGCATCACAAACCTTCAAAAATATTTTGCTTCTAACACCGCACGGCAATGTATAGTTGTTCATGTGTGAAAAGACGTGGCCGATACAAACCAACCTTTGAAAGTGATTAACCCTGACGTTTGTTTATTGGCATACCAAATGAAATGGACATAGGATATTGTTTCCTTATGATCTTTAGTGGTAAATGTTTATGTGACGGAGTAATTTTCAACCTCGATATGATCACTGCTTTCCTTACTATCTTATTTGTGTGTGACATAATATTATCTTATCGCTTTACCCTCAATGACAATGTCAGTTATGATATGCAAATACAAAAGTTGGTCGTACAATAGACATAAATGAAGACCAATATTTTATGACAAATGAAAATTAGCCACCATGAAAGTGAATAAACTTGTTATAAAATAAAGTAAAAGAAACAAAGTTGATGAAAAGATGTAAGGCAGTTTTAGGCTATGCGATCTTCTTCGAATACTTAATAGACCCGCTAATGCTTCAAAGGCACCAAATCTTGCTCTTAGAGATGATGGAATCTTTAAAGCTTGTTTTGTTGATATCTTGTTCTTAGTTAGTAGATCCGTTAATACTTTTTTGTTATACAAAGAAACATTATGGCACTTGTGGTATGAAAAAGAAAATGGCTATTGTGAAAAATGGCCTATGGGCTTCAACACAACATCTGATGCTATATGAGAAAATAACTGAAAAAACAAAAAAGAAAGTAGCGCTAAGTTTAAGCATTGACTTCTCTCGACAGGAAATTGATAAAGTACAACGTTGGCTAATCCGTGAAAACATTTTATGGTTAAAAATATTTCTTTCAAAATTGATATTTCTTTTGGTCCATAATAGAGGATGATTCCACATTTCTGAATGAATGGAACAGATTCAAAAAATTTGCTTGAAACACAATATTTAGTTGGAGCGATTCCACAGAATCCGTTTAACCATAAGAAATAGTTTATTCTTAGAGATAAGAAAATCTTGTGATAAATGGCTGGAAGATGACTTTCCATATGAATAAATAAAAATAGATAAACACAATATGTTTTAACCTGTACAAAACAATTATAAGTTTGATCATTTGTTGGGCGACATACACTACTTTTCCACCTCTAATATGTGTATATAACATAAATGGTGAGCTAAGATTAATGTAATCCTTTGTTGGTGATACTCTCTAGAGCTTGATTTTCTTCGATGCTTCTTTGATTGCATCAGTTGTTCTTTTGGTTACAACTTCATGCATACCATCGATACAGTCTCCAGCAGTCAGCCATTCTACCTGCAGATGGAAACAAAATCATACTTAACATTATCTTGCCAGCACTAATGGCTATAAATTTTATTCACAATTCTTAACCATAACTGTTAATACAAATAAGCTGTAAAAACGTTTATTTATATTTTACGATCTTCTAATGTTTTGTCGATAACAAACGTAAAATCATTTTAACGAAACAAATAAAATACGTAAATAGTTTGATTCAATAGTTTTTCTAACACATTAACGTTTTCACAATAAAACACTAAAACAAGTAAAAGTGTTTTTATAATTTAGATACATATGTACAACAACTAGTGTTTATATATTGGGCTAACATATACTTAAACAAGTTTATACTAAAATGGGTAAAAACAAGTATATGCTAAATGGGTAAAAACTAGCAAATGGTATTGACCCATAATCCATGGTTTTATATATACCACTTAACCAAGTTCATTGTATCCTTGAGATACATTGTATCTAGATAGAAACCCATGGATCAACCCATAACCCATGACCCATAAATACCCATGGGCAAGAGTAGCATCGGATCCCTAGCTTGGCGGATCCCTTGTGGGAGGGATCCGCGGGATCAGGAGCGATAGAACCTCTATAAATAGAGAGCCATTTCCTCCTTTCTACTTACTACTTTTACACACATACTTCCCCCAAGTATTATACCTCTCTAACCTCAGATCCAAGAGATCTATGTAGTTTTTCTTTTGTTTTTGTGTGATTCTCTAGGTTCCTCTTAAAGGCGAGATCACCACTTCTTGAAGTCGAGCAAGCTCAAGTCCATGAGTTGCCATGCTTCGTCATCATCAAGACAACTGAGGTTCTCTTGTTGATAGTTCTTTCTTCCTCCGTAGATGTTGGGTTGAAGGCATTAGTGAAGGATGCCGAAAGTGTCAAAGACGAAAGCATTAGTGAAAGGTGTTAAACGTCCGTGTCAAAAGCATTAGTGAAGAATGCTAAAGGTGTCAAGACGAAGGCATTAGTGAGTGGTGCCAAGCGTTGTGTCAAAGGCATTAGTGAAGGATGCCTAAGAATCAAATCAAGTGGCATTAAGGAAGAATGCCTAGGTCGTATAATCGATGAAGTGCATCGTTATACATATAAGTATTTGTTTATTTCCAAGGATGGTGTTATCCTTGTTGGTGTTGTAACAAGGAGTGGATCTCCTTGAGATTAGGTGTTGTGTTGTGAAGGGTAGTAGTTCCTCCATGATAATGGAACTAGGTGGCTTATCCTAGTACCTAATAAAGGGTAGGCGACGTTGTGATAGGATTAGTTCTCCTTGGTGTGAAAGAACTCGGTGGTTAGCCTAGCATCGTATAAAGGGTAGGCGACGTTGTGTTAGGTGTGGTTGCTTGGTGTGAAAAAGATTGGGGAAAAGTGGCCAGGCGGTTGAGAATTGTAGTGTTCTGACTCTCGAGTAGGTGACTCGGGGGAGTGGAGTAGGGCAAGGAAGGTGTCCTTGTAGCTGAACCACTATAAATACTTGTGTCGTGGTGATGTGCTTCTTACTCTTTATCTTTCATTACACGTTTATATATCTATCTATCAACGTCCAACATAAACAACCAAATAGATTGACATAAGTCGATCTAAATATTTAAAAGTAAGTTTTAAATTGGTAAAACTATTCAACCCCCCCCCCTTCTATTTTTCCACAATTGGCATCAGAGCTTCGTTACCAAGTTTCTTGAAGTATGTTGTACTTTAAAAACTTGATACGATCCGTGTATGTTTGAAAACCACAAAGAAGGATTTTTTCATGTTTTAAAAATCATTATAAAGTTTATCGTTGGACAATGATAGAACGTTCTAACATTTCCCTTGTTAAGTATCCTCCATACCTGGATTCGGGCCTACCAAGAAGATCATGAAGAAACCATTTAAAAATTTCTTTTCAATAAGAATATTTTGTTTCTCACACATGGATCTGGAGACTCCAAGAAGATTGCTGAAGCATGTCCTCTAAATAACTTCTTCCTTAAGAAGAATATTTAGCAAAGGTATGATCCTAATTATTACAATTGTTGGCATCATTATTAGAATCTAAGTTGAATATTTAGTCACTATTTGTAATTATTTAAGTAGTTATCTATATCAAAGTCATCATCAAGAATAGTATTCTTCGATCGATTTATATAGACTACACTACTAACTTATGATAATGATTTTGGTTATTGATAACACAATCATTATTCTTTACAAAGGTTTTATTGACACTTCATCTATGTCAATAAATATCTATGTGAAACTTCTTACATTATAATAAAATGGGATTTTAGTATAATGTTTGAAAAATAATTCCCAAAGAATTATGACTAATTCTTTAAAAGGGAACCACGTCAAATAGGACTAGCATGACATCATCAAAACATCTATCACAAGTCTTAGAACCCAAAACATCAAAACTCTAGGCATTTTAGAACTCCCAAACCAAAGTTATCAAGGAATGCTTGAGCTGATTTTTGCTGTCATGTCGGATCCCTGCGTTTACACTAGCCGGATCCCAAATGAGAGGGATCCGCGGGATCGTGCAACGAAAGACAGCAAATTAAGAATGATCACTGTGGATGTTCCACAATTATACTCACCTCAAAGACTCACGAACAAGAACTCACCTACTATTCAAAGGAGCAATTTGATCATTCCTCTCAAGCTTAACAATCACTTGTGTAAGTATAATCTTAACTACATTGTTAATTTAAATTCCTTGATTTATAGGATTACAATTTCTTCATGTTTAAGAGTTGGGTTCAAATGGGTTTATCATAATTTGTCACCACATTGTTTTCTAAGATAATCTAAATAAAAGAATTAACATTGTTAATAAAAATTAAACACATTTCTTGAATTCAACAAAGATGATGAGAGCAAAATTGTGATCAAACCCTTTAGGTTACTATTCACAATTAACACCACATTGTGGTTATATTGTTTAGGAATAATCATGCCAAGCAACAAGCAAGTTCAAGACCTTTGCTCACTATATACCCATGTACCATAGGAAAGATGGTGAGTCGGAAGATAGGAAAGCCTTTAAGATGCTTGAAAAGAGACTCTTTCCGAAGTTAGAGTTGTTGATCATCATTCCTTGCAAATACCGACATAAGGAAGTTTTGGAACAATTGGGTTTGATTGTTTATTGGATATAAACGAGCAAATTTGCCGATCTTTGTTCTTAAGTTCTACAAGACAATGGGTATAATTAGAAATGATGATGGGTCCATCTCAATTGAATACACCATAAATGGACATGAGTACACTCTTTCGCGTTTGGAAGAATAATAGGGATTCCATATGATGGTGTTTGCATGTATTCTAATGAGTGGTGGTTGGAGATACACTCTATGGTTGATCATCACGAATTTATCACCGATAATCCTGGAAGCAACCATGGTAAGGGACAGTGTTTATGCCAAAGCATCCCATCAAGAGTTACTAGGAAGTCAAAAGTGATCTATAGGGACCCTTTCCAAATGTAGCTCTCGAGATGTGGGTTGTATAGGAAATGGGAAGATGTGATAAGGGAGAATGTGGTGTGCCTAGTAGGAAACAAGGATCACCCCAACGCATGTCTAAATTTCATGATCTATTGCAGTAGTGAGACTCGCTTTAACATTGCCTACTACATGATCAAGAGAATGGCAAGTGTAAGAAGCATGGACAAGATGGTGCTCCCGTATGCAATGCTCCTAACCCGTCTTGCTAAATTCATCTTTGCATTAGACCCTTCTCCACAAACCTATGACCATAGCTTTTGCAACAAGGTTATGGTATCATTAATCAAGGGAAGAACCACGAGGTTTATGGTAGATGGCAAAACACCCACGGATTCGTCAGAAGAAAGGGAGAGACAAAGAGAAGGTGAAGGAAGTAGCAACCCACTCGGAAATACCAAAATCGACCCCTTGGAGTATATCAACCAATTGTCGGACGTTCCTGGTGCATCACCCGAATGGCAACAAACCAAGGGAATCTTCAAGTGCTTTGCCAATTTCTTGAAGAAAAAGAGGTAGAAAAGGTATGATAAAGAGTGGAGGACGGGTGAAGACGGGATGGGGAGGAGAAGAGAGGTAAGGTCATAGGACCCAAGTTTGTGATGAAAAATTTCAAACATAGGTTTGTAACACTTTAACTATGCTCGTAGTATGTAGGTTTCGCCATATCTTGGCACTAAACAATTCTAACTTAGGAATTTGAAGAATGAGATTTTACGACCCCTTGAGTGGTCGTCGTCACTCATTTTAGGAATATTAGCTCTTCCTACTTTGCTATACATTATATTTGTTGTGTTCGTGCACTTAGTCCTTATAGAAACAACTAGGAGAAGCATTTATTAAAAAGTGAAAAGTTGCACATTTTTGAAAGCCTTCGTCTGCAGTGGGCGGATCCACATTTGAGTTAGACGGATCCCTCGAGAGGAACCGCGGGATCCGTGACCTCGATCAGCAATACAGACTTGCCCATCAAAATAGCCTACTAGATCACCTCACAGGTCAAACATAAGATACTAGAGTCAACTAAGTCTTCCTCAAATAGTTGAAATCTCACTCTCATCCATGGCTCACCTAGGATATATTTCAAAATGTTTTTGATTTATCAACTCGTCAAAACTCACCATAATTTCGCTCCAACACTCACACATTATCTATCACGTCTGATAGCACTTAGTTTAGTCTATCCATCAATTTTAGCAAATTGATCTTAATCATCCTTTGACTCAAAATTAGGCTCAAAACTAGTTTTCATTTTTCTTTTTATTTTTAAAAGATTTTAGTAAATTTTTCTTAGGTCATCATCTGACTTCTAGGACTTATTAACACCATTTCTCCATATCAAATTAAATGGTATCCTTGTCAAACACATAGTTAGACTACCCAAAGACAATTTTATTACCAAAACCATCATTAAGCACCATCACTCATTATGGTTGAGGATTTGAGATATCCAACAGCTAAAGACTTCAAAATTAAGTCAAAACCTCGAAATCCATTGATAATAAACCTTACAAAAGCATAATCATTTCACCTAGAACCTGCTTGGCAGCCGGATCCACGGTCTTTAACCAGATGGATCCCTGCTGATAGGGATCCGCGGGATCGTAGGCAGAAAAGCCTAAATCATCTTCCATATTCAATTTTAAGTCACCTTTAGTTATCCAACCACTTTTAGCACTCATTTATTATCCTCCTAGAGCTGATCAAAATTCTAAGTGCATGCTTAATCCTCTAAGTGGCCAAGAATTTAATTTCCTAAATTCAAATTATCCTTTATAAACCAAACAACCTTAGTGTTAAGGCACCATTCTCACTTACCTTTCAAAAATCAGCAATTAGAAGTTTATAATTAGCATTATCACCACTATGACTAAGGCTCTTAGCAACAACTCCTCAACCATAGGATCATCCAAAAGAAAGGGTCAAATGATCCATGAAATCTCATCCACCGAAACATCTCCCATTAGAGATAATGATACTAGAATCCCACCTCATCAAACTCATCCAACAAAGGCTAAAAGAACCGCAAGGGTTAGCATCAAACCTTTCGGACTAGAAAAAGGATCATCTAGTTTAAAACCAAACATGGCTAGTTCTAGCAAGCCGTCAAAACCCTCATTCATTAAGCATGGACTACACTCCTTGAATGAGCCTCTTCCTTACCCAAACATTTACTCATTGGATCATTCACCACCAAGAACCTCTCATTCACCAACCTTTTCATTGAATAGGGAACCACCAACAACACCAACTAGTCCATCATGGGAGACAAGGAACAACCTTGATCATATTGAAGAATTTCCATTACCACCCTTATTTTTAGAACCTCATCCCACGTCTCAAAATGAAGACCCACAATCACACATAGAGCCTCCTCAAAATATCCATTTCCCTCCGATTCCAAACGAAGACAATAATTGTCCAAATTGTCTAATCATTCAAAGACTTGTTCAAGAAGTATGAAATGAGATACATTTCATGTTTAATCATCTTCTTGAAAAGTTGGATCAAATCAACAAGTCCACTCATCCCTAGACTCAAGCACATTGTCGCGTTTTAAGTCTAGTAACTAGTTAGTATTAAGTAGTATTTGTATGGCCTAGTTCATTCTCTTAGTTTTAGAGATTTGTTTGATTATCTCTTGTTTTATTGAATGAATATTTATATGCCATGATTATTTTGTGTGTTGTGCTTGTTACATTATACACATATCTCATCTTATCATTAGCATTGATTGGCACATTCTCATTCAGGAAAAGCTGTCAGAACAGCGGATCCCTAACAATGGCCTAGACGGATCCCTCCAAGAAGGGAACCGTGGGATCCGTGGTACAGAAGCACAAATTTCTACTAAATTGAGTTTTATTTGCAAGAAATTATGCACTATACTCTTGTTTCCTAACCTTTACTTTGTAGATTTTCAAAATACACATGAAGACTGTGACACCATAAAGCTAGGGGGAGCTTTGTGTCAAACAATATTGCAAAATCACTTGCAACTTAATCCGCTTTTGGATTATACTTCATGACACCCCATTGCAACTTTGCAATCTTCAAGGGGGAGCACGTTTTCGTCACTTAGACGAACCATTTGCAAACTTATTTGCAAACACATTAGTTTATTTACGTTATGTACTTGACGCCCTCTCAAAGGGATGGACTCGTCAAAGGGGAGTTAAGACGAGTACCATTCCCGTCACTTGCTCTCTTTACATTTTCTTTTTACATATTTTTCTTATAAAAATTGTGTTAGTTTCTTTAACACTTTTGTTTTGACAAAAGGGGAGAAAAAGTAAAAAATACTAATTCAAATTTGCTACGAGTTTAGTTTTTCCTTAAAATAATTTTATGTTTTGTCATCAACAAAAAGGGAAGATGCTAATACAAATAAGCCGTAAAAACGTTTATTTATATTTTACGATCTTCTAATGTTTTTTCGATAACAAACGTAAAATCATTTTAATGAAACAAATAAAATACGTAAATAGTTTGATTCAATAGTTTTTCTAACACATTAACGTTTTCACAATAAAACACTAAAACAAGTAAAAGTGTTTTTATGATTTAGATACATATGTACAACAACTAGTGTTTACATATTGGGCTAACCTATACTTAAACAAGTTTATACTAAAATGGGTAAAAACAAGTATATGCTAAATGGGTAAAAACTAGCAAATGGTATTGACCCATAATCCATGGTTTTATATATACCACTTAACCAAGTTCATTGTATCCTTGAGATACATTGTATCTAGATAGAAACCCATGGATCAACCCATAACCCATGACCCATGACCCATAACCAAAATACCCATGGGCAAGAGGGCGTCCACGGATCCCTAGCTTTGTGCTAGATGGATCCCTTGTGGGAGGATCCGCGGGATCCGAGCGATGAAAATTTCCTCTATAAATAGAGAGCCATTTCCTCCTTTCTACTTACTACTTTTACACACATACTTCCCCCAAGTATTATACCTCTCTAACCTCAGATCCAAGAGATCTATGTAGTTTTTCTTTTGTTTTTGTGTGATTCTCAAGGTTCCTCTTAAAGGCGAGATCACCACTTCTTGAAGTCGAGCAAGATCAAGTCCATGAGTTGCCATGCTTCGTCATCATCAAGACAACTGAGGTTCTCTTGTTGATAGTTCTTTCTTCCTCCGTAAATGTTGGGTTGAAGGCATTAGTGAAGGATGCCGAAAGTGTCAAAGACGAAAGCATTAGTGAAAGTGATTGGTGCTAAACCGTCAAGTTATCTCACACAAGCTAGCCACTTGTGAATGGTCAACCGTAAGAAACTTAAAACAGCTCAGAAACAAATTCAATTTAGATCAGAGGAATATAGTGGTTCACGGGTCGTTAAGTCCCACGGAGGATGAATTGGTGTTTCACACAGAGAGGATGACGAATAATCAATAAGATAGTGATCATAGGATTTTGATGAATAATTATACATAAAGAAAAGATCTATAAATTACAGCGACTTAAATGCAAATTAAAGGAAATTAAAAAGTTAAAATATATTAAATAAACGCTATCACTATTTTTACAATGATGTTTTGTGATTTATAAAATAAAATAACTTAAATAAACTATTTTAATTAAAATTTAAACTTAAATTACCTAAGCGTAACTTAAAATGAAAGCGAGCGTTATTTATAAAAATTGCAGTCGCATAAGCAAAAACGTAAAATTTATGAAATAAAAGTCCTACAAGTGTAAAAACAATTTTCTTACGTAGTATATGACAAAAGAAAATTTTAGAAAAAATATTTATATCTTTTTGACTTTTATATTTTTTATTATGAATTAAATAATATTTTACACTAATTAAATGTTTAAAAATACTAAAACTATTGAGAAAAATCTGAAACTTTTTTATAAAATACTTAATATTAATACAAATTTATGAAAAATACAAAAGTTGAAAAAGCTATTATAAATAATCTGCTAAAAGTCGAATAAGCTAATAAGCTATAACCTAGCAAACTACCTTATATATTTAATTTTGCAAACTAAAACCAAGAAAGACCCAAGGGCGCAATGGCATACAGGTACACCAATATCACTCTCAAAGGTGGGAGGTCTCAGGTTCGAGCCTGCCTCCCATCTTTTTGCAAAATATTTTATTTTTTTATTTTTCTTTTTGCAACTTATTAAGCTACTTAAAATAAGCAAATTTTATAACTAACACTTTTTACAAAAACAACTAATAAGCTCAGATTTGAGCTTATTTAACTCAACAGTGGGCAAGAAAAAGAAATAAGCAAAAGGATTAGCCAAATGGCTTATAAACTACTCAATAAGCAAAATGTAAAATGGAAATAAGCTAAATACTGATAATAAGCTTAGTATGATAACTGAAAAGGCAAAATAACTTATAAATAAGCACTTAAACAAACCAAAATAAGCATAAGCTTAACTGTTTGCCAGTTAATCTGTTGGGTTTGCTAGGTACTTTTGAGCTTATTTTAAGCACTTTAATAAGCTAAGAAATTAAAATAAACATTTGGACTAAAAAGTATACTAGCTTAACTCTCTAAAAAGCTAATTTCCAAAGTTTGGACTACAATAATAAGCTTGGGAGAAGCTTTTGAAAAAACTTATAACCACTGACTAACTGGTGTACACAAGAAATGGACAAGATAAAAAATACTTAGCAGGCTTATTAATTAAGCTACAAAGTACAAAATTAAGCTTGTAACCTTGAGACAGCTAGGTAAGCTTCTCAAAAAGCTAAAGTGCATAAGCTAGGGCTCAATAATAAGCTCTCTAAGAGCTTGTGAAATAGCATGCAACTCTGTGCACAGGGCAGTTTTTCAAATAAGGACTCAAAATATACTAAGCAATAAGCACTTAATAAGCTAATTAAAAGTAAACTTATATTTTTCTAATTAAGATGAGCAGCTATATATGAATATTCCAAAAGCTTATGAGCTAAATCTTAGTATTAAACACACAATAAAATTCTAAGTTTTAATCAAAAACTGACCAAGTGATATTTTGACTTTTTAAAGAAGTAAACTAAGTTGACTTTTATGAACTTATAATCAATTCTATGGACTGAGTATGTTAAAATAAGCTATATTAAGATGATTTTAAGCTAAAGTACTAAGTTTTAAGCTACTATGGTGAGATTTACACTTAAAAAGCTTAACAGTAATGAACTTAAGAAAGATTTAAGGTGATTTGACTTTCTTATAAAACAAGAACATGTTTTTTATGCTTGGTGAGCTAATAGATACTAGTATGACATGAGACAACATCAATCAACATAAAGCATAAGCTAGAATGCCACTAAATTAGCAAATCCAAACACCCTTGATATAAGCTGTTTTGAAGCTTATTTTACTAAAACAACTTTTCAAACAATAAAAGCTATAAATTAACTTATAATAACTATAATGAGACAGGTTAAAACTGGAATTAGCAACATTTAAACACTTATACTATGAATTGCAAATTTCAAAGGAATAGCTTACAAAGTGAGTTTAGACACAAACAAGAACAGGAGAAATGAGATCACACCTATGGCTTCAGAAATAAACCAATAAGCAATCCAAAGTCAATCACCGCTTGACTTCATTCACCATAATCATTGATTTTTGATTTTACTATTTTTGGTATTTTTCTAAAATTTTAAATTCTATTACTAAAACTGATTTTAAGAGTTCTAATAGCTCTCATAAGCTAAATAAAGAACTTTATGAGCTTTAGTCCAAGATAATAACCACAAACAACTTAATCTTAATTTGAGATTTTTAACTCAAAAATGCATAAACTGGAAATAGAACTTAACACTGAGATTAAAACTGAAAATAGGATTGAAATTCACTGAAATATTATTACAAAGTGTTTGAAAGCTTTAAAATACACTAGA
Source organism: Chrysanthemum makinoi (assembly GCA_910596185.1). Lineage (NCBI taxonomy): Eukaryota > Viridiplantae > Streptophyta > Magnoliopsida > Asterales > Asteraceae > Chrysanthemum > Chrysanthemum makinoi. The sequence continues at coordinate 124,708,973 of OU343221.1, read as the reverse complement.
ACTTGAAAAGTAATTAACTCGACATACATAAATTAAAATTACACTACTTGTGTTTCCACACTGCTCCAAACTTGATTTATATTGATCTTTTGAGTTTGTGTGACATCTGAATCTTTCCACCATTTATAGCCATTGGATCTTCATAAGTCATCATAATCGTCCATGTGGAAAATTGGCGGGAAAAGTGGATTTGGTGGGTTTACGCAATTATCAGGTTTGGTTGTATGTAGAGGTGGAGGGGTGGTTAGACAGTGTAGAAGCGTGGTGAGGTGGAGAGGTGGGCAAGTGGTGGTGAAACCCCTTTGGTTTTAACTAGCGACCATGGAGGAGAAGAAGCTCACGATCTGGCGGTTTTATTTCTTTTTAAATTATTGGGTTGGACTGGACTTGGGCCTGGGTAATGGATTTGGGTTTGGGTAATTAACAAAAAGGATCCGTTTGGTTTATTATTAATAACAAGGACTAACTTTGCAATTCCTGAAAAGTAAGGGACTGAACATGTAAACTTTCCAAAGCTATCACAAGGGCCAAACTTGTAGTTAATGATTAGTACAAGGACAAATATTGCACATTTTTATAAGTCCAGGGACCAAATATGCCAATCTTGAAACTTTAAGGACCAAACTTGTAATTTCTCCAAAGTTTATCATAAGGACCAATTTTGTCATTTATGAATAGTACAAGGTTAAAATTTGATAATTTTCACTTTTTAAATTAACCAAGGACTATATTTGACAATTTTCAAACTTTAGGGACTAAAGTTGTCATTTTGTAAATATTAAACTTTAAAGGGGTTATTTTGACAACTTTTGAATCACATGGACCTTAAATGACTTTTTACAAGTTTTTGAAATACCAGGGACTAGATTTGACAACTTTTGAAACTTGGGGACTAAAAGCGCCAATTATGCAAACTTAATACGTTTTCATCTGATTTTGATATTTTGCATTTAAAACACATAAAACACTTATTTGTGATATTTTAATCATTTTGATGCATTTAGAGTGTTTTAGATGTTTTTGCAGTCTAGATGGTACAAAAATGATGAGTATTTAGACACTCATCAATCCCCCACACTAAGATATTGCTAGTCCCTAGCAATGATTTAGATCTTTAATGGATTTTAAAACTCTTTACCAAAAGCCATCACTTCTGGGGTAGCCAATTGTTTTGATTCAAGTAAGAACCTTGGTACAACAATAACCAAATGATTTTGAGCAAATCATAAGCTATAAGCGGTTTGATTTGTGTTTACCGAAGCGTTTGCTCTGGACTAGCCAACTCTTAGATAAATTATCAGAATTATCTTTGGTGGGCTGATTACCAATTATGGTTTTTCACTGCCTTTACCACAAGCCATAAACTTGCGGGCTAGCCAACTCTTCACTCTTAAGGATATGGTGAGGTGAATACCATACAATTTTGGGCAAATTGCAAGCCGTCAACGGATTTGAGATATATCTTTACCAAGCCGTTTGCTCTGGATTAGCCAGTCCTTATGGGTTAGACATGGTGGGTGATTACCATTGTTGTGTTTAGTACATAGTACTTCCACTAAAAAAAATTTTAATTTGGCCATTTTGGGGAAAAAGGGACTAAAAGAGTACATTTATGATCAAATTCGCCAATTCCCCACACTTAGAAATGAATATTGTCCTCAATATTCAGTACCGGCTGTTATGCGAAACTTAGAACGTAAAGATAACATTACTAGCCAAGTGTAGAAACACAACAATTATTCTCTTTTTTTAATATGTACAACAATTTTCATTCATTTTTTTTATATGAAAACTTATATACAACAATGGGGCATCTCCCCCACACTAGGGTGGTACACATGGGTGAAAACCCATGTTTAACTACTGTTTTTGATTACCGAGTCGCTAGCTGACTTCGACCACGAATTAATTTTGTTCATGGGGGTAAGCGAAAGAAGACAATCTCCATCGGACTTTCATTCAAGATGTTTATATAAACATTGAAATGCGTGAAGTTCCACACGATGAGATATACATAGAACCGGCTCAAAAATGATAAATGAAAATGTCGGGGTCAAAAATAATGTCTTCATTCCCGAAGGAGTGAAGAACAGGAGAAGCCACGGGATATATGAAGAAAAGAAAGAAAATCATGATAAAAATCATGACTAACTCTTCATCATCCGAAGGAGAATTCATAATAGCATGAATTTCATCTTTTAAGCTCAGTTGGTCTAGACATATCCCGGGTGTGTCTAGATCAAAGTAGAAGTTATCATACTCCGGTGGAGATATGATATGAGTGAGTTCAAGGGAGAACTCCTCAAAGGCGAATGATTCATATTAGGGATTGATTTGGTGAGTTCAGCGGGAACTCATCAAAAGTGAATGATTCATAATCGGGGAGAATTATGAGAATGAAGTAGTAATACCATAATCTTCTCTCCCATATGATCAAAATGGAGCGTTTGCAATTAGGGAAGAATCATCGAACAAAAGTTCACTATCCTCAAAGGGGATAGGATATGAAGTAGGCTTTTCATTAAAAGCCTCGATTTTAGAAATGAGAAGATTATCATTCAATAATGTAAGGCGAAGAGCCGTCTTGGATTATTCTTCATCATTCTCTTCTCCTAAGCTGACAGCTTCGAAGGTAATTCCCCATATAACTTATGTCTCCACAAGATAAAGAATAGTCCTCATCGAATCAGAGAACATCTCATATGATCATTTTGGAAGACAAGGGAGGAGGGATATCACACACATGATCAAGAATTCCTGTGACTCTCTCGGATTGGGACAAGGTCCTCAACACTAGACTTTATGAATCGTCCGATTCCTTTTCGAGGAAGTGTCAAGATGCTCGTCCCATGTTCAGAGAGTGAGTGGGAGCTTGGTGTGATAGCTTGATTGTTTGAGAATGAATCTCAACTGCTGGGATATCAACTGATGAACTTGATGAATCTTTATAAAATTGTAGGATACCAAGTGCATCATCATCATCACTGTCATAGGAATAAACGAAATTGAGAGCTAGATCTGGTGCTTTTCTTTTGCAATTGATTCCTTATAGCTTTTTCAAAGGCAATTTGGGAATTTATTTTAGCGACACCTTTCTTAGCTAGCAATTCTTCCATGGATTTCTCATGTGAATTTTGAATGACGGGACATTGTGGGAGTGGAGATTTGTCAAAACCGGAAGGTTGACATTGATAATCATTATGAGGACCCCACATATGTACACAAGAAAAAGCGGGAATATTATGAAATCTTTGTTTTACTCAACTCCTCAGTTCTTTTTTCTGACTCCAGAAGCTCTAGATAAGTGTCTTGTTGGGTTTCTTTGAGGAGTTTGAGTCATTTGGCACTATGGAGGTTGGTCGTGATATGGATAGTCGTAATTGTTACAAGGAAATGGATTCCCTTTTGACAATCAGGCTGAAATGGGGACCTCCAGTTCTCACAACAAAATGATTGTTGGGTGGTCATGTGAATAATATGGAATTTGGTCATTTCAAAGTCTGAGTGTTGACATTTAAGTAAACAAAGCGTGTTTCAGTTGACACTCAAATCCTTGGTGAGGACCTCCACAAAATTCACAGCAGTGATGTTGAATATATGAAGATAAGTCGGAACGTGGTGGGTAATTGGAAAAGTTTGAAGGGTCGTTAAATGAGTTCGGATTAGGATCATAATCAAATGAATTCCTTGAACCACAAAACAAACAACTCTCGTTATGAATATCATTACACACTGTACACCGTACACGGCGACATGGTGAACCAAAAAGAGGCTCACCACAAACGACACAAGGAATAAACGATTCTATTTGAGAGTTATGAGAAGGAATCGGTTCATTCAAAGAATCAACAAAACCAACATGGTGATCCGAATGACTATTAAGACTCGAAGAACATTTTGAAAAATCCGGAGGTGGGACAAGTGGTGTGCTCGAGAGCTGCAATTTCCACTACTTCCTTTGTGGTCTCTGGTTCTTGTTCTTGAGAAACTTGAAGATTAGGCAAGTCATTCTTGCTAGGCACCGGCCTAAATTACGCATGCTTGCTTTTAACCGTAAATCGTGAAAGTGTAGGATCAATTTTGGACGCTTAGGAGCAATTGAGGGTTAGATCTTTGGATAACCGTAGGTTGGACGTATTTAGCACCTCCATTATCAGAAGGAAGTACCTGGTCCTTTGTCACCCCGGTTTCGTTCTATATCCTTAGCGAATTAATGGATCATCACGAACAACACGAATTCTAGACATTTTTGACAAAGTATGAAGTTTTTCAAATCCGTTCCAGAATTCGTCGTAGTCGAGAGATTCCATGAGAATAGAAAGTTAGAATCAAATGGATAGAGGGTAAAAGGATAAAGAATCAAAAAGGGTAAGAGGGTAAAGATGAATATTTTTGGCATTTTTGAAAAACATGTTATAAAGAATGAAAATATTTTTGGGTTTTATGGTTTTGATAATTTTACAAAAAAACTGTTTACATACGGTGGTATATGTGCAAGTACGGGTCGAGAATGCTTAACAAACTACGACTCCCCGAGCGGCATAAATTTTGATTGGTGCTAAACCGTCAAGTTATCTCACACAAGCTAGCCACTTATGAATGGTCAACCGTAAGAAACTTAAAACAGCTCAGAAACAAATTCAATTTAGATCAGAGGAATATAGTGGATTCACAGGTCGTTAAAGTCCCACGGGAGGATGAATTGGTGTTTCACAGACGGATGACGAATAATCACTAAGGATAGTGATCATAGGATTTTGATGAATAAATATATACATAAAGAAAAGATCTATAAATTACAGCGACTTAAATGCAAATTAAAGGAAATTAAAAAGTTAAAATATATTAAATAAACGCTATCACTATTTTTACAATGATGTTTTTGTGATTTATAAAATAAAATAACTTAAATAAACTATTTTAATTAAAACTTAAACTTAAATTACCTAAAAACGTAACTTAAAATGAAAACGTTCGTTATTTATAAAAAATACTGCAGTCTTAGCAAAAACGTAAAATTTATGAAATAAAAGTCCTACAAGTGTAAAAACAATTTTCTTACGTAGTATATGACAAAAGAAAATTTTAGAAAAAAGATTTATATTTTTTTGACTTTTATATTTTTTATTATGAATTAAATAAGATTTTACACTAATTAAATGTTTAAAAATACTAAAACTATTGAGAAAAATCTGAAACTTTTTTATAAAATACTTAATATTAATACAAATTTATGAAAAATACAAAAGTTGAAAAAGCTATTATAAATAAGCTGCTAAAAGTCGAATAAGCTAATAAGCTATAACCTAGCAAACTACCTTATATATTTAATTTTGCAAACTAAAACCAAGAAATACCCAAGGGCGCAATGGCATCTGAGGTACACAATATCACTCTCAAAGGTGGGAGGTCTCGAGGTTCGAGCCGCCTCCCATCTTTTTAAAATATTTTATTTTTTGATTTTCTTTTGCAACTTATTAAGCTACTTAAAATAAGCAAATTTTATAACTAACACTTTTTACAAAAACAACTAATAAGCTCAGATTTGAGCTTATTTAACTCAACAGTGGGCAAGAAAAAGAAATAAGCAAAAGGATTAGCCAAATGGCTTATAAACTACTCAATAAGCAAAATGTAAAATGGAAATAAGCTATCTGTAATAAGCTTAGTATGATAACTGAAAAGGCAAAATAACTTATAAATAAGCACTTAAACAAACCAAAATAAGCATAAGCTTAACTGTTTGCACAATGTACTGTTGGGTTTGCTAGGTACTTTTGAGCTTATTTTAAGCACTTTAATAAGCTAAGAAATTAAAATAAACATTTGGACTAAAAAGTATACTAGCTTAACTCTCTAAAAAGCTAATTTCCAAAGTTTGGACTACAATAATAAGCTTGGGAGAAGCTTTTGAAAAAGCTTATAACCACTGACTAACTAGTGTACACAAGAAATGGACAAGATAAAAAATACTTAGCAGGCTTATTAATTAAGCTACAAAGTACAAAATTAAGCTTGTAACCTTGAGACAGCTAGGTAAGCTTCTCAAAAAGCTAAAGTGCATAAGCTAGGGCTCAATAATAAGCTCTCTAAGAGCTTGTGAAATAGCATGCAACTCTGTGCACAGGGCAGTTTTTCAAATAAGGACTCAAAATATACTAAGCAATAAGCACTTAATAAGCTAATTAAAAGTAAACTTATATTTTTCTAATTAAGATGAGCAGCTATATATGAATATTCCAAAAGCTTATGAGCTAGATCTTAGTATTAAACACACAATAAAATTCTAAAGTTTATTCAAAAACTGCACAAGGGAAAATTTGACTTTTTAAAGAAGTAAACTAAGTTGACTTTTATGAACTTATAATCAATTCTATGGACTAAGTATGTTAAAATAAGCTATATTAAGATGATTTTAAGCTAAAGTACTAAGTTTTAAGCTACTATGGTGAGATTTACACTTAAAAAGCTTAACAGTAATGAACTTAAGAAAGATTTAAGGTGATTTGACTTTCTTATAAAACAAAACAGTTTTTATGCTTGGAGCTAATAGATACTAGTATGACATGAGACAACATCAATCAACATAAAGCATAAGCTAGAATGCCACTAAATTAGCAAATCAAACACCCTTGATATAAACTGTTTTGAAGCTTATTTTACTAAAACAACTTTTCAAACAATAAAAGCTATAAATTAACTTATAATAACTATAATAGAACAGGTTAAACTGGAATTAGCAACATTTAAACACTTATACTATGAATTGCAAATTTCAAAGGAATAGCTTACAAAGTGAGTTTAGACACAAACGAGAACGAGGCTGGATCACACCCTATGGCTTCCCAAAAAGCTCTAAACCAATAAGCAATCAAAGTCAATCTGCTTGACTTCATTCACCATAATCATTGATTTTTGATTTTACACTATTTTTTGGTATTTTTAAAATTTTAAATTCTATTACTAAAACTGATTTTAAGAGTTCTAATAGCTCTCATAAGCTAAATAAAGAACTTTTATGAGCTTTTGAGTCCAAGATAACAACCACAAGCAACTTAATCTTAATTTGAGATTTTTAACTCAAAAATGCATAAACTGGAAATAGAACTTAACACTGAGATTAAAACTGAAAATAGGATTGAAATTCACTGAAATATTATTACAAAGTGTTTGAAAGCTTTAAAATACACTAGAACTTGAAAAGTAATTAACTCAACATACATAAATTAAAATTACACTACTTGTGTTTCCACCTTTGCTCAAACTTGATTTATATTGATCTTTTTTGAGTTTGTGTCGACATCTGAATCTTTCCCACCATTTTATAGCCATTGGATCTTCATAAGTCATCATAATCGTCCATGTGGAAAATTGGCGGGAAAAGTGGATTTGGGTGGGTTTCTGCAATTAATGCAGTTTGGTTGTATGTAGAGGTGGAGGGGAGTGGTTAGACAGGTGTAGAGGCAGTGGTGAGGTGGAGAGGTGGGCAAGTGGTGGTGAAACCCACTGGTTTTGCTTAAAAAGCCATGGAGGAGAAGAAGCTACAGTACTGGCGGTTTTTATTTCTTTTAAATTATTGGGTTGGACTGGACTTGGGCCTCGGTAATGGATTTGGGTTTGGGTAATTAACAAAAAGGATCTGTTTGGTTTATTATTAATAACAAGGACTAACTTTGCAATTCCTGAAAAGTAAGGGACTGAACATGTAAACTTTCCAAAGCTATCACAAGGGCCAAACTTGTAATTAATGATTAGTACAAGGACAAATATTTTTATTTTATAAGTCCAGGGACCAAATCTGCCAATCTTGAAACTTTAAGGACCAAACTTGTAATTTCTCCAAAGTTTATCATAAGGACCAATTTTGTCATTTATGAATAGTACAAGGTTAAAATTTGATAATTTTCAGTTTTTAAATTAACCAAGGACTATATTTGACAATTTTCAAACTTTAGGGACTAAAGTTGTCATTTTGTAAATTTTAAACTTTAAGGGTTTATTTTGACAACTTTTGAATCACATGGACCTTAAATGACATTTTACAAGTTTTTGAATTACCGGGGACTAGATTTGACAACTTTTGAAACTTGGGGACTAAAGCGCCAATTATGCAAACTTAATCGTTTTCATCTGATTTTGATATTTTTGCATTTAAAACACATAAAACACTTATTTGTGATATTTTCATCATTTTGATGCATTTCTGAGTGTTTTCAGATGTTTTTGCAGTCTAGATGGTACAAAAATGATGAGTATTTAGACACTCATCAGAAAGGTGCTAAACGTCCGTGTCAAAATCATTAGTAGAGAATGCTAAAGGTGTCAAGACGAAGGCATTAGTGAATGGTGCCATGCGTTGTGTCAAAGGCATTAGTGAAGGATGCCTAAGAATCAAATCAAGTTGGTTTTGGGAAGAATGCCTGGAATTAAATTTATCGTGGGGTGCATCGTTATACATATAAGTATTTGTTTATTTCCAAGGATGGTGATATCCTTGTTGGTGTTGTAACAAGGAGTGGATCTCCTTGAGATTAGGTGTTGTGTTGTGAAGGGTAGTAGTTCCTCCATGATAATGGAACTAGGTGCTTAGCCTAGTACCTAATAAAGGGTAGGCGGCGTTGTGATAGGATTAGTTCTCCTTGGTGTAAAAGAACTCGGTGGTTAGCCTAGCACCATATAAAGGGTAGGCGACGTTGTGTTAGGTGTGGTTCGCCTTGGTGTGAAAAGAACTCGGTATTTAGCTTTGTATCAGAAAAAGGTGTAAGCGACGTTGTGAAGGCTTCTCCGCCATAAGGAGTTGGTGTAGTGCTTACGAACTCGAGTAGGTGACTCGGGGAGTGGAGTAGGGCAAGGAAGGTGTCCTTGTAGCCGAACCACTATAAATACTTGTTTCGTGGTGATGTGCTTCTTACTCTTTATCTTTCATTACACGTTTATATATCTATCTATCAACGTCCAACATAAACAACCAAATAGATTGACATAAGTCGATCTAAATATTTAAAAGGAAGTTTTAAATTGGTAAAACTATTCAACACCCCCTTCTAGTTTTCCACAATAACCAAAAAGTTTATAAACTTTAGATTTTGAGTTTGATGCATAGGATGTGACTATAAAGCAAAATCATATTACTAAATTACATCCATCACACTTCATACCAAGAATCAATACTTTACCAGTGTGGTGGTAAAGATAAAGTACATATAATTTTATACCTGCTTTCCGGTCTGAATAAGTAGATACCAAACCGGAACCTTGACTTGTACTTTCTTCCCATTCTTAGCCAGATACTTAACCCACTGAATCTACTTCTGCCATGGATTGTTAGAAAGTTAAGGTCATAATGGTATCATGCAAACACAGTACCCTCTTCATGCAACTATGCAAGTGTATTACCATTAGCCAAAGGTAACTAAAGGGGTGCTTGGGTAAGTTTCTTTTAGGCTTATTGCCTTAAGGCAATTAAGCACTTTTTGATGTTTGGGGAAGTTTCACATATCACACTTTTACAACCATAAGCTAATCCAAACACCATATGCTATATTGTGTTTTGATACAAATATAAGCTTTTGAGCCTTTATTTTCCAAATTAATGATAACACTTCATATGCGATCACTAATGATCAGATTGTAACACTCTAACTTCAAAGAATAACACAAAATTGTAGAAAATTTAATGAACATCTTTGGTAGATAGAGAGACAACACGTGAAATTAAACCTTGGTCATATTTAAGAATATTACCTCAACATACAAAATAATAACCCATATCTGTTAATTTAACGCAGTGATTACTATGGAGTAATAATCCTGATGGAAGACATTAGTTTTAACTGGGAATTTACTTGTGAGTAGTAGTAGATGAAATACATAATAAACAATCATCTTTGTAATTTCATCATTTTAATCGTTACATTCATGTAATTAGAAACATACCATACATCACATCATTGTTACGCAACTGCGGCTTTGCCTCAACGGTAAGCAAATTCGGATGTATTCATATCTATAATAAACAAATGGGCATGCTAGAAATAGCAGCAACAATCTTCTTTATTCCCGTTGTAACATATTTGGTCATACCTGATCATTGTTGTCATCCATTGGTATTTCCATTGCATTGTGGCATAACTTCTTAACCTACATCCACACGAAGAAACAAATCCTGCAACCAAAAGTGACCACGCATCCACTTTATCATAAATTATATGCCAGGTGACAGGTGAGAGGTGACAGCTGACAGGAAAGCAAGCAATAGTACTAAGAATTAAATTAGAATTCAGATATAATAACTTATGCAGGTAGCAAAATTAGATCTTGAGAACACTTATGCTGTCTCCAAGATCAAAGATAGCAGATCGGTTTTTCAAAGGTTCTCTTCCTCTTGAAAACGGCTCGTACTTCTAGTGTGAACACTGAATCACATCAGTGGGACCTGCTATATCTAGTTGTATTTTTTCCAACGCTTGAATATAAGTACGAATATGAACAATTAGAACATGACAATCATAAAAATATCACTTTCATGCCAAATGAAGCCTTGTAGTGACATGACTCGATACATGATATGGTAATGATATAGAATACAAAAAAATTGTACTTATTATACAACTATATAACAGTTAATTAGAATTACTTAGATTACTCTACCTTGTTCATTGTATCGATGTATGCTGCCCTAACTTCAGTATACACCTCCTTCCCACGCTCATTGAGGAACGAAATAACATACCTGCATCATCATGTGCATTTTTGATAATATATTAGAATAATTCTGAAGTTTTAATCAGATTAAAGTGAACATAATACAATAACGGAAAAAACTATGTGCTGCCTTTCCAGTCTATCAGCGAACTAAGAAATGAGATAAATTCACAATGATTGATATAAATTAATGATCATTTGAGTCATGAACACAATATGTGACCTTAATCCTTTCAAGTTAAATTTCTTTTTATCTTGTTCATAAATAAAAATCTCCCCATTTCAATTATTCATGAATACAATTGGCATTCATCCTATTATTCCTTCAATATTTGGAGACTTATAGTTTGAATATGTTTAACAAACTTTATGAGGAACTTGATAGTGCTTCGTGATCTTAACGTCACTGATCATCCTCATGTATGACAACTAAACACATATGACATATAATGACAAAGTCCGATGCCAATACAACCACCCCAGTAATAGAGAATTTAGGATGTCGTGATAGTTTCTATTAAACCATGTATTGGATGCAATAGATATTACTTACAGTTGAATCTCTTTGTTGGTATCTTGCCATTGTTGAGCGTATCAAGCACCTTTATTACATTATCAACACTAATCGAGGAGTGTACTGCAGTGACAAATATTCAAATGAGCAATAAAGAGCAAAGTGAGGGTTGCATTGTTGATAACAGAGAGATAAATAGCTAAAAGTGCACCTAAACAACAAAAACAACATAGTATTTTGAATTTTGATAGTCACCACAATCCATGTTGGATCGTAAATATTATGTGTTTGATGATTCGGGTGACCTTGGATGATGGAAATACATGTTAGCCATTTAGAGAGAGAAAGATAAGAGAGGGTGTTCTTGGTAGAGAGTTGCTTAACAAAATGTAAAGGTTAGATTCAAAGAAGCACCGCCCCTTCCATGGATGGAAGGGGTATTTATAGTTACAAAGCATACGTCCTCCTATCGGACTGTGGATCAGGAATACAGTGGGTAAAGACCCGTCCTTCCTCCACGGTGTTACTCTAAACTATTCTACGCTACAAACTAACTAATAAACTACTAAATAACGTAAATAACGACACGTCTACGAGCTAACATATGCTAGACCATAATTAGGTGACCGACACTTTAACATGGAATTTCCAATTCCTAACAATCTCCCCCTAAGGGAGGTCACCCCATGAAATACATTTTGCATCCTAGAATTCTATCTTTGTCTTTAATTCTGAGCTCGTAGACTTCAATTCTTCAAGTTCTGTAATCTTTGTGCTTTAGTAGCGATTCTTCAAAGTCCGCATAGTTTTGTACTTTCAGTGGAGGTCTTTGAACTGATCCACATCTTTGATGATCTTCGAGCTTTCATTGAGATCATCAGCCATAGCAAATCTCTCTGGATCATCCATAGTTGTGTTGCCTTCATGTGATGTTGTGACTTTTGGACCGACATGCTCACACTTTCAGATCATGACATCTTTTCATCGCAGTAGCGGAAGCTTTACTAGTTCAAGATATTTGCGGCGTAGCAGAAGCATAGTATAAAATATCAGGCGAGGTTATGTAGATATGCACTTGTCATGATTTCTTCAATTAAGTGTGGATGTTGTGAGCATGCGGCTTTGGATTGATTTCTCAATTCTGATCATCTGCAACCATCCAAATGTACCTGCAAATAACAGTTAGCAATAAAGCACACGAAAGTGTCTTTGATCACTTTCGTTTAATTGAAGTACACGGCCCACGATTCCCCGTTGATCAGTACAAGTACTGCCTGTGATCAGGTATAATTCCGAAGAATCTCCTTGACAGGGTTTTCGAAGCTGTTCTAGCTATTCTCAAACCGGAACGTCTCAAAGAAGACAACACGGAGTGAGTGAACGGCGACGTGGATTGAGATTCACTGATTGATGAAAAATTGATTTGAAAACAATCGCGTATTGCTTAGAAGAAAGAGTTTTGCAATACGACGAAGGTTTTATGAGAAAGATCACTTTTCAATCAAAAATACCTTTTGTATTTGAAAAGAATACACATTCGATGTGCTAGAGAAAAGAAGAGATTTGCACATCGAACGGTTTTTCCAAAAGTATTTTTCAATCAGAGATACTTTTTGTGTTTGTAAATGAATAATCATTCGATGTGCTAGAGAAAGGAAGATTTGCACATCGAACGGTTTTTCCAAAAGTATTCGTCAATTCATTTCCTGGACCAAGGTTAATTCACAAGTGAATCTCCCCATTGTTTCTATCCAGTTGTCACAAGTTTGATCTTTTGGAAAGATCTTACATGTCACCCACCAAGAGCTTGTTTGATGTTGGCTCTAGAAGGATTTCCATCTCCATCGTGAATACTTTTACATATCACTCAAATGTTCTGGCAATACCACAAGGATAATGCGTAGGACTCTTAATATATTCTTACTTTCCACATTGTATGAAACAGCAAGTCTTCATTAATTTTGTGTCCTAATGAGAGATTGTGGATGATCTCTTGGCTCTAGACTCAATTGTGCACTTTGGGTTCCTATGCCGGAGACTAGGGAGAGGGTCTCCTTCTTCAATATCAACAATCTCTAAGAGAAAGCCGATAGATTATGTAGGTTCCCCGTGAGAATGAAACAAGCCCTTTTAAGAGGAACTTGAGTAGTTTGGGAAGTTAGGTGCAGTGCGTCACTGGGCCCATGACGTCTTGTCTTCAATACCAGTGTTACCTTAGTAACCACCAGTAGCATATGTATTGAACCCGATTTCTGCCCTAAGGTTGAATAATTGGAGGGCTATTTATTTTCACCCTTTTCTCATTCAATTCTTTTTCATTCTTCAAACCCTTCAGTGCTTACCGAGACTTCATAACTAGAACCTTGTTGGGTTTATTCCAGTTCTAGCTCAATCTCAGTCGGCACTCTTCCCATATCTCACTTTTCTCCTTTTTTTCATCATACCTAAGGACTCTACACTATCTAGTGGATTGTCCCTGGGTAGATCCCTCCGGCTCTAGCGGGATCGTGGGAACGAATACCTAACCTAACCATCCTTATAACTCCATGCATAAAGTTAAATGGTCGGTCTTTTGGTACAGTTCATTCTTCCATAAAACCAATTGAGAAATCATTTGAAAATCAATCAAGGTACTTGTGATACGAAATCAAAACATTTTGTACCTTAATAGTTTTGATCATTTTGAAATGCTCCCCCTCAATATGTGCATATGATCTTGAAATTGTTTAGCACATGGAGGCAAGAGTTCTTTGAAATAATTTCTTGATCACAATTTCCGTAGAAAAAGCCATTTGATTTTCTTGGTAAATTCTCCCCCTCAATATGTGCATAGAATATTTGAAATCATTTTATCACATAGAGGAAAGAGTTCTTTTAGAAGTACTTCCACGATCATATTGCCATATAGAAAACCATTTGCTCCCCCTCAATATGTGCATCGATAAACGAAAGAGTTTAGCACATATTAGAGAGAACTAGCACTTTTGAATCAAATCGATCATCCTTTATCAAATTTCATTATTAAATCACAAATTCTCCCCCGATCAAAAATATCAAACCCTTTGAGATTTTGGATCCCAAGTGATTTAATAAGGTTTAGAAAACATGGGAGAATATGTGCCTTTGTTTAAATACTCTTTTGGTTTTTGGTTAAATGCTCCTCCACAATCATGTGCATTATGAATTTCAAAATCGTTTGGCACATGAAGGAAGGAGGGCTTTAGAAACAATTACCATTTTAAAACCGATTTGAGATTTAAATCACGATCTCTCCCCCGATAAAAAATTTCAAACCAATTGAGATTTTGGATCCCGATTGATTTAAATCATTTGGATAATTTTAGGGGAAAGACGTGGCAAGATTTAATTTTGAAAAATGACAGATGAGGACCATTTTAAGACATTAAAGATTGTTAGTGTATGGTATGATAGTTTTTAGGAGATCATTAAGTAAAATAAAACAATTTCACAATCAAACAAGAACAGAAAAAAAATTCATTTTGAAAGATCTTGATTCTTAAAGAAAAATCATACCATGACATAACATGAAATCTTTAGATCACCACTTATTTTGTACAATGCGGACTTTTATGAAGAAATATTGTTTGAAAGTAATTTATTTTAAATCACTCTCCCCCTCAATCGATGACCGTAGTCGATGATTGAGTGACTTATAGTTTTGATAAATTGAAGTCCGATGATTTTCAAAATTAAGTCCAATTTATTTTCAAAACAATATTTTTCCATTTTTCAAAACAATATTTTTCAAAAATTGTTTAATAAATGGTATCATCACAATTTTTCTGCACAAAGATCGTTAGGTGGTTGGTACGCTTTGTGTTGTTCTTTGAGGGTTGGAAGAAAACCGTCTGCTGATGCAGTGAGACCTCTTTACGTTGCATTTGTCATGCCAACTCTTCATAGAGGTCCAATTAAGCTCCGTTTTTCTTCATGATGAAGAAAACCATGCTAATGCGGTGAGACCTCTTCACGTTGCATTTATGGCAACTCTCCATAGAAGTCAAATTAAGCTCCGTTTCTTCATTTGTCAACCCAAGATATAGTTACCCTTTCCTTTCGGCATCCAATCATCTTCAATTGTGGGATCCGGATCGGGAACATTCTTATATACCAATATACTGCATACGTTAGTGAACACACATACAGATATATGGTGGTCGACACCCAACATGTCGACTAATAAAAGTCAATCCAACATGTCAATCAATTCATATATGGCATGGGAATAATTTGTTTATCAAACTCTAATCATCTAATCCTAACAATCATATCTTAGGCACCTAGTCCTTCAACTTAGGTTAACATCATTTTCAATTAAGCATATAGGATAATTAGATAATCTCGTTAGATGATATAGATTTGAAAACATTCTCCCCTTCAATCAATGACTTATTTTTCAGAAAAGTTTAAAAGCGCTGAAGTCATTGATTAAGTTTTTAATTTTTTTGAAAACTCTGAATCTGATTGATTTACAAGCAACTCATTTTCCACCAATTTTGTTAAAACAAATATTTTTCTGAAGAATTTTTGAAGGAAAAAATATTTGAGTAGGGCAACGAATCCTTCGACATACTTTCCTCATTATGTTTTAGGAAAAGTGCGAAAATATTTGAAAATAGGTTTAGCGTAGCACTTTCCTTTCTAAGGTGGGTTGCTATCTAAAAATAATAGCAAGCCATAGTTTTAAGCACAGGTTCTGATCTGAAGTAACTGTAAGCCATATTTTGAGACATGTTTTGGAGAAAGAATATTTACACCTCCTGCTCGAACTTCATCTATGGTCCCGTGCCATTATTGAATGACATTTCTAAGACCGCAGATGTTATCGATATCAGAAGACATGTCTTGAGAAAACATATTTTTTGTCTTTTTCAAATTTTCTGATTTTTATAGGTTTTTGTTGGTTTTATAATTTTCTATTTTCTTTTGATGGTTTTATATTTTTATATTTTGTTTTTGATAAATATTTACAATGATAGAGAAGATGATATAGTTTAAGAGGATGATGATACGAGTACCGAGATAAGGATATCGAGCAGCACGTCGTAGAAGATATAATTTGTCATCTCTTAAACTTCCACACTAAACAGGGCTCAGGAATAGAAGATAGAACATGAGCCTTTGAGAAAGAGAGACTTTGGCAGCTTCCCCTAAACCGAAGATCCATTAGATGAGCGGATTTGAAGCTCTATTTCAAGCTTGCCTTAGCCAGTTGCCTGAGAGCACCATCATAAATCCCGCTTGCTCCTTTTAAGAATAATCATCGTGATTCTTCGTTCGAGGTTATATCATCAACAAGAAAAACAACGTATCATCCCACTCATAAATAATCTTCTCAAATTTCATAACCACTGAAGTCTGAAGCGATCCATTCCAAAAAGGTGTCAAAAGAACAGTTCCCCCGAGTAGTTGAATTGATGCATCCCGTCTCTTAGAATAGAGCTCAAGAACTATCCCGAATACACATCATGCCCAGAAAGAAAACACCTCCCTAATGTTTGTGGTAAACAATGACTTTCTTCCCTGATGATCGTGTATGAAGCTCAAGAACCCGAAGTACACCAATATTCCACCCAGAAAAGCGATCTTACTTCCCTCATGTTATACATTTATCTCCCCTGAATATGTCATACTTGTGTACCTTTTTTATCTTCAGAAACTTTCTCTAACATTACTTCCCCCATGTAGTTGGAATAATAACACTAAAAGCCTTGATGAGTAAAACCTTGAGTTTCTCTGCGGTCATGACATTCGTCTTCTCGGGATATGTTCAATCACTTAGAAGAATTAAGTTCATCAAGTTTACTTGCTTTGTGTTAAGATTCTTGTCTCTTCCCTTCTTTGGTTTTGACACTTTAATCAGCACACACTATAAGCCCATGTACTAGAAATCTTTTGAGAAGAGCACTTTTAATCTTTGTGAGAATCAACTTACTGAATAATGTAAGAAAGTCTAATTGGGGATTAAATCAGACATTTCACCCTCCCCCAATTAGTGCTCTCCCCTAAACCGACAATCTGCTTGATAAATGCCCAGATTAAGAAGAAGTCTTTAGATAATCAAATGCAACTGGTCTTTAGTCTTCTAACATGCAGCAGAAAGTGTAGAACAGACTGTAGACTCGCCTTCTTCAAGATTGTCCGAATGGGGAATAGAAAGTTAACATCTTCTTCTCACGACATGCATTCCCGTTAACTTGTATATAGCAAATCTACTTAAATCAAATCCCTCCCAATCAAACAAGAACTGAAAGATGTTCATCAAGGAAATCAACCCCGCAACTGGAAGCACTTTGTCGTTAAACTCATCAGTCCATAAGAAGATGTCAACCAACGGCTCATAGAAGAAACACCATGTAAAGACGACCCGATAAGAAGAAGCTCGGTTCTTACATGAGTTAGGAGCCATATGGCCATTTATTCTCAGATATCAATCAACAATGCAGTAAATTCACACTTCTTCTCCCCCTCAAGAATTGCATACGGAGTTGCCATTCTTGATTAAACAAGTGAATATCTTTAAGATGTAGTCTCTTCACACTTCTCCCCCACAAAATTAGCACATGATGTCGCCATCGTCATTATAGTTGAGCAAGTGGAATAAGAAAAACAATCAACGGTAGTCCGGTTCACTTGATGACTGAAGCGCATGGAAAAAGCATGAAGCATGTTGATGAGAATGGTCATAATTGAGAAGATTTCTCTTCTTCAGAAGATAAAGCGCACTGAAGTGTACACTTTTCTTTTCTTTAGAGAACGAGGCTTGAACTGTTGTGTTCAACGTCATAAGAAGATTTCTCTTCTTTGAAAGATAAGCGCCTGAAGCGTACACTTTTCTTTTCTTTAGAGTCGAGGCTTACTGTTGTGTTCAAACGTCATTATGATGAAGTACGAGGCCTGAACTGATGTGAACATACGTCATAATCTCTCTTTCATCATCTCTTGGCAAAACATGTAATCACCCCATTATCATTCAGTAGGCTCTTTGTTGTAACGGTGATGTAGAAAACCAATATGATGAATTTGACCACAAGTAAATTAACCCAAACTCGTGACTTAAACTTGCACATATGTAACAAAAGCGGTGTCGGGAATTCATGCCCATTGAATCTCTAAGTACTCTATACTCTTCAACCAACCAACCATCGAGTATTAGACGTACATCACCTCTTGAAAGTCCACAATTGAATGTGACACTGAGCACTACAACGTAACTCCTTTAAGTGATAGTTATTTTGTGGTGGTAAGAGCCCAATTCCCCTAAGTGGTAAAAGAAAAGGAAAAAATCGCCCAACAATAACTAGATTTCCAAGTCTTCATTTTTGATAATAAGCTCGAACAAGGATCTTGAAGAATCTTCATCCATCCATCCCCGATACCTTCAGATACTAAGTATACTCGCCCGTGATATTTCACTTCAACCTCAAATAAATAATAGTGAATTAACCCCGTTGTCACATCTTCTAGTTAAAAGCTCAATTCTAGCCTCCTTTGACGTTTAAAGTGAACTATGATAATGGTTTTCATCCCGACCATGGTTAAAAGCACATAACCCCCCGTAAAACCAAGTAATAACCAAACTGCAATGACAAAAATCCAAACACACATCCAATTCATGAAGTACACCCTTTATCCCTTCTTCGAGCGAGAAAGTAGCACCACATCGAGAAAGATCCCGAAATACACTTTCCTTTTCTCGGGATGGTTCCATCATTACGGAATTTACAACTCTATGGTTTAAACCGAGAAAATAGTTTCTTTGGCGGATTTTACAAAACCAAGAATAAAAGTAAGATAGATCTGGAAATGCACTTTACTATTACGGGATGTTTCCATTGTCACGGGATTTTCCAAGTCTATGATTTAAACCGAGAAATAGATTCTTTCGCGGGATTTTACAAAATCAAGAAAAAACGTAACAATGTCGACAGTATTTAAACACATTGGTTTCGGTGAATATCTGTTTTAGGGGATCATGCAGCGGTTCTTCAACAGTTCATTCTCCATCATCAAAAATATCATCAACAATTCTTTACCCATATGTAGACAATTTTCACAAACCATACCAAGTCAAGTAGTATAAACTACATCCCCCTGAGGTTGACCGTAATCATCAAAGTACATGTTTCTCCCCCATGATGGTTTCGAACTTTTGGAAGCATCAATAACAAGTACGACCATTTGCACAAAAAGTTCTTGTCATAATCAAACATCTCGAAAAAGCATGAGTGACACTGAAGATTCTTGAACAATTTTGCTTAGACTGTGAAGTGTCATTGACATTCTGAGGCGTCAAATATCTCATGGGAATTGTTGAAATTGAACCAACATTGATTCATCGGCTAAAAGTAATGACCACTTGGTGAAAACCGGATACTGCTAATATCTCGTAAGTAATACCATACAAAAAGTCCGTCGTCATTTTTTCAATTATCGCTTAAGCCGTGAATTTGTATCCCTCCGTGAAATTTTATAGCAAACCAAAATACCACTCATTTACCAAACTAGTATATCCAAAAAAAAAAAAAAAAATGGACAATGTCATTAGATAGTAATAATTCGTAAATACAGTCCATGGAATTTTATCCTAACCATCAGCCCACCACACGATTTAATATCAAAGCCCATTATCCAATCCATACGGCCCATAACCGAATTGTGAAGCCCACGAATC
Organism: Chrysanthemum makinoi; assembly: GCA_910596185.1. NCBI lineage: Eukaryota > Viridiplantae > Streptophyta > Magnoliopsida > Asterales > Asteraceae > Chrysanthemum > Chrysanthemum makinoi. The sequence goes on along the minus strand of OU343221.1, from coordinate 124,689,060 downwards.
AACTTCAAAAGTCATATACTTTCTCAACCGGATATAACAGCATGTATACCCTAAATATTTGCACATTAACCCTAAAATAACACATTGAGAGAAAAAAACGCCTACCAACTATCTTCTCTCTCCCACCTAAACTCCTGGAACTCATCTCATCAAAGTCCAAAATGAATCACAAGATACTCTTACATATGCAATCAATAGAAACCAAATCTCACACAAACTAGAAGACATCCATCTGTAATACATAATCGAAACAAACACCCCTCTTTCTGATGATATAGCACGGATCAGGATCCCACGAAGAACACAAGAAGTTTGAGCTTCAAGATCCATACTGGGTCTCGGGTAAGTTGAGTTTGATCGAGTCTTTAACAAAACTAAGAAAAAGGATATAACATCCTTGTTATATTCATTCTTTAGATTTGAATAGTAATAGACGCATGACTTCGAAAATAATCTATGAGGATAATTGTTTCAATTAGAACAATCTTTAAGAGATTGCATAAAAAAATGAAATAAATCTGAGATCTATTGATTTTCTGTTTTCGATTTGAGTCATGAATAGATGTGGTAGGAGATGGAGGAAGAGTATATAATAGTATTTGTTGTTGAAGTTGGTTCTGATATTGTCTAGGCCTTTTTTCATTCGATTACTTATTTTCACCTTGGACTGAAGCTGGTGGTGATACCAGAAGTCATTTTAGTTTTGGTATTTGGTTGCTTGTGGTCGTGGTCATTTTGTGGTCACGGTCAAACTCTTTTTCATCTCTTTTCTGTCAAGTCGCTACATTCAAGACAAGTCGCTACGTCATTATGAGTCAAGTCGCTAACATCATCAAAACACAACTCGCTACATGATGGACAAATCGCTACGACTTGTAAAGACAAGTCGCTACATTATTTTCTAGACATAAGTCGCTAACAAAACAGCATCTCTAAAAAAAGATAAGTCGCTAACTTTATTTTCCTTTACAGATCGCTGTCAAAACAACATCTCTCAAAAAGATGACAACTCGCTAACTTGTAAAGACAAGTAGCTTAGAACATTTTTTTACTCAACTCGCTTTTGGTTTAGGTTAACAACTCGCTTACAAGAAAAAAAAACAGCAAGATTTGACCATTTAAATTTTTCCGGCAATGTTTCCGACCATATTTTCCGACCACCTTCATAATAAACCCAAAAAAAGCATATGGATTCTTCATTTATGCCCAGTTTGACCAAGGTATGACCACCAATAAAGACTAGAAGACCACAAATACTCACGGATTTGGTACCCAAAAAGTCATATAAAAATGATAGAACAAACTGGTTTGGACAAAAAAATGACGCAACCCAGATATAAACTTAGACCATATGACTTTTTTTTTTAAACCAATAGGATACACAAAAAGTTTAAACACTATTATCAACAAAAATGAGAAAAAAAATATTCACTTTCAAAAATATTGTTAAAAAACAGTTTAAAACTTGTAATAAAAACCACACCAATCATCAAAACACAATAACCATGGCTCTGGTACCGATTGTTGGATCGTAAATATTATGTGTTTGATGATTCGGGTGGCCTTGGATGATGGAAATACATGTTAGCCATTTACAGAGAGAAAGATAAGAGAGGGTGTTCTTGGTAGAGAGTTGCTTAACAAAATGTAAAGGTTAGATTCAAAGAAGCACCACCCCTTCCATGGATGGAAGGGTAATTTATAGTTACAAAGCATACGTCCTCCTATCGGACTGTAGATCAGGCATACAGTGTGTAAAGACCCGTCCTTCCTCCACGGTGTTACTTTAAACTATTCTACGCTACAAACTAACTAATAAACTACTAAATAACGTAAATAACGACACGTCTACGAGCTAACATATGCTAGACCATAATTGGGGTGACCAACACTTTAACATGGAATTTTCAATTCCAACAATCCATGACAGCGGATGTGGCTCGAGTATTTACCTACATGTAGCAAATTCAGATTCATATGTGCAAATTCATTATGTGCAAATCCTAAAAAAACTATGCTACAGATGTGCTACAGGGAATTATACCTTATTTTCATATTCATATGTGCAAATCTTTGATGTGGAATATATGCAGCATTCTCTTTTTCAGTTGCTCGAAGAGCTGATTACCACACAGAGTATCTACATTCCTTTGATTGACTGCCATATAACATAAACTACAAAAAATGAGTTTCATCAATCTATATCATCTACTAACCATTATATTGAAGAAATATACCAGTTTAGATTGAAAGTAACCCAAATCAGTAATTCCTGAATCCACCCAATTTAAACCTTGAAATTAAGAAGAAAAAAAAAAGTTATCAACAAAGTGTGAAAATTTATACTCATATGAACATCCACAATTACAGTTTATAAACTTCAAATAAGTTAGATAATTTTACCTTTTTTCGATTCGTGGTCCCGTAACACACTTGAAATCTACAACCAATTGAAAACATACAGAAAGAAAAAAAATAAGAAACCTGTTCTATCATCCTTCTGAACCTCGACTATCATTATTGTGAATAGCGCATAAACAACAATAATTTACTGCCGAAAACTAATACCCAATTTTTTTTGTATTCAGTATATTTATATGATTAAACATGAATCAAATTATGGCCAAAAAACAAAAAAAGACCCAAACCTGAATCCGTAGTTCTTTTGCGAGAATTCACGAACCTCTGATGTATAACCGCCTATATGTGTGTATACTTCATTGGCCTTTGATTGCTCCTAAAAAACTACTTGAAGATCATCTGTCTTAGATTTATTTAAAAAAAAAGTAGTTTAGGTCAAACAAAAAAAACGCATTACCTTGAAAAGATTATGGACACCGTATAATCAGGTTCATGTTCTTCTTGATTTCACAAAGTATCGTCCCCAAAGATGATCACGAATCGTTTAAGAAAATTAGGGTTTTATGATAATATTGTAGGGATTGTGTGAAGTCAAATGCTTATCTAATTCAAAAGTTAATTTTTAAATTTCAGTATAAAAAATAAACCGAAGTTAGTGGAGCAATTTTAGGGTTCTTGTTTATGGAAATGATGGTGTTTTGAAAATGACAGATTTTGCTTAAATTCAAAATGATGGGTTAGTTAAGGATATCAATATTGTTTTGAAATGTCTATCACAAAATCCGAAATGGTCCAGTGGTTGAGGACTTTCTTGTGGATGCAAAAGGCCAGGGTTCGAATCTCTCCATGCCATTCTTTTTTACATTAAATTTCGGATAAAGCAGCTTAGGTGGGATTGCAAGTGCCAAGTGGCATTGAGGTGGCATTTATATATGCCAAGTGGCTTTGAGGTGGCATTTCTATGTCATTGTACATGCTTTCAAGCTTCAAGTACAACTCGTACTTAGCCTCATATATAAGTAAAGATATATATAGTGTAGCGTTCAATGCAGAACCACTATTTTGTACAGAATTTTACGGTACCCTTAAAATGAATCTGGGCCATTGAATGAACTTGATCAAAGGTTAACATTAAAAGTGCAAAAATTGCAATTAAACAAAAGATAAATGTTACTTTTTCATTTAACTAAAAGGCTGGAAGGTTAATTTGGGTATCTTGCATTCATCCTTAAAAAAGTGCAAAAACCTAGTAACCCCCCAAAACAAAACTGTCGCATCTCATTCAGTCAAAAACCCACCCAAAATACGACCATCCCTCTCTTCTTCTCCAGATCTATAATTCAGGGGGAAAAAACAATAAACCTCACGGGAAGAGATCTAGTGAGAAGAGAAATTGAAATAAGAAAAATGAGAAGAAATTTGAGCCACGTGTTTCAAATGAGGATGAAAAATTTAAGGGTAGATGCATCTATTTAACAGGTGCATCTCAAATGTACGGCTGTGATTTCTTCTCACCGTTCTCATTTTAATTTTACTTCTCATTTGATCCTTACTCTAAACCTCAAACCCTCTTTTCCTCTATCACCACGAACATCATAAAGCCGCCATCACAAATTCAAGGTACGTTTTTAATGAGCATATCGAAATCAATATCTGATTATTCATTTTCGAATTCGTTTTTAGTTGTTAAAATCGTTTTTTGTTTGTTATCCGGTTTGGTTTTTGCAATCAGTTACTTAGTATCCATTTTCACTTCAACCTCAGTATTCATCATCTCAACTGGTTGTTACTGACGTGGTACTTCGGCTCATATAAATTAAACGGTGACACGATAATCGGATGTTAATTTGTGTGAATTAGTGTTTTAATTTATAAAGTTATATAACGTATTTCAGTTTGTGATAGAGTCACGGGAAGTGGTTCATTCGAAAGATGTGTATAGGTCATATTAATTGCTTTCTAATTTTGTACTAGTGTTTGATATTCTAAAGTTTCATGGTTGTTGTAACACTGAAATTAGGATATAATATTTTATTTATCAATTAAACATGAAGTCAACTCGTTAGGATTAGGATTTTACGAGGATGCATTATGAATATGCTGATTTTGAGATTTGAAATGATGTAGAGGTTACACATGTGGTTTAGAAATAAATTTTATTGGACGAATTTTATAGCTAATATATTTATTTTTGTGGTTATAATATATGTGACGTGATTTAGTTATTAAAATAATCATGTATTTTACTTTTAATTAATGCAAGACCAGGTGCTCACAAAAAAGTGCAGCGCGCACATAAGTTTTTGAAAGACGTGCACGCATGTTGTAGTAAAGTTGACGAGAAAACACAACATGCACATATGTTCTTGAAAGAGTACTTATATGTCCTAACAAATTTGATAGTATATTATCTAAAAATATGATGTGCGTACATATATTTTTGGAAGATGTGCATATATATTCTAATGAATTTGAAGAGAAAACGTAGATTACACATATGTTCTGGAAGGGTACTCGTATGTTTTTGGAAGGCGCGTGCACATATGTTCTAATAAATTTGTGAGCGCGGCATATGTTGCTGGAAGGGTTTTCACCGTATATTCTGAGTGGTAGAGAAGTGAGGCGTGCTGCATTATGTTCTTGGAAGAGTGGATACATGTTTTTGAAGACGTGCACATTTATATTTAACATGATTCATTTGTATCGGAATTGTAATTCGTTTTATATCAAATTTTGTGTACACTATTTATGTTTTGGTTTGTTATAAATTTAGAGGTTACATGTATATATTTATGGTTTTTGGTTATAAATTTAAAGATTAAAAAATGTACACCAAAAACATATGTGAAATTATTATTTTAAATAAAAGAAGTTTGATGTGTAAACAATTGTCGGAATCACTCCTAAACCTTAATCAAGTGTACCTTAATCAAGTGTTAGTAATTCACATGTAATAGTTAGCTTAATTATGGCCTTTATGTTTGTTATTTAGCCTTAAGCTTATGTAGAAGGCCCATGAGCTTAGGCTTAGGCCCAATAAGAAAAGGATGAGAACTAGGAGTGTTGCCCACTAGCCAACATAAATACTCTTGTATAACCCTTACTTGAGGGTTGGTTGTTCAAGTTATTCTCTTCATTACACTCTACGCCTAACCGACCTAGTATATCGTGTGTGTGTGTGTGAATCTTGTTCAATCGCCTTTATCTCTTTCTATTAAGCTTGTGTGGTAAATCTGGTGACCTAACTTGTGGTATCAATCGTAACTAGTTGGGTGAATCGTTATTGCTTTTGAAGAAAGTTTTTGATCATACTGCCGTAAAGGTAACGAGTTTTTGGTTCGCTTAAAAACACGTTTTACTTTTAATCCAAGATTCTTGTACTTTCAATATTAAAGGTGTTAAATTTCTTGTTTTGGCAAAAAGTTTTGAACTTTATGGATCTCATTGTTTTCAACTAGTTTTTAAGAGGGTGTAAACCTAGCGTAACCGTTTTGAGAGCTTTGGATCATCAAGTTTCACACTTTGTGTCATTTTGTTATTGAAGCTATTTCATCATACAAAAACTGGTTTAGAAACATCTTTGGGCAAAATCATTTTGGAGTAATTGCACGCTCAAACCCTAATCTTACGTAACTTTATCTGTGGTTTGATCTTCAGTTTTATTGGTTTACTCAGTGTTTTCTTGCTTGGATAAGCTTGAAAACACTTCGAATTTGGATATCTTTTGCCTGTGATAGTAAAAAGATCATTTGGGATAAAACCCTAAACTTCGCGCGTAAGCATAAAGCTTACGAGAATCCTATAAGATTCATCTTACGCCTAAGCCTAGTCTTACGCATAAGGTAATCCTACTTTAACTTTAGCACATAACTTTAGTGCCTTTACCCTCTTTTTTGCGTAGCTAAATCTGGCGTATAACCAATTGTTAAGCGTAACTTGGTGTTTTACGCATAAGTCCTACTTGGTTTATTGTGATTTCTCGCCTAAGGATACTTCATCAACAAAGGTTCATTCGACTACAAAGATCCATTTTTACCAACACAAGTTTTCAACATGTCACAACCACCATACTCTAACTATTTCCCTTACACTTATTCTCAACGTCAACAACAACAACTAACTCCACAACATCAACAATGGAATCAACAACAATTTAATCAACAACATACTCACAACTTGCACATGCATTCCACAACCTCAAATGGTTCAACCACCACCAAGTCTTCAAGTTCAATCCTACACAAATGACTTCAATCAACATCCATCAAGGAACATTATGAAAGAACCCACTTGGTTTGCAAAGATGTGTGAAGCTTTAAGCAGCCAACAATCAATTCATGAGGCTGGATCACTTGATAGACCTCCAATGCTCACTCCATGAAACTACGATCAATGGGTGATTAGGTTCTTTAGGTTTTGTGATCTGAAGAAGCCACATGGAAAGTTCCTAAAGAAGGTTATCTGGGAAGGTCCATTTCAAATGCTGTCATTGTACGCGATCCAAATGCTATCCACCAAGAGATGAACAATCAAACATTGCTATTGTTCTTGAGACTTGAATCTTGAGAAGAACTTCTACACTATGAAGCTGATGAGCTCGCAATGCAATATATCCTTTTAGGATTACCTAACCCAATTCTTCAAAGTGTTGATGCTCAAAAGACTGCAAAGGAAATGTGGGAACATATTCATCTTCTTATGGTAGGATCTGCACTCAATCAGGAGGACATGGAATCTAAAATTTACTTGGCTTATAGACACTTCATGGAACACGGAGAACCTTGAGTATTACCATCATCGATTCTCGGACATTATAAATGATTTGGATAAAACAACATCATCATGCCAAGAATTGCCGTTACTACTAAGTTCTGAGTAGTCTTGGTCTGAATGGGAGAAGTATGTCATTTTTCTTCGTCAAGCAAAGAACATGCATCATTCTACATACGGATTGTTGTATGATTACTTGAAGCCTCATGAAAAGGAAGATGATCGAGAAAGGATTCTCCGTGCTCAAATTGCTTCATCTTCACAGGAAAAAATCAACAACTTGCTTTATATGCAAAACGGTTATTCTCCTCAACCAAAACTCAACCAACTACTAAAATCACACCATATGATCCTTCACAGCCTCAATCTCAACAAACTCAATTGGTTCCATACAACAACAACAATGCTCAAGCAATTGTCATTGAAGCTAATGTGATTAAAGATCATTCAACAAGGATTTGCTATGATTGCTAATGCTTTTAGCCGTTATACCAACAAATCCAAAAATCGTATTCGTTCCTCATCTAACACAGGAATCAAGCGTTGTGAACAATGGATGAGTTGAAGTTCAGAATCGTGGTTATAATTGATCGATAGGCGTGGTGAGTTTAATGTTGTGGATGGAATAACAATAGAGCTCACGTGGTGGACGAAATGCATAATGGGTTGAATGGTCTTGATGCTACAAGCGCAATGAAGGAGACTCTGGCTAATGCATACCCAGCAGGAAAAGAGGCGATCATCACAAAGAGGCTCTTCTTTTGGCTTTTAAGGATGAAGGCTGGTGGAACTCTCAGCAAAGAATAGAGCTTTATGGCAAATCTTGACTGGATGATGATATGGAGGATTTGCGCCAATATGATTACACATGAGTGACACAGGCCCGATTGTATGACACGATGGCTTTATCTCAGTGCAATGAACAACCATATTCTCATCTGCGATCTAATATCTCCGCAACATGGAATCGGTAGTCTCGAATGTTCAAAATGAGTCGATCACATCTCATTCCGACGATTTTCAATTAGACCCGTCGCGAACTCTTCGCAGGAACCTCATCAGATTTTGCTCGTTTAATACAAGACCAACATACTAGGAAGAATGTCGTGCAATTAATGGACTTGAAAAGTAAAAATGCCTGTAACAAGGACTTTGAATGTTTACAAAAGCAACTCAACTTTTCAAAACTCAAGAAAAATTGAAAAAGGTTTTGAAACGACCTTTGCCAAATCTCATCAAAGCGAACAATATTTAGAAGAGGATCGCGTGATCTAGCCACTTGAAGAATGCTTTTTATGTGAAATAGAACAACTGAAACATGAACATAAAAAGCAAATTAACGCTCTCACCTTGGAAACTCAAAATTCTAAGACTGAGTTGGTAACTTGTCAAAAACAGTTCTCTGCATACAAAAAGCATTCAACGAAACGAATTGATGATCATCTTGAAGAAATCATCGGCTTGCAAAACAAACTTAAAGAGTTTAAAAATGTTGTTTACAAACATGGTGAGTCGGTCACAGCTATTGAAAAGTTTACTTTAAAACCAAATCCAAATGGCCATGGACCAAATCTTGCTGATTACAAACCTAAGCTTTCAACCAAAGCATTGAAACCAAATCTGAAGTTTCGGTGCCAATATAAAATTGATAATTCGTTATGAGTGTTGAAATATCATCGTCAAGAGGAATTAGATGCAGAAGACGAGAGTCGATCAAAATTAGAAAATGTTGTTTATAACAAACCTTTTAACTATTCAAAAGCGGTCACTTTCGTCACACCAACGGATTCGTCTAACACACCAAGGATTATCATAAAAACGTCTGAGTCTTCTAATGTTAATCCCAAACGGATTATGCACAATTTATGGCCCTTACCTTCCATCGTGAAGTAAACTCAAAACTGAAAATCACAAATTCTTCGATATTTTGACCTTTTCATGGTCGACTCAAAACACACAACATGAGATAGAATATCATTCCAAATCAAAGTTCAACACTTTCAATCGCTTCTGTAGCGAGAACAAAGATATTTTGAGAAAAATCTTTACCAAATGTTAAAATTTGAAAAGTTGTGCATTGTCTTGGAAAGGACTTTCATAAGGAACTTGGATCGATGAAGGTCATTTTAGAAACGAAACATCTATTTCTAATACTAAACCTAAAAAGAAAATGTTGAGAAAAGATTTTGATCGACTCTTGGAAGATGTCATATGTCTCGATGTCCATCCGCTGTGTTATTGAATTCTTTGTCATATGCATTTGATTATATCTCTGATATCTTTGATTACATGGTAAATGTTGAGAACACTCGATAATGTGCTTGGATCGAGTCCTTAAAAGTTGAAAATAGCGATTATCAAACGAACTTTCAAATGCAATACGTATCTCTTTGGTGTCAAAAGATATTCACGATCAACAACTTGCTTTTCAACACAAAATAAGCATTCGCGTGACAAAAACTTACGATCCAAAATTGAGCAACTGGATGATCAGCGTGTCTTTAAGTGTCAAATCTCAAAATATGAACTTGTAAAGTTAAAAGGAATATGGTGTCATATTTGATTTACTCAAAAGACTCATGATGAAGCATCAAATGAACTTGATCATTATCTTGCACACACTAAAGAAGTTATGCATTTCTTTGGAAATATTGATCCGAAAATCAAGATCGATTCACACTATCAATTCGAGAAATGTTAGGAAGTATGAACAACTTTAAGCCTCCACAGTGATTAAGAGAATAGCCCAAGTAACACTTAGTAATTGTGACCTAGAATCCCTACTGCCAAATCACAAGTTTAACGTGCTTGCTTCTAGCGAAGCAGGGAGCAGTTAGTCTTTTTCAAACGTCCGCACTTCACGGAGGCACTACATCGAAGAATAGGAAGTTGCGACCTAAGAAAAGATCAATAAGGAATGCTAAAGTAGAAGAACACCCTAGGACTATGAATAAGACTCATGATGCTTCCACTATAGATATTGCGTCTGGCAAATGTAATAGAAATAGTGATGCATGCTAAATCTTTAAGCACTTTTGATATTCAGTGCACCGCGTGTTTATTTGTCATAAAGTATAGACCGATTGTCATGACAAATGTGTTGCTAAAGCTATCATCTCTCGTTAAGGAATCCTAAGAATGGAATACCTCTAGGACCTAATCTTTCTAGAAACTGGTAGACCGCCATCTTTAGATTCTAAGAGATTGCTCATCCCCCTGTAGCTCCAGTTTACCTCCTAGGAATGTAGTACCACCTAGTACATTCACTAAGACTAAAGCAAATACTAGTTAGAGATGGCAGAAATGGATATATAACACACTAGGATTTAAATGGATACCTAAAGCCATTGATGTGTGTATGTCTACTATAAGCGCTTTCGGAACCCTCTAACATTTCGGGTTCCATCTACTTCTATTCCATCGTATTAGTCATCTTGGTAATGCGGTGATAGGATCATTCTCGGATTGTTGATAGCGAATGTTCCCAGAACTGACAAGGCAACCTTAAACTGTTATCAAACTTTATTGCAAAGTTCATTGCAGCTTGTCGGATTCGGGAATGATCACTTTCAGCCTATCATGGGCTACTGAGACTATATCAATGGGAACATCGAATTAGCAGAGGTTTTATTATGTGGAAGGCCTGGGTCAATATGTTTTCGAAGGTCAGTTCGTGATGGATATTTGGAGGTTGCTTTGGGGAATCTTGTTTCATTCGTGATCTACAAGGAAAAACCTTATACGGCTCGCGTAATTCCAGTCTTTTACTATCTCTATCAAGACATGGTTGCTTCATCTCCCATTTGCTTACTTTCAAAGGCAACATCCACAAAATCATGGCTATGGCACCGTCGTCTCTCACATCTAAACTTTCAAACCATCACCAACCTGGCTCGACACAAACTAGTTGAAGGACTCCCGATTTGGTATTCAAAAGATCACCTTTGCTCGGCTTGTGAACAAGGCAAAAGCACTGATGCTCATTTTTCCTTCAAAGGTGGAACACGAGCTCTCGATGTGCTTCATCTTCTTCATGTATTTTGTGTGGCCGATGCGCGTGCAAATGATCAACGGCCAACGCTACATCTTAGTAATTGTTGATGACTATTCATTTGGACTTGGGTCTACTAAGCAAAGATCAAGCTCCACAGATGATCATTCTCTGAAAATACAAGTTAAAATTTCATACTGGATTCGACAAATCAAAAACGGAACCTTGAATTTGTTAACCAAACTCTTCATGAATTTTAGAGAGGAATTGACATAGAACATCTATTGCACGAACACCAGAGAACAAAGCGGAGTTATTGAAAGATGAAACGAACATTAGTGGAAATGCAAGAACAATGTTAATCAATGCTAAACTTCCAGATTACTTATGGAGCGTATCTCTTTGCATGCTATACTCAAAACGGTCTATGATTCAGCAAAACAAAACCTCTTTCGAGCTTGTCCATATGAAAACCGAATCTCAAACACTTTCATGTATTTGGATCTCTTTGCTATCCAAATAATGATCGATGATTTGGCAAGCTCAAAGCAAAGTACGATATGGAGTCTTTATTGGATATTGTGATAATTCTAAAGGTTTTCGAATCGGAATCGTCCGACAAAGGAGGTTATGCAAATGATTCATGCTCATTTTGATGAACTTGAAATGCTTACAGTATAACGGCTTAGAACCCGGTCACAACCGCAAACTTCCCCAAACCCCATCATTAGTCAACAAAGCCCCCTGACTCACTCGTCCACAAATGGAAAAATTTGCTTCATTGTTCGCTGGGATATTGATGAACGTGCTCCGGTGTATCCGCCATTTCATGCTCAACACGATAATACTCATATACGATACACCTTTCAACAACTACGGGTGAAGAAGAACCACCAGTTGACTCCAACATAATAGTTGAACAAACCGCTCCCAACAATGATGAACCGGTGATGATCTAGAATGATGTACCCCTGTGATTTTGATCCAAATGAACTTTAACCCGTTTGCTAATGAGACTGCTTTTACCGATGTCGAGAATCTTCAACAAGCCATGAATCCTCAAATCGCAGTGTATACCAACATCAACCCTCCACATAGATGGACAAAAGACCATCCTCGGAAAATATTATTAACTAGCCAATCAACCGGTATTCTGAGACAACGTCTTCACTGAGAGCGGTGAACATTGCATTTATGCACTCACCGTCTGTCAATGAACCCAAAAACATTAAGGAAGCAATGACAAAAGATAAGCTGGATTGAATCCATGCAAGAAGAACTCAACCAATTTAAACGTCTTGAAGTTTGGGAATCGGTTGAAAGACCATGAGGGTCTTTGTCATTGGTCTTAAATGGATTTGGAAAACAAACGGATCTTTGAAGGGCGTTATCGAAACAAGTCACGTCTGGTGGCTAAGGGTTATCGTCAGGAAGAGGGTATTGACTTTGAAGAATCTTTTGCTCGGTTGCTCGTCTTGAGGCTGTTCGGATATTTCTAGCGTTCGCGGCTCATATGAATATGACAGTCTTTTCAGATGGATGTCAAAAGCTGCGTTTCTAAATGGACAACTTAAAAGCGGTTTATGTCACCAAATAGAAGGATTCGTTGATCCGGCGTTTGAATCCATGTCTACAAACTGAACAAAGCTCTGTATGGTCTCAAACAAGCTCCTCGGGCATGGTATGATAAACTATCATCTTTCCTCATTGCCAATAATTTCACCAAAGGTTCGGTTGACCCTACTCTTTTTATACAATATCACGGGGCACATATCTTAATTGTTCAAATTTACGTGGATGACATCATTTTTGGGTCTACACAAAAAAAGCTCAATCACTTTTGCAAAACTAATGAAGAAAAATTGTGAAATGTCCATGATGGGTGAACTTACATTGTTTCTAGGATTACAAGTTCATCAATCACCCCGTGGTATTTTCTTAGTCACTCAAATATGCCCTTGAATTGTTAAACAAATTTGGAATGAATACACAGTGACACTTATGCCACACCAATAGCTCATACCAAGCTAGGCTAGTTGATTTACATGGGAAATTGGTGGACCCTACAAAATACCGTAGTATTATTGGGTCTCTCATGTATCTAACAACTAGCAGGCCTGATATTGTCTTTCTTTGTATATCTTTGCTCCCGTTATCGGTCGCGACCAAGCTGAAATCCACCTCTCGAGGCTAAAAAGAATCCTCCGATACATCAAAGGGAACCATTTTGGGATCTCGGTATCCGAAGGATTCTAGTTTTGAACTAATCGCTTTTGATGGCCGACCACCAGGGATGCTTAGATCCCGGAAAGTACCGGGGAGCTTTACAATTTCTTGGTGATAAAGCGGTGTCATGGCAATCGAAGAAGCGGGGATTGTACATATTTGTCCTCAATCCGAGAATATGTAGCCATGTTCGGCGTGTTGTGCTCAAGTCATTTGGATGAGAACACAACTCAAAGACATGGTTACGTATTTGGCGAGAATCCGATGTCTGCGCGGCAATCAGTGCTATTGCGATCTCGTGCCTTCATTCGCGGAAATCAAAGCACATCGATCTTGATCATCAAAAGGACCGTGGGCAGTGTACAGTTGAATTATATTTTGTGGGTCAGAATACCAATTGGCGGTTCTCTGCAAAGCCTTGCCTCAGCTAGGTTTAATGAGTTGGTCCACCGGATTGGTATGAGGTGTTTGACTCAAGAGGAATTGGAAGACCTAAAACATCTTAAAACACATCAAACACCAAAATCTCTTTTTACATAAATTTACAAAAAAAAAATAAAAATGCAAAAATACAAAATCATATAAAAACAACAAAAATATTTTTCTATCTATTTTCTTTCAATATGCCAAGTACATTTCATCCGTCAACACTCTAATCTTTCAAAATTCAGTATTTTTCTGATCAAGTGTTGAAGGGGAGAAAATAAATACTTAACTGTTTCAAAACATCCGTGTGTTGCATGTTACTCTATTGATTGTCTTTTTATATCATGCTGGTAAACTTTTCGTTTAAACGACACTCCTCGGACCAAATTTATAACCTTTCATTATTTTCTTAAGTCGAAGGGGAGTGTCGTCAAGTTTCTTTCTCAAAATCCTTGTTTGGTAACCAAAATGGAAGTTAAATGGCTTTGTATGAAAAAAGAAAAAGGTGGAGGGACCAAAACTGTCAAAAGTGTAAAATGTTTTTTAATAAAACTCCCACACCTAACTCTTCACATCACATTTATTACACTAACACCCAAAACATCCTACGCCTAAGAATCGTTCATCAAATCTGTGTTTTGGATCATCATTTTGTAAGTTGTTTCATAATCTTAACGTGTTCTTAAACATTGGTTTTGATTTTTACATGAATCCAACGGTCAACAGCTTGTATAATCTTGTTTTTGTGTTCTACGCGTATGCGTATGAACACATGATCAAGATTGTGTGTTTATGGTTAAAAGGTCAATGTGAACATTTTTTTGGTCATAAAGATTGTTGTGTGAGGTTGATATGATAGTGAATTGATGATATCCATGCTTTGAAACAACGCAGATACACTAATTGATTGCAAATTAGAAATTAGGGTTTAATGTTCCTAAGAATTGGGTATTTTTATTCACCGCTAATTGAATGTTAATACTTGGTTATTACACTCACATGACATATAAGTACGAAATGTTGGTGCAATTTCTTTGGCTAAATTGTTATGCGTAATTCTTGAATTTATGGTTTAAGTTTTTACGGCGTAAGCCTTTCGCAGTAATGTTTGAGAGTATTTTATGCCATGATCACGTTATATAATGAATGATAATGTGGAATTGATGCTATGATGATGTTATTTAGGTTTGCTACTCATAACATTGAGAATCAAGGTTGTTAGTACCTTACGCATAAGGATCACCTTGGCGTAGAAAGTTATCGCGTAAGAGAAATCTTACGGCGTAAGCATTACTGTGGAAGTTCTACAAAGGAACTCGGTATCCCGTGAAGGATATAGTAAATATTGACCTCTACGCATAAGGTCTACTCTTACGAGTAAGCCTTACGCGTAAGGTTTATATCGCCTACTGTAAGTTTTACGCATAAGGTCCTCCCGTCCTCAAGCGTAATATCTCTACGCATTCAATGAATCTGCAGCTTATGCATATCTTGTTTACGCATAAGCTACCATTCTCGCGCAGCCTTGATCAAACCTTCATTATGAATTGCATTACGTGTAAACTTGTAAATAAATAAATCATAACGTCACGAAACCAATAACGTCACTAATAAGCTTAAATCAATAATGTGTTGTGAAAATATGTGATAACATAAACTTTAAAACCTAAAGTTAACTAACTCACAAAACTTTTCACGACGTCATTGGATTATTGGACAAACAAGTGACTTTGGACTCGTAACAATCATTGACATTATACATTCAATAACTAGACAATAAAACCTTCTATTGACTAACATTATGTCTTTGATATGTTGGTTCTTTTGGCTAATGTTATTTCAGGATCGACATGGTTGCTCAAAAATGTATGGATGCACGAGGTTCTCACAATGCCGATATCTTCCTTTAATGGCTATCCAAGAGATTGTTAGAACAATCTGAGTTGACTTTGAAACCCTCACATGCTCAGAATCTTCTTGCGATTTGCTGTGGATATTCTAAAGAATCATCCCTACCGAGAACATGCTCTCACACTCTGCTACTGATGGAGATCTACATACAACAATTCGGAATTCAATGCAAAGGATCAAGGTCAAAGTGCGGTGTGATACGTTAAATCACAAACAAATCACCATCACACATGCTGATTCTGGGCCGTTCTTCTTATTCACGATATCGAGATAGCAGACTTCTCGCCCACTCCTCTTGAAGAGGCAGTTCGCAATTCTGATGAATATTGGCTATGATGAAGCAGGATTATCAGCATTCTCATGTGGAACTTAAGAACATTCCTCAACCGTGGAGAACCCTCTACATCAACATCACCAAGTCAGTCTCTTGGTCGTGGTGGCTATGAGCATCCCAAGCTCATGGAGCCGCAAATATTTTGGTCATTAATCAACAAGAAGGACATCGAAATTGAAGCTCTGATATGGGATGACATGATGTCATTTCTCAAAAAGCTTGGCGCAAAGATTCCCTATATCAGATACACAAAGTTGTTGATCCAGAGAGCACTTGGACTTCATCCGATATTCCAAGAGGATCAACCCGACAATCATGACATATTGACGAACCCATCCCTATCGTATTAATCAAGGAATCAACAAAGAATCGGTCTTTGTGTTACACGATCACGCCGACTACGAGAAATCAAGCTCGAGACATACAAAAGGTATCCGGTAGCTAAAGAAGGCAAAGTTGGTCATCTCGATGAGAAGCTCTAGTACATAAACCGGAAAGAGGAAGTGCAAGAAGTCTTTGTAACTTGCTGAGAGTCAGAGAGGATGTTCCTTAGAAGGAATCCTCCACGAAGAGAAGCAGTTCAAAATCCGAAAGCTATTCCTATCAGCTTTGAGGCGAGACTAATGGACGAGGACTTCGGAGATGCAGATCGGATGAAGGCGTTCTACTCTGACTGGCGAAGATGAAACTAGTATTGAAACCTCCTAGTCCTCCGGTGATCAAGGAAAGGACTTTAGGTCCTTGTGCCTTATGAGAAAGCTTTCGGATGAAGAAGCTGGATAAATCATCAGGGAAGAGTTCAAATTTGTTAGACTTCAACCGTTGCAACAATTTGCTCAAGAACAATGGGTGCTGGAGGTCAGTGGTGGAGCTTCAACCTTCACGGATCTTGATTGCGGTTATATGTTAGGAATTAGAAATTTTCGGTATTAAAGAGTCGGTCACCTCAAGTATATGTAATCGTTAGAATGCTCGTAGTCATAGTTATATTTAGTTAAGTAGTATTTTTTTTTGTAACACCGTGGAGGCGGACCGGGTCTTTACCCATGTATGCTGATCCACTTAGCCGTTGTGTGGCGTTTTATGTAAGACTATAAATACTCTCTACCTCCCAAGGTAGAGAGTTGGAGCTCATAATAATATTTTCTTTCTCTCACTAAGTTCCCTAAACCTCTAACTTTCTCTCTCTAGAACTCACCATTTTATCGCCCACTTTGTTATTTGGTTTGATGTGTATGTGAAATCCAATATCCCACAATTGGTATCAAGAGCCATGGTTAGATCATATCTTGCACATCTTTGGATTTCTAGTGGTTTTAGGTGGTTTTTGAGTTTGAAAAAGTTTAGTGGTTTGTGCATCATTTGGTTGATTTCTTGTGTTAAAGCTTGGATTTTGTTAGTACTTTTATGTTTAGAATCATCACAAGTGTTTAGGTTTTCATTTGGTAAGCTTGAATCATCTTGGTTGGGTTGTTTTGGATTGAAAAGTGATGTTTATGTGGTTTTTCTTGCTAGCGACTTGAAATACGGATCTCTTTCTTGTAGCGACTTGCTTCACAATTTTGTAGCGAGTTACGTTTGGAGCTAGCGACTTAGACCTAGATTAGCAGAGTACAAGTAGTGGACTCTCCACTACGGGTAGCGACTTTAGTGGTAGCGACTTGGTGCGTAGCGAGTTGCTCTTTAGCGACTTGAAGTTTAGCGACTTGAGTAGCGAATTCTTTGCCAAAATTTTGCTAGCGACTTGAGGCTTAGCGAGTTACTACTTAGCGACTTGCATTTGTCTAGCGACTTGGGACTTTAGCGACTTGGGGGTGTAGCGAATTAGGTGTTAGCGACTTGGTGCATTATCTTCTAGCGACTTGGGTGATTGTTTTCGGTTTTCTCTTGATTTAGTAAAATCCCGTGAAAGAATCTATTTCCCGGGTTTAATCATAGAGTTATAAAATCCGTATAATCTTAACATGTCTACCAACGTTCCTACTATCATCTCCATTGTTGCGAGGATGTTCAAGCAAATGGTTCGGATACTCGTCCACCCATGCTTATGCAGGCTGACTACGATTCTTGGGCTCAACGAATCGATTGTACTGCTGCCTGGAAAGGAAAATGGTGTCAACATTCTCAAATCCATTGATGAAGGACCGTGTCGAGTTGAGACGACTAGAGATGTACTTGATACTGCTGAAGATGGAACTCGATTTCGGAATGGACGGACCAAAGATGTATGATGAGCTTGATGATAAGGAGAAAAAGAGATTCATCGACGATATCGGGGCTTAACATTGTTCTTCAAGGTCTTCCTAAAGACATCTACAAGGTGATCAATCACAACACCGAAGCAAAGGCAGTATGGGATAATGTCAAGATGCTTCTCTCGGGTTCAGAATTAACTATGGAAGACAGAATCACAACTATGAATTTGAACACTTCAAGATGAAACCAGAAGAGAGTGTCTATGAGTACTATGTGAGATTTCATAAGTTGGTGAATGACATGAGGAACATCGGAATGACTATGCCTAACATTCAATTGAACTCAAAATTTGTGAACAACATGAATCCCGAATGGCACAAGTTTGTCACCCCTGTGAAGCTCACTAAAGGATTGAAGAATACAAACTATGAGCAACTCTATGCCTTCCTCCTTCAGAATGAGACATGCTATGTTTGAAAAATTGGTTCTTAATCAGTTCAAAACCAACCAGGGAGAGACAAGCTCGTCCAATGACTCAACTGCCTTCTACTCAAACATCAATCACAACCAAAGCCTCACAAGTCATACCCATGGGAAATGGTAATCACAAACTAATTCCTGAGCCTATGTTCAAACAAGCCGCTGATGCACCGTGGGTAATTTCATTAATCAACTAGCTCTTATGATTAGTCAAAACATGAATTCTCTCCCACAAACCAATAACAACCTCATAACAACATCTAACCCACACAATCAAGCTCTTGTTAAAGATGGGAGGATCGTGGTGCAACTTCAGGAAAACGATGATGATGGGAAGAGGTGGAGTGGTAGAGGTTATGTTGGTAATCTGAATCGAGGAAGGAATGGTAATCAAGGTCAAGCTAAGCCGATCAAATGTTATAATTGTGGTGGTGAGGGACACATTGCAAGGAACTGCATATCTCCAAAGCGTCCAGAATCTGATTACTTGGAGATAAGATCTTTGCTTGTGCAAGCTCGGGATAATGGTGCTACTTTGGATGAAGAGGAATTGTTGTTTCTAGCTGAGGGCAATGCCAAGATCTATGATGCGGATGTGGATGGCGGCCTATTAGGAGATAGGTCACAATCATCGAATGCCTTTCAAGTCAGCTGATTGTGATGCATACGATTCGATGTGGATGATGGACCTCACGCACACAATCTTTATGGCTAGCATTTCTCCAATGGTTTCTCCCAAGGTCTCCTCTTCACCACAAGCTGGCCCATCCAAAGACAAACTCATCTCAGAGGTACTAAAACTATAATGATGATCTTGTGCATAAGATGCATGACAAAGTACTATCAACTGAAACTTTTGTATCAAATATTGAAAATATGGGTAATATCAATGTTGTCCCATATGATCAATATGTGAAACAAAGTGAAAGTGAAGTTGTACCAAGTGATGCATCTCTTGCAGTCAACAATGACTATGTTTTTGATGAATACACCGCACTGCCTGATGATTCTCGTAATATCTGAATTAAATGCCTATAAAGAACGTGTTGCTATTTATGAACAACGTGCTAAATTTGAGTTGACCACTCGTGAGCAGGAATGGATGACCAAGTGCGTACAATTATTAGAAAAAGTAATTTTAGAGAAGTATTAAAACAAGAGTTAAATTCCTTGCAAGAAAAACTTTCTAAAACCGCTAAGCAAAAACAAGAACTTCAAGAAAATGTGAAAATGCTTAAGCAAGAATTTAATGCAAAGGAATCAAAACTCTTGAAAGATTTTTCTAATCGGAAAACTTTGAAAAACAAACTTGAAAACAAGTTGTACATACAAGGAACACCATTAGACACTCACATGATCACTAAGCATAGGGTCCTAGCGATAAGCATAGCATTCCCCTTGTTGAGGAACCAAATCCAGAGGTCATTAAAAGGGCTAGAAATGCTCATAAGGTTCTTTATGATGGCAATGAAATCCTAAAACCTAGACAGAAACCGAGTTGCGTTGAGTGCAGGATAAGAAATCGGATGAAGTCACTAGGAAAAGATGAACAAGAAATTAGATGATCCTAAATGTAGAGAGAAGAAAATAAAGATCACACCCCATGATTACAAGAAGGAAACTGGATTTCCTTGAACATGTTTAAACCTCGGACATTGTTGACTCCCGAACAAGTTTTCTGGAAAATGGATTTAGATAAGCGGAAAGTTGAAAATATTGTTGAAACAAACCCTCTCTTTTGGAAAATGCCTAGAAGCGTGTGTATCCTCCTAATACACCAATGCATCTTGTTCCTAGAACAATTGCCACTAAAAGCAAGACCTTAATTAGCCAATATGTTATACTTCAACTATTTGTTGATTTTGAGAAAACTTGCAAGAAAAGGATCACACCCACTGGTATTACGGAAGGAGAAAGGGTTTTGAGCAAATGAAAGAATGTTATTTAACCGAGGTCATGCCTTTCTTTAAACTTCTAAAAGATCACTTTGAGATTCTTAAAAAAGGGATAGAAACGATATGGGAATGGAAAAGGAATTTGATGCAATGATAGTTGAAGTTAGTGACTATGAGCGAGCACTAAAATATAATGAGATTGAGAGGAAGAACTTGCTTACACTAAATGAGAACTCGATTTCAATGTATTACTCAGGATGTGTTTTCACTGCTACAAATTGTTCCATTAATGCTTCCAAATTTCATGAATTATCGGTTGCTCTGAAAGTCTCCCATGATCGTGTCATTGAGCTTGAAAAACTAATTCTAACTAAGCGAGAAAATTGAACTGGATGATCGCGACAATTTGGTTAAACATTTTTCTAAACTGGAAGTTGAGCATTTTAATTTACAACTAAAATATCAACATCTTAAAGAAAATGTCAAAACCTCATATATCAAGACATCCTCGAGATGCTCCGAGTTTGATGCGCTTTTTCAAATTAACAAACGTGATGAACATATTCAAGCTCATTGCAACACGATCAAAAAGTTGAAAGCCCAAATCTCTCAATTAAAGGGTCAAACGAACAATATGACAGGCTCCCAAATGCCTCCTCCTTTAGATTCTCCGAATTCTCAAACTTTTCATCTTCAAAACTTAGTTGATGCCTTACAAAAGGAAAACAAGAGTTTTCTAGAAGAAAATGAAAAAGTTAAACGACATTTTAAAGAGTTATATGATTCAATAAAAGTCACCTTTGACCAAAACAACGAAAATCGTCTTTACAAAAGGAAATTGAGAATCGAGAGGAAATAAATGGAAGCTGCCACTTGTTTTCAATAAGAATGTTGTCTCAAAGTCACCCATAGCGCAAACATGTGACAGTTAAATATATTCCTCCTCATCTTAGGAATAATGAACATGCTTTTCATGAATCTGTGCTCACCTTAAGGATAGTCTAGAATGTCTCCGTGAGATTGTCGAAGAGGATTTCATTAACAAACCTCTTGATAGTGAAATTAGGTTTGCTTGCCTCCCGGCCAAACGATCTCAAGAGTTGCTAGAATGTGTAATTGCAACATGTCCCAAATCCTTAACCTTAGGTGCAAAAGGCAAAGCTTTGATGCCTTGTTCTATGCCTAGTTAAGCGGGAAATCCGTTCTATGCCATCTTAAGAAAGGAAACACTAATGTGCCTTCAAGTAGTTGATTCGGATATGTTAGTGCTAAGAAAGTGAACGTTAGTGTGCACGCAAAAGCTCAAATCACATCTTAGAAAGTATACACTAATGTGCCCTAGTACTTCGATCCTTGCACATCAAGTTGGGAATGCAAAAATTAGATCAACTAATGTTTCCATTCCTCTACAGAGTAATCGTGACTTTAAAGCGGCGGTCAAAGTCTCAAGACAATACAAGGAATGATAGGACCTTGCAAGCTAAGAATGTGCATTGGAAGAGAGTAGAAGACCATTCTAGGAACTTTAAGCAGGTTGAATAAAGCGAATCGTGTTGATTCTAGTATTAGCCTTAAATATGAGTAATTCAATTACGATACTATTTGCAAACCTTGTAATGATGCGCTTGAATTAATCATGAATGTGGTGTGAATGCTTTGTCTAATGCTATCAAATGCCCGCTTAAAATTGTTAATGCTAATAATAATGCAAATAAGGCAAAAGGCAAAAGCGAAAGATTGTTAGAAAGCAGTGGAAACCAAGGAAGAACTTTTATAAAGATAGGTTATTATTGGATACCTTTTGGCCATAAGAATAATCATTTTTGCTCTCAAACTGCTAAGATTATGCCCTCTAGAAAATGGATGCCTCTGGTAGAACTATTCCGTTAAGAAGTGAACATACTTTGAATAGGTCAAATCGAACACCGACATTGCATCTATTCCCAATGATTCCATTGCTTCTACTTCGATATGGATGTTTTATTTCGATGTGGGTGTTCCAATTACTGTTACTAACCAAGTGGAACCCATTCTTGCATGGGGATCCCAATTATCAATTTATCCATTCTTGTCTGCGTGTTCAGCTGAGATCATTCAAATCGTTACTGTGGTACACGGACTCGGTCTTTCCAAGCATATGACTGGAGACCGGTCATGGCTCATGAACTTCGTGAGCAAATTCATCGGACAGTTAGATTCGGTAATGATCATTTCGGTGCAATTATGGGTTATGGTGATTATGTTGTTGGTGATAGTGTTATCTCTCGAGTATACTATGTGGAAGGTCTTGGTCATAATCTACGTCTCACTGGTCAATCTGTGACTCGATCTAGAAGTAGCCTTCAGAAAACATACTTGTTTTGTTAGAGAACTTGATGGTAAGGAACTTTAAGAGGAACTGTGGTTCAAATCTTTACACCATCTCTATAGAAGATATGATGAAGTCTTCTCCAATTTGCTTGCTGTCAAAGGCTTCAAAACAAAGTCATGGTTATGGCATCGACGTCTCAATCACTTGAACTTCGGCACCATCAATGATCTCTCGAGAAAGGACTTAGTTGTAGGTTTACCTCGACTAAAGTATGAAAAGGATCATCTTTGTTCACATGTCAATTGGGAAAAAGCAAGAAGTATGCCCACAAACCCAAACCTACTAACTACATCGCAGTTCTTCATACAATTCATATGGATTTATGTGGACCAATGAGAGTCTGAGAATATCTTTGGGAAGAAATATGTGTTAGTTATAGTTGATGATTACTCTAGATTCACCTGGTCAAGTTCTTAAGGACAAAGGATGAAACTCCTGATATCATCATCAAACTCATCAAGCAGTGCGAGGTTCGACTTAACAAAACCGTCCGAATTATCCGGACGGACAATGGGCCAGGTTTGTTAACAAACAACTTAGTGAATTTTATGAAAGCATTGGAATCAGCCATCAAAGAAGTTTTCCACGAACTCCTCAACGAGAACGTGTAGTTGAAAGGCAAATCGAACTCTTGTAGAAGGCTAGAACAATCTTTGATTTACTCAAAAGTTCCAATGTTTCTCAGGGCTGAAGCTATTGCCACTGCATGCTACACACAAAATCGTTCCACGATTCACCTTTGTTCATGGAAAGACACCATATGAACTTGTCCACAACAGAAAACCTAATCTCTCTTTCCTTAGTGTGTTTGGAGCTTTGTGCTATCCAACTAATGAGGGTCAAGACTTAGGCAAACTTAGAGCTAAAGTAGACATTGGAGTATTTGTAGGGTATGCACCAAACAAAAAGGATACCGAATCTACAACAAAAGAACCCGAAACATCATGGAAACAATTCCGTTACGTTTGATGGTGGCCAGGTCAAATGCTCTGAACAATTCAGTTCGGACCGCACTTCAAATCAGTCCAATTGGTTCATCCCTTGTTCCAAACTCTTCTCAAGAAACTCCATATGTACCTCCATCCGAAGATGATTTAAGGAAATTGTTTGATCCTATGTTTGATGAACTTTATGATCCGAGTACTAATGATGTGTTGATCCCTACAGCGGTGCTCATATTCCGTGAATGAAGTCAATCCCCAGTCTCAATATCTTTAAGTCAAAGTGCCTTACTGGCGATCCTTGATCTCATCAACAAATCATCATTCTTCAAATGTACATCATGGAGAGCTGTTTACGGCATCAATGATGAAGTTAATCCCTTTGCTAATCATGAAGATGCTCCATTTGAAAACATATTTGCTCCTGAATCTTCTTGAGAACCATCCTCTTGGGAGACATGACTACTGCTACTTTGGTCCCTCAACAACTACCACAGACACCTGAAATGGACTCACGATCATCCATTAGACAACATCATTGGAAATCCTCTCGCCCAAGATCAACACGAAACAACTTGCAACCGATGCCTTATGGTGCTTCTTCAACTCGTGACTCTAAGATCGAACCAAAAGATGTTAAAACCGCCATGAATGAAGATAGCTGGTTCAATGCTATGCAAGAAGAAATTCATGAGTTTGATCGACTTGATGAATGGGAATTAGTACCGCCCAGATGTGCTATGATTATTGCTCTAAAATGGATCTTCAAAGTGAAACTTGATGAGCATGGTGATGTGTTGAAGAACAAGGCTCGATTAGTTGCTAAAGGATACCGCCAAGAGGAGGGTATAGACTTTGAAGAATCTTTTGCTCCCGTGGGTTCGAATCGCAATTAGAATCTTTTTGGCTAATGCGCAAGTAAGAACATGGTAGTCTATCAAATGGACGAAGACGGCATTCTAACGGAGATCTTAAAGAAGTCGCCTACGCCACCCAACCTGAAGGATTTGTAAATCAAGAGCATCCTACTCACGTTTATCGCTTGAAGAAGGCCCTTTATGGTTTAAAGCAAGCTCCAAGGGCATGGTATGATACGCTGTCAAAGTTTCTTCTATCAACCGGATTTAGCAAAGGAGCAGTTGATCCAACATTGTTCACCGTGAAGTCGTGCAAACATTTAATTCATGTTCAAATTTATGTTGATGATATTATTTTTGCCTCGATCGACCCAATGGAATGTGATCGTTTTTTTTAATGAAATGAGTTCAAAATTTCAAATGTCAATGATGGGACAAATGTCATTTTTCTTGGGATTACAAATTTCACAAAGTCCCTGAGGCATTTTCATAAATCAATCTAAATATGCAACTGAGATCTTAAAGAAATTTGGATTTGATTCAAGTGACCCTGTTGACACTCCCATGATTGATCGAACCAAACTAGATGAGGACCACTCGGGGATCATGATTGACCAAACAAAATATCGTAGTATGATTGGATCCTCGATGTACTCACAGCTAGTAGACCGCATATCTTGTTCGCCGTTTGCATGTGTGCTAGATACCGTGCTAAGCCTACTAAAAGCACCTTGAAGCGGTTAAACGGGTCTTCGGATTCCAAGGAACCATCAATATGGGACTTTGGTACCGAAGGACGGTATGTCACTAATACCTATGCAGATGCCGATCATGCAGATGTCAAGATACCGCCGGCACGCCCGAGGTGCTCGCTTTTGGGTGATAAGCTTGTGAGTTGGTCATCAAAGAAGCAAATGAGTACTTCTATTTCCTCTACAGAGGTGAATACATAGCCATGTCATCTTGTTGTGCTCAAATCTTATGGATGAGATCTCAATTATCCGACTATGGCTTTGAATTCAACAAAATCCTCTCAGATCGCGGATAATAAAAGTGCTATTGCTCTCTCTTGCAACAACGCTCAACACTCAAGAGCAAAGCATATCGACATTCGACATCATTTCATCAGGAACAAGTGGAAAAAGGTGTGGTGGAACTCTATTTTGTGAGGTCCAATATCGCTAGCGTACATCTTCACCAAAGCTCTTCCAAGAGAACGTTTGAGTTTATTCTTCCACGCCTTGGCTTGAAAAGCCTTCAACCGTAAAAACACTCAAACGCCTTCGTGAGGAAGACGAGGAGTAAAGGTCTATCTTCATCTATCTCTTGTATATATCTATTCGAAATCAAAATACAAAATTATAAAACCTTCAAAACCATAAAAATCAAAAATCTTCAAAAATCTTCAAAA
>OU343221.1:124489939-124662790 GCA_910596185.1 Chrysanthemum makinoi | reverse complement strand
CACCTTCAGAAGTACCTTTAAGAAAACCTTTTCAACATACTGCTAAACCTTTTTGGGATAATTTTGGTCAAAATAGTTTTCATCATTCACCTAGAAGACATGACAGGTTTGGTCATACATATAGAAGAAGAAACTTTGGAATCACATATCAAAAACTTTGTTTTGTTTGTTTTAGTCCTACTCATTTGATTAAGGACTGTAACTTACATTCAGAGTACTTAAGTAAGTTCCCTAAGAATAGAACAGACAACCAAAACCAAAGTCTAGACCACTTGGAATCATTCACATAGGGTTAATCATAGAAACTTCTCACCAGAATATAGGTACCCTCACCAGAGAAGACCCTTTTCAAAACCTCCAGTACCCTTCAATACTTTCCATGGTACTGATAGGCCAAGACCAGTACTTTCTTAAAGGACTGCTCAGTTTTCACCAAACACCTCTTGGAATAGGAACCCTAGGAGATCAAACTACTATCAATCTAGAAGGCGTTACAACTCCAAGAGAGTATTTAGATCTAGAGACTCTTCACCAGAAGGTAAAACTCAATGGGTTAAGAAAGAAAGTACTGATGATGAACAAACAGTACTTTCAACAAGTACTGCTGTAATAGTGATTTTTGATGCAGATGATTTTGTTGAAAATAAAAAGGAGGTTTTTGTTGAAAAAGAAACTTTTTTGAAAATCCACGAAGTTTTGAAACAAAAGATAATGCTTGATTCTGTCTACAAAAACTGTGAACATTACATACTTAAGGAATTTGAGTATGTTACTCCACAAGGGGAACACAAGTCAGTAATGGCTTGGGTTCCTCACACTAATTTTTTATCTTTGTGCAGGGCAACAGAAGAAGCTTAAAATCATCTTATTGTGGATAGTGGTTGCTCTGGAAGCATGACAGGAGACAAGGAGATTCTGTCAGGTTTTAGGCCATATTGTGGAGGAAGAGTTGCATTTGGGAATGATGATAGTGGAGGAATAATTAGTGGGAAAGGAACTATCAAGTCAGGAAGCATAGATTTTGAGAATGTTAGATATGTAAAGGAGCTCAAATTCAACCTTTTGTCAGTCTCTCAAATCTGTGACAAAAAGCATCCTGTGTTATTCACTGACCCAGAATGCCTCATACTTTCATTTGAATTCAAGCTTGATGATGATAATTTGGTGATACTCAAAGTACCATGAACTAATGATGTGTACAGTTTGGATATGAAGAGTCTTCACTCTTTAGAAAGAGCTACATGTTTAGTAGCAAAGGCATCACTTGAAGAAGCACATCAGTGGCATAGAAGATTGAGCCATGTGAATTATAAGAATATCAACAAATTGGTCAAAGGAATTTTAGTTAGAGGTTTACCTTCAAAGACTTACAAGAATGATCACTCCTGTTTGGCATGTAAGAAGGGTAAACATCATAGAGCTTCTTGCAAGAAGCTTGAGGAAAGGACTATTAGAGAACCATTGGAGCTGTTACATATGGATCTATTTGGTCCTGTATCTGTTACAAGTTTGAACAAGAAGAAGTACTGCTTAGTGGTGACAGATGATTGCAGTAGATTTAGTTGGGTATTTTTCTTGGGATTTAAGGATGATACTTTTGATACTATTCATGATCTAATAATAGCACTTGAAAACCAACTGAGATTGAAAGTTAGAAGTATTAGATGTGACAATGGAACTGAATTCAAGAACAAGCTTGTGGATGAATTTTATGCTAACAAAAGAATCAAGAGGGAGTTCAGTATTGCCAGAACACCACAGCAGAATGGTGTTGCAGAGAGAAAGAATAGGACTTTGATAGAAGCAACCAGAACAATGCTTGAGGACTCACACTTACCTATTCAATTCGGGCTGTTGTAAGTACCTTTGCTATGTACTTAACAGAGTATCAATCACCAAACCACAGATGAAGACACCTTATGAGTTGCTGATGGGAAACAAACCTATCTTCGATTTATGAAGCCTTTTGGATGCCCTCTCACTATTCTTAATACAATTCTGGGTAAATTTGATGGCAAGTCAGAAGAAGGTTATTTATTGGGCTACTGCACCAACAACAAGGGATTTAGAGTGTACAACAGAGTCACTAAGAAGGTTCAAGATTGTCTTCATGTTTAGTTTTTGGAAGATCAAGAAAATCAAAAGGGTAAAGGTCCTGATTGGATGTTTGATCTCGAAGTTTTGACTCCTTTAATGAATTATTAGAAGTGATGGTCATTCACGATTAGGAACTTTGTAACGTGTGTTAGATATCGTGATAGAATAGTCATCGGGCTCGTGGATTGGGCTAAGCTAATTGGTTAAGAGTTAAGCTATTCTAGACATTTATAAGCTTAAGAATCCCAAGCCCAATCCAAGTCCAAACCGAGCCCATGGAAAGCCTTTAGGGCATCAAGTCCCTTGGACTATAAATACCCCTCAAATGGTCATTTGAGGGGTGTGCTAAAGTGTGTGTGTGTTGATTTTCTCTCTCAAGGAATATACAACTTATTGTGTTTATCTTTATCCTCTACACATACACGGTTTTGTTTAAAACATCAAGTCACCATCTTTCTTATCTTTTCTTTCTTTATATGCTTTACGTTTGTGTTGGGTTGAACGTTTTCTATGCGTAGCGTGGTAGCGTGTGTTACGTTTGTTGGGTTTGCTTGGTAAAGTGATAAGGTTGATATATCTTAGGTCCTACAATTGGTATCAATCGCCTAACAATGGTTTAGGAGTGTTTTGGTTGAAGTTTTTTTGTGGTGTTACGCGTAGTTTCGTTCTCAAAAGTGTCACGCGCAAAGCTTTAATTTTTGCAATTTAAAATTCAAGATTCTTGTGGTTTAAGGTTTATTTGGTGCTAAAGTTTTAGTTTTTGCAAAAAGTTCGAAGCTTTGGGTCTTTTAAGTTTGAACTCGTGTTATTGAAGGTGGTCATTTCTACTCGTAACTTTTATAAGCACTTTGGGTGAAAAAGGTCAAAAGATTTGTGTTATTGGAGTGTTTTTAAGGCTATCTTGCAAAGAAATCGTTTGAATCATTGGAAATTTTTTACGAGTAGGTCAAAACCCTAGTTCTACTCATAAGAAAGTCAACTACGCATAAGGCTCTACTCGTAACTTTTTGGTGCAGATTCTTCGAGCTTAAACGGTGACTCAGTGCTTCCCTCACTTGGATAAGTTTGTGGAACACTTCGACTTTTGGATATCTCTTACCTGTGATAGTGTAAAGGATTTTTGGGCAAAACCTAATCTTACGCATAAGTTTCGACTTACAGCGTAGAATACTTCGCAGCATAAGCATTTTTCTTACGCTAAGTTTTCCTACGCATAAGCTAAATCTTACGCATAACTCTTTCTACTCGTAACTTTAAACTTACGCATAAGATCCTCGCCTAAGAATCCTACGCCTGAATCCTACGCCTAAGAATCCTACATAGCTACGCATAAGTCCTACTCGTAACCATTTCCTACTCGTAACTTCAGTTCTCTCCGCCTAAGCTTTTTCTTCCCATAAGGTTAAAAAAAATAAAAATAAAATAAAAATTCAATTTTTGAGGAGACTAAACGTTCAATTTTTACGCGAAATTCAAATTTTGGTTTAACTGTGAAAATTTTGGTCAAAAATTCAAATTTTTGGGCCTAAATTCAAATTTTTCGGGTCAAATTTGGCGTCAAAATTGTCATAACTCAAAATTTTCATACGACCTTAGAATTGATTTTTATAGTAAATTTCAAATTTTGGGAGAAATTTTTTTAAATAAGAACCAAGGTTCGATGCGACTTTGAATCACCTCAAGAGGTTTAATCTTCATCAACACAACTCCTTTATCGTTGAATCGATCCTACATCAACTTTATCAGATCATACCTTCATCAATGGCTACTCAACAAGACATTCATGCGGCCGGTGCTGAAAACCGACCTCCTATGTTGGCAAAAGGTGGTTATCTTCAATGGACAAGTCGTATGCTTCGTTACATCAAGACCAAACCTAATTGAAAACTCATGATTAAATCCATTCAGGATGGACCTTTCAAGCCTCGACAAGTTCATGTACCTGGAAATGCAGATGCAACACCTCCGTCAACCATCTTCGTCTTCATACGAATCTGAATACACTGCAGAGGATCAGAAACAAGTCGAAGCAGATGACATGGCAATTCATATTATCTAACTGGGTTTACCTATAGACATCTTTCTTTGCGGTGAGCCATTGTGAAACTGATTTCGATATGTGGGAACGTGTTAGACGACTTTGTCATGGAACAAAAATTGGTCATCAAGACATGGAGAACAAGTTGCTAACTGAATGGGAAAAGTTCACATCTACACCAGGAGAATCCATTGAATCCTACTATGGAAGGTTTTGCACTTTGATGAATGAGCTAATCGAAACAAGTGACACAGAACTATCGTTCAACACATCAAGTTCCTGAACAATCTTCCAGAAGAATGGGGACGATATGTCACTATTGTCAACCAAACAAAAGACTTACATCAGGTGAACTTTGATCAACTAACCGATTTTCTGAAACAAAACCAAGCTGAAGTGAATGAAGTCAGGAAAGAAAGATTGGCAAAGAATCATGATCGATTGGCACTCATTGCAAAGACTCAACCTTCAGTGAATACACAACAACAAGCTTCATCACCTTCCAACAACAACAACTTGCAGCAATACATTCCACAACCACAACAACAATTCTATCCACAAGAACAACAAGTCTTTCAACAACAGTATCCACAAGACCAGGAACAAGGAATCACAGATCTCGAATCTGATCAAGAAGACCCTATGTCCCAAATACTTTCTCTCTTGGGAAAAGTAATCAAAGGTCGCTATTCCACACCTACTAACAACAACCAAAGGATATCATCAAACACTCGCAACAGGCAAATTGCTCAACCGGGAGTGAATATGGGTCATCAAGGACAAATGGTTGGAGTTATTGGGAATCAGCAGGGATATGCTACTGGATTTCGTATGGGTAATCAAGCGGTTCCGTATCAGGGTAATCAGTTGGGTTAGAATGTTGGAAATCGATGGACAGAATGTTAGGAATAGAGCATGGGTAATCGAGAATGGGTATGTTGTAGCTTCAGTCGTTGGGAATTATGGAAATGTGCATCAGGGTAATCAGATTAAGTGTTACAACTATCAAGGAGTGGGTCACATGGCAAGAAACTGTCCCACTAAGCCGCACAAAAGAATGGTGATTATCTTGGAAAGCTGCTCTGTAGCAGATAAGCAAAAGCGGGATTCAGTTGAGTCTTGAAATTGACTTTTTTGCTATTGTGGATGAATTGGAAGACCTCGAGGAACTCAATGCGAATTGCATCTTCATGGCAAATCTTCAGGAAGCTAAGTATGACACTGAGTCAGACTCACCTCCTGTCTATGACGCCAATACAGTATCTGAGGTACCAATCATTGATCCATGTTATAACAATGTCATATCTGATGTGTTTACTCATGACGAACAGAATTCTGTGACGCCAACACCCACTTATGATACATACCTGGACAATCCGAGTTGTAGCAATACGAACTCAGAAACTCCATATGTGGATCAAGTGGAGGCGTGTGGCACAAAATCTGAGACCGATGAGGAAACACGTGCTTATGTTGAATCATTAATCAATCAATGTGGCATTGAAGTTGAGAAAGTTAGAACGGTCAATCGCGAAGTTAAGGCGGCGAATGCTAAATTGACGCCGAGCTTGAGAGTTAC
The DNA here is from genome assembly GCA_910596185.1 of Chrysanthemum makinoi. NCBI lineage: Eukaryota > Viridiplantae > Streptophyta > Magnoliopsida > Asterales > Asteraceae > Chrysanthemum > Chrysanthemum makinoi. Next base: position 124,657,076 of record OU343221.1, on the reverse strand, counting down.
AAAGAACGCGCCAGAGCCTATGAATTTCATACAAACAAAATTTCAGAGTTAGAAAGTGGTTATCGAGATTCTGTTTTTAGAGAAAAAGATTTGCAACTCAAGTATGACACACTTGATGTGAATCTGAATTTGAAAATCAAATCTTTAAACAAGGAAATTTCGGATCTAAATGACCAACTTTCTAAACAAAAAGCAGCATTTCTGATCTTGAAAAGAGAAGAAACAGTTGATTGCTGATTTTGCAAAACGATAAGATTCTCTTCTTGATGAAATTCTCGATAAAACGGAAAAAATCAAGAAATTGGATAATTTGCTTCTTACAAGGGTCATTCGCTATGACAATCAAGATGCTTTCTAATCAAGTAAATCCGAATTTTCATACTACAAATAAAATGGCTCTTGGTAACTCACCTCTGGTTTCCTCAAAAGCTCAGAAATCTCAGAATGTGTTGCACAATGGAAAACCTTTGCATGAACCTATATTTGTGCATGATTCTCTTGAAACGTTGGAACTATCTGAGGAGAGTAGATCAAAATGAAACAAAAACATCCGGAAATCAAACCAATTGATTATAACACATGGAACAAAATAAATGGTATTTCGTTTGTTTCTCAATCAACGTTTTCCACCAAACCAAGTGTTTCAAACAAAGTGTCAACACCAGTTTCAAAACCAGTTTCAAAACCAGTTGTTGTCTCCAAATCTCTTTCGAACATTGAACAAATGTCTTCAAACAATCCTTTTAACACAAGTGATGCCAGAGTATTTGGAAAATGTGAAAATGAGAATTACAGATCTTCAAGAGACCGTTAAAACTAAAACCAATATTACAACAAACATCCGGTTTAATAGTTTTGATATTGAACAGAAAAAGTTTTTTGAAACTCAAATTGCCCTCAGTGACTATCAACTCAAGGGTAATTCATTTTGAACAAGCCTTTTTGAAAGAAACGAGTGACTTTGTCAAGGACCATAAATCCCTGGTAAAGCAAGCTAATGAAAGTGTTGAACACATCAAAGTTTTGGAAAATCTAAATGATTCACTCTTGGAAGATGTTCTGACTACTGATATTATGTCCATCATTTTGCAAACATATTCTGTTGAAGATCATGAAAGACTCGGATGAGACCTCGAAATTGTTTCAAAATATGAAAAAGCTCTTGAAAAAGAAAATGTGTCATATTTTAAACAACTTGATCGAAAAACTGAGGAATGCAAATATGACAAATTGTCGTATGAGCGTGCCTACAATGACATGAAAGCGAAAAATGATCTTTTGAGGGCTCAGCTGGAAAGTCAAAAAGGAAAGGCAGTGGATACTGTGATTAAAAACCATTGACTGCAGGAAAGCAAATGTTCCCAAACCGATTTCCAAACCAAAAATGTCTGTTTCTATGCCTCTTCCAAAAGTCAATGAGAAAAATGTTTCATCAAAACCAGTCACTCCACCTGCCCTACCTAAACAAAATGTTTGAAAAAGGCGGTTATCGAGAAACCAAAGTTTTAGCACCTGGCCTTTTTAAGATGAGTACCACTAATGCGTCTGCCTCCACATCTAAAACATATGGAAAAAACGACATAAGTTTAGAAAAGCACTCTAAAGAGACTAGGAAAGCTGAAACCACCTCCCTTCATAAAAATGTGAATCCTAATGCGTGTGCCTTACTTTCTACAAGACTAGAAAGCACCTCTAGGAGCAGCAGACTAAAGCCTAAGAGCAATACAAGGAACAATAGAGTCTCGCATGCCTCTAGGAGTAGTAGCTTGAATAAAGAAAAGAAAGTAGAAGAACACCCTAGGAATTTACAGCTTTTGAATAAGAAAGACATTTCATCTGAATGAACTGAAACTATGAAAGTCTAATGAATGTGTTGAATCTCTTTGTTTAACTTGCAAGAAATCTTTAAATGTTCAAGATGATTGTGTTTCTAAGAATGTGAATGATAAGCCTATTAAGAAGAACGTCCCAAAAAGTAATTACGCTAAAAGAGTAGGAAGACTAGTTGCAAAACTTAGGCTTTACACTACTGACAGGAACAAACGTGTATACTTTAGGGATGATATTTGGAAACCCACAGGTAGAACTTTCACACTCCAGAATGGAACAATGAGTGATAAACCAGACTTCCCTGTAGAAAACCTCTCTGAGTGTGATCAGGATTTTACCTCTAACCCAAAGGAACCAAAATCAAAACGGTTTCCACAATATTCGTTTTCTGTTACTGGCAGGTTATCGAAATTTGTCTTTGGATCGTCGACTCGGGTTGCTCCACCAATGCCGGGAATCTGAAGCTGTGATCAATTTCGTCGGAAATTCATGAGAACCGTATGCTTTGGAAATGATCATGTAGCAGCTATCATGGGTTATGGAGATCTACCTTTTGAAAATTATTTGATCACTCGAGTTTACTATGTTGAAGGGTTGGGACACAATTTGTTTTCAGTCGGGCAGTTCTGTGATGCAGATTTAGAGGTTGCTTTTAGGAAAATGCTTGCTTCGTTAGAAACTTGGATGGCACTGATCTCTTAACTGGAATCGTGATACAAACTTGTATGCTATCGACATCAATCAAATGGCCTCTTCATCACCAATATGTCTTATGACGTGCATCTGGAACACAGTCTGGTTGTGGCATGAAAGGTTATCATCTCAATTTGACACCATCAACAATCTCACCAAAGACAACATCGTCAACGGACTTCCAAAGTTCAAATACACCAAGGATCACTTATGTCCATCATGCGAACAAGGAAAAGCAAAAGAGCATCATATAAACCCAAATCCATACCTAGTTCGGAAGCAAAGTTGCATATGTTGCACATGGACTTATGTGGCCCAATGAGAGTTGAAAGCATTAATGGGAAAAAGTATATTCTTGTCATCGTCGATGATTATTCAAGATATACATGGGTTAAGTTTCTGAGATCAAAAGACGAAGCACCAAGCATCATCATCACCTTTCTGAAACGTATTCAAGTACTTCTTCAAACTCCAGTAAGGGTTGTAAGAACAGAAAACGGCACTGAATTCACTAATCAGGAGTTAAGATCTTATTTTGAAGATGTTTGAATCACACATCAGACATCAGTTGTTAGAACTCCACAGCAGAATGGGGTAGTTGAAAGAAGAAATAGAACTCTTGTGGAAGCTGCTCGCACAATGCTAATCTATTCTAGTGCACCGTTATTTCTATGGGTTGATGATGTTGCCACTGCTTGTTTCACTCAGAACCGATCCTTATCCATCAAGATTCAATAAAACCCCATATGAGCTTGTGAACAACAGGATATCTCTTACTTTCACGTGTTTGGTGCTTTGTGCTATCCTACGAACGACAGAGAAGATCTAGGTAAACTGAAAGCAAAAGGTGATATTGGAATCTTCATTGGATATTCAGATAACTCGAGGGCATTCAGGGGTGTATAACAGAAGAACTAGGAGGATCATGGAGACGATGAATGTGAAGTTTGACGAACTTTCACAGATGGCTTCTAAGAGACTCGCTCTAGAACCCGCACTAAACCGCGACTTCTGAACACATCCGTTCAGGACTCGTACCTCAAAGAGCTCAATCAACTTCGTTTGACAATCCTAAAAAACAAGAATGGGAGAATTTCTTCGAGTTAATGTTCGATGAATACTATGGTGGAACCTCGACAAATGCATCAAACCATCATTCCGCTGCACCTGCTCAAAATCATCCTCCACCACCAACAGAAGATGCATCTACAACGGTCGAAACCAATGCACCAATTCCATCTACATCATCTACATCTACTACAGTTATTGCACCCGTTCTACCAGCAGTTGATGAGCAAAACCAAAACCGAAACGATGCAACGTTAGATGAAGACTTATTTGAAAACCCGTTTGCTACGGAATCAGCTGAATCATCTTCTAGCTTACGAGAACCATCTACTCGCATACGTTTAACCAACGGTATCCTTCTACTCTAAAGTGGACTAAAGACCATCCAATTGAACAAGTTATTGGTGAACCTTCAAGGCCAATTCAGACGAGACGCCAACTTGCCACCGATTGCGACTTATGCATTTATCTTTGCTCAATTAGCAATATAGAGCTAAAGAACATTCGAGGCAATGGCAGATCTCGCATGGATAGAAGCAATGCAGGAGGAACTTCTTCAATACCGTCTACATGACTCTTGGGAAATGGTTCCAAGACCCATTGACGTTCGTGTCATTGATCAAAATGGTTATGGAAGAACAAACGGGATGAAGAAATGACAGTCATTCGCAACAAAGCTCGTCTTGTGGCCAAAGGATATAGACAAGAGGAAGGGATAGACTTTGAAGAGTCATTCGCGCCGGTAGCTAGACTAGAAGCAGTCAGTTTTCTTAGCCTCGCCGCAAAAACATCACGGTTTATCGATGGACATTAAGACCGCGTTCTTGAATGGAACTCGAAAGAAGAGGTGTACGTGAGTCAGCCTGAAGGCTTCATAGACATGAATCATCGGACTATGTCTACAAACTCAAAAAGGCAATCTATGGATTGAAACAAGCTCTGAGAGCGTGGTATGATGAACTGTCCTCTTTCCTTATCCAAAAATTTCACCAAAGCACAGTTGATCCTACCTTGTTTACACAAAAAAATGCAAAGACATTTTGATTGTTGATTTACGTGGGCGACATCATCTTTGGGTCCACTAATCCGAATCTTTCAAAACATTTTGAAAATCTCATGAAAAGTAAATTTGAAATGTCCATGATGGGGAACTAAAATTCTTTCTTGGTTTACAAATACATCAATTCCCTCGTGGAATTTTTATAAATCAAGCTAAATACACAACTGAGATTTTGAAAAATCATGGTATGGATAATTGTGACTCGGTCGGAACACCAATGGTAACTTCACCAAAATTGGAACCGATTTGTTTGGGAAACCTATTGATCCGAAGAAATATCGGAGCATGATTGGTTCTCTCATGTACCTCTACTGCTAGTCGACCAACTATTCATTTTGCTGTTTGCTTATTAGCACGGTTTCAGGCAAAGCCTACCGAACTGCACGTCAAAGAGGTTAAACGGATCTTTCGGTACCTGAAGACATCCATTCACATGGGACTTTGGTATCCGAAGGAATCGGATTTGATCTAATTGCTTTTTCAGATGCAGACCACGCAGGTGATCAAGTTACAGCAAAAGTACATCTGGAGGAGCACAATTTTTGGGTGAAAAGTTAGTAGTCGGTCTTCAAAGAAACAAGATTGCCTGCACTTTCAACCGCTGAAGCTGAGTATGTGTCTCTAACTGCGTGTTGTGCTCAAGTTCTATGGATGAGAACACAACTCACAGATTATGGCTTTACTTTCGATAAAATACCTATGTATTGTGACTCGAAAAGTGCCATAGCCATATCATGCAATCCTGTTCATCACTCAAAGACTAAGCATATCCGTGTCCGCTACCACTTCATCAAAGAGTACGTCGAAAATGGTACTGTTGAATTATTCGTCGTGAAGACTGATTACCAACTCGCCGATCTATTAACTAAAGCCCTTCCAAAAGAAAGGTTTGACTATTTAGTTCGACGAATTGGAATCAATAACCCCCCGAGGAGTTAGAACGTCTTCTCGAATCTTCTTGAAAATGATTTTCCAACAAGCTTATTTGTAAATATTTTTGAAAAACAAAATACTAAATTTGAAAAACCAACAAAAGCAAAATATAAAAATATAAAATTTTCAAAAATACAAAAACAATATAAAATCAAAAATCCAAAATATTCTTCTCACGACATGTCTCTCGTATAATCGATATTCTGTACGTTTCTAGAAATGTCATTCAACAATGATACGGGTATGCAGATGCTTGGCGAGTTCTTTAATTGTTTTCTAAAACATGTCGTTTCTCAAAATTTCTTCATTAAATGGCTTTCGTATACATCATACGAAACCGGACTAAAATAATGACTTTTGATTATTTTCAAATCAAAAGCGTGCTTTTATAGAAAAATCAAGTGTACGCTTGATTGCACTACCTTTAAAACTGGTGAGAAATCATCATCATCTTGAGCACCTTTTCAAGATTGTTCAAAAGATTTTCAAAATCTTTCAAAATATATTGTGCTCAAGATAACTCCCTCTAAAACCCTTTAATTGATTATGCTTTATTAAAGGGGAGTATAAAACTAAAATGTTCCAAATTCATGCTTAAATCAAATCCGTTTGTCTCCCCAAAAGATTCTAAAATGTTTTTTAATCCGTTGATATCAAAAATATCACGATTATGCTATTTTGAGGGGAGGCGTGATTAAAATGTGATAAAAAATGCTTAATGATCGGTGTTTGAATCTCACAATGAGCTCGACTCAGACGGAACCAATGAATTGACGGGAATCTAAGTTAGTAAATGTACCATCTCGAGAAACTTGTGATAGATATTCACCTTCATGGGTCTAACCTCCTTTTCAAAGAGTGTTTACAACTTCAAGTTAGTTATTAGAGCTAGTTGTCACCTAAAACTGACAATGGAACTCTCTAACTAGGCAACGTAACCGTGTCTCGTGGGGAATTGTCTATCATGAGCCGATCAATTCAAAAAGGTGCGAACTCTACCCTCTATGTGCAATTTCTTTCAAAACTTATAAGCATGTGAAGGGGAGTGTTTGAAAATATAAAACTAGCGGAGTGTCTCAAACATGTTTTCTATCATAAACACTCTGTGAGATTTTCAAGAAAAATGGTTTTATGGCAACATGGGACAGTCATGGAGTTATAAGGTGACTAAGGATAGGAAATTCGTCCTATGATCCGCCAGAGGCGGGAGGGATCTACCCAAAGACATCACCAATAGTTTAGTATTAGAAGTCCTTAGGTATGATTGAAAAAAGAGTAATGTGAGAAAGGAGAAAGAAGGGGTTGAAGAATTAAAAAGAAATGTGAAGAAAGGGTGAAAAGAAATAGCCCTCCATATTCAACCTTAGGGCAGAAACCGGGTTCAATACATATGCTCTGGTTGTCACTAAATGACCTGGTATTGAAGACAAAGATGTCATGGACCCAATGACGCACTGCACTAAACCTTCTAGCCACTCAATTCCTCTTAAAAGGATTTGTTTCATTCTCACTGGGAACCCTACATAATCTATTGACTTTCTCTTAGAGATCGTTGATATTGAAGAAGGAGACCCTCTCCCTAGTCTCCGCTCAGGAAAACCAAAATGCACTAATTGAGTCTAGAGCCACGAGATTCATCAAGATCTCATAGGCATGACATCTCATCGCATTGTTCTTCAATAAGGGCACAAGTGATACATTCTAGAGTCCTACGCAGGTCTTAGCAATCTGCCAAAACATTTATGAGAAGTTTCATCTGTCATCTTCGGTGATTGAATGAAAATTCCTGCCAGGGTCAACATCAAACAGCCGATGCAGAGTCACCGGTAATTCCTCGTGGATTACGCAGTAGTGTGTCTCAAACGGTCTACAGTCGTGGGGATGATGTGTGCCTCAGCGACTCATCTGAATTGTAGATGTACTTCGGTATATCACGTTATCTCACTTGTGGGACTCCAGTTCAGGAACGGCCTTTGTGAGAATTAGAGATGTGTTTTCACTATCTTTGTTAACACCCTCGAAATTCAAACTTGTAAGTGCCGGAATCCAATTATTACTAACATGTTTTATGTTTTCTTCTTATGGAAGCTCCGGAGCGGATGGATCGTGAAGACTCGCCACATGCTCATACCAACAACACATGAAAGTTCTCATCAAAATCAAAGGCAAATCAAAGTTAAAGATGATTCTTCGTCAATGTCAAAGAATCTACAAAGTTAAAGACTAGAACTTTCATTGGAAACTCAAAGTCAAATAGAAGTGTGAGCATGGTGGAGAAAGATGTGGAGACACCAAACCAACGAAGTTGACAATGGCAGAACAACACATTATCGATCACAAAGCATGTAGGAACAAAGAATCAAGACTATTCTATATCTACGCACAAAGTTCAAGCTCGAAAAGTAAAGACCAAATCAAGTTGAGCATCATTTGAATGACCACCCCTTAGGGGGAGATTGTTAGCCTTAATAGTTTATATTAGAAATGATGGTCATTCACGATTAGGAACTTTGTAACGTGTGTTAGATATCGTGATAGAATAGTCATCGGGCTCGTGGATTGGGCTAAGCTAATTGGTTAAGAGTTAAGCTATTCTAGACGTTTATAAGCTTAAGAATCCCAAGCCCAATCCAAGTCCAAACCGAGCCCATGGAAAGCCTTTAGGGCATCAAGTCCCTTGGACTATAAATACCCCTCAAACGGTCATTTGAGGGGTGTGCTTGAAAGTGTGTGTATGTGTGTGTATTTTCTCTCTCAAGGAATATACAACTTATTGTGTTTATCTTTATCCTCTACACATACACGGTTTTGTTTAAAACATCAAGTCACCATCTTTCTTATCTTTTTCTTTCTTTATTAACTTTTCGTTTGTGTTGGGTTGAACGTTTTCTACGGTAAGCGACAGTAACGTCGGTGTTACGTGTGTTGGGTTTGCTTGGTAAAGTGATAAGGTTGATATATCGTAGTGGTCCTACAATGTTCCTGTTAGAGAAGAGAATCAACCTGTACACACTGGAGAAGAGGAACAGTATGTTGTTCATGGAGTCCATATTAGACCAGATGGTGTTCATGATGAAGAACCTAAAACTGCTGAGACAGAGAAAAGTCCTGATGAGCCAAAATACTCATTGACTGTTGAGGATCAATCTATTCAAGATGAACTTAATCAGATGCTTCTTCAAGATGTCTTAGCACATTCTTATACAGATGATCAAAGAAGAGCTTATGAAAAAGCAAAGAAAAACTAAATATGCAGTACTCTCCAGTACTTTGGGCGGTACATTTTGACCAAAAGTCTTTAACACTTTCAAATTACAGCACTTTGGATGATTTAGCTGATCCTACCATGCCTGGATTAGAAGATACTGATGATGAGTTTGAAGATGAAGGTATTTTCTCAGATTCCAATGAAGATGCTGATTTCACTAATTTGGATGATACTTATGAGTTCCACGGTCTCCAAACTTAGAATTCATAAGAATCATCCCTCTTGATCATGGTCCTTAACTTCTGGAGTGATGACTAGCACAAGAGCTAAGAGTTTTTCTAAACCCCATAATGCTCTCATAGCTTTGTACTTATAAACAAACAGACTGAATCATAAGGACCATCAAACATGTCTGTTTACTTGTTTTATCTCTCAAGAAAAGAGCCCAGAATATTGCACAGCATTGACTAAAGAAAATTGGGTTGAAGCTATGCAAGAAGAACTGCTACAATTCAGACTTCAAGAAGTTTGGGTATTATGTGATCTTCTTGATGGTAAGAATGTCATTGGTACAAGATGGGTGTTCAGTGTCAAGAGAGATGAAAGAGGGAATTGTTGGAATCACTCCTAAACCTTAACCAAGTGTTAGTGATTAACATGTAATAGTTAGCTTATTATGGCCTTTATGTTTGTTATTAGCCTTAGGCTTATGTAGAAGGCCCATAAGCCTAGGCCTAGTCCAATAAGGAAAATGATGGGAACTAGGAGTGTTGCCGTAGCTTCCCTCCTATAAATACTCTTGTATAACCCTCACTTGAGGGTTGGTTGTTCAATTTACTCTTTCACATACATCTACGCATAACCGGTCATTGTATTTCGTGTGTGTGTGTTTTGGTTTATTGTTCAATCGCCTCTCTATCTTTCTATTAAGCTTGTGTTGTAAAACTAGTGACCTACTTGAGTGGTATCAATTGCCTAATAGTTGGGTGAATCGTTATTGCTTTTGAAGTAAGTTTTGATTAACTACTTGCGTAGAGAATAACGTGATACTTTGGTTCGCTTAAAAAATAGTTTTTACTTTTAATCAAGATTCTTGTACTTTCAACGTTTAAGGTGTTAAAATACTGTTTTTGGCAAAGCGTTTCAACCTTTACGGCGTTAGTTTACGTTTTTAGCTTGTTTTGTTCGTGGGTTTTAAACCTACGCGTAACCGTTTGGAGAAGCTTTTTGATCACCAAGAAGTTTCACACTTTTGTGTCATTTGGGTGTTAATGAAGCTATTTCATCCCTGCTTGGTTTAGAAACATTAAGGCAAATCATTTTCTGGTAATCTTCACGGCGTATCAAAACCTAATATTACGCGCCAACTTTATCCATAGTTTGATCTTCAGTTTCGTGGTTTCTCCGTGTTTTCTTGCTTGGATAGAAGCCTGTAAAAATACGTTGACTTTTGTGGATTATCTTTTGCATGGTATAAAAAGTGTTGAAAAAACCTAAACTGCATAAGCATAAAGCTTATGCGTAAGTATCACCATAAGATTCATGTTATTCCCCTTTATCACGTATACCTTATCACTTTACCAAGCAAACCTGCTAAACACGTAACAGTTATGGTAGATGAGAAAGAAAGAAAAAAGATTAAGAGGTTGGTGACTTGATGTATATTCGTGTATATATGTTTAGAGGTAGAGAAGAAAGATGAAAACAATAAGTTGTTATATTGCTTCAAAGAAAAACACACACACACACACACTCAAGCACACCCCTCAAATGACATACTTGAGGGGTATTTATAGTACAAGTAGAAGATGCCCTAAGGCTTGGCCATGGGCCTTGTATGGGCTTCGTATGGATTGGATTGGACATGGATTGATATAAGGCTAGCTTAACTAAACTAATACCCATTTAGCTTAGTCCAATCCACGAGCCCTTTGACTATTCTATCACGATATCTAACACACGTTACAAAGTTCCTAAACGTGAATGACCATCACTTCTAATAAAACTATTAAGGCTAACAATCTCCCCTAAGGGGTGGTCATTCAAATGATGCTCCACTTGATTAGGTCTTTACTTTTCTTGAGCTGAACTGTGTAGATATAGAATAGTCTTGATTCTTTGTTCCTTCATGCTTTGTGATCAATAATGTGGTTTGTGCGCGTTGTCAACTTCGTTGGTTAGGTATCTCCACGTTTTTCTCCACCATGCTCACACTTCTATTTGTCTTTTGGTTACCAATGATGTAGTTCTCGAGTCTTTAGATTCATTGACGAAGAATCATCTTTAACTTTGTGTAGCCTTTGATTATGATGAGAACTTTCATGTGTTTTGGGTATGAGCATGTGGCGAGTCTGCACGATCCATCCGCTCCGGAGCTTCCATAAGAAAACATAAAACAGGTTAGTAATAAGCGGATTCCGGCACTTACAAGTTTGAATTTCGAGGGTGTTAACAGCATAGTGTGAAAACGTGTCTCTAATTCTCACAAAGGCCGTTCCTGAACTGGAGTCCCACAAGTGAGATAACGAGATATACCGAAGTACATCTACAGTTCAGATGAGTCGCTGAGGTACACCGAAGCATCACCCCACGACTGTAGACCGTTTGAGACACACGTAATCCACGGAGAGTTACCAAAGTGACCTGCTGTCAGGCGCTTGATGTTGACCACAGCCGAGAATTTCCATTCAATCATTGAAGATTACAGGTTTAAAACTTTATATAAATGTTAAGCGGGGTGCTAAGATGCGTAGGACTCTAGAATGTATCACTTGTGTCCTTATTGATGAACATAAAGCGATGTCATGTCAAGTGTTCCTATGAGATCTTTTGATGAATCTCGTGGCTCTAGACTCAATTAGTGCATTTTGGTTTTCCTGGGCGGAGACTAGGGAGAGGGTCTCCTTCTTCAATATCAACGATCTCTAAGAGAAAGTCGATAGATTATGTAGGGTTCGGTGAATGAAACAAATCCTTTTGAGAGGAATTGAGTGGCTAGAAGGTTTAGTGCAGTGCGTCCTTTGGGTCCATGATCTTTGTCTTCAATACGGTGTCATCTAGTGAACGATAGCGGAATGAATTGAACCGGTTTTTACGCCCTAAGGTTGATTATGGAGGGCTATATCTTTTCACCCTTTTTCATTACTTTTCTTTTTAATTCTTCAACCCCTTCTTTCTTCTTTCTCACATTACTCCTTTTTTCAATCATACCTAAGGACTTCTAATACTAAACTATTGGTGATGTCCTTGGGTAGATCCCTCCGGCTCTGGCGGATCATAGGACCAGTTTCCTATCCTTAGTCACCTTATAACTCCATAGTACGCCTATTGTTGCCATAAAACCATTTTCTTGAAAATCTCTCAGAGTGTTTTTGATAGAAAAACATGTTTGGAACCTCCGAGAGTTTTATATTTTGAAACACTCCCCTTCACATGTGCTTATAAGTTTTGACGAAATCGCATGGGGTAGAGTTCGCACTTTTGAATTGATCATTTTAAATGAACTAGACCGATTTGAGACACGTTTACATCACTAGAGAACTAGTTTGAAATTATTACCGTCCCGGTCAAGTCCATAGAAAGTTTCTCAAAATGGTACATTCTACTTAGACAAGTCCTATTAGAGAACAGCTTACATCATTGGTTAGATAAGCTTGAAATTATTGCAGATCCGGGAACAAGTCTTACCGATCTTGACTTTATATTGTCGTCAATTCATTGGTTCACATTGGTCGAGAGCTCTTTTGAGATTCAAACACCGATCATAAAACATTTTTGATCACCTTTTATCGTTTCTCCCCCTCAAAAATAGCATATCCATGATGTTTTTGAAACAAAATGATTAAAGATATGTTTTCAAAATCATTTGGAGAAGCGATTTAGCATGAATTTTGGAACAATTTTGTTTTAATACTCCCCCTTAAAAAGCATATTTTCTTCTGAGAAAATTTGGAATCAATTAAGGGTTTAGGGGCTATCTTGGTATCAAATGTGAGAGATTTTGAAAAATCTTTTTGAAAAATTCAAATTAATGGTACATAAGATGAAGATTTAAAATCTTTTGAAGATAATTAGAGAAAAATTATCTTCATGTGATTAAGGATAAGTGCTCGATATATATGAAAATCGATTTTGCGTAGCACTTTCCTTTCTTTAAAGATCGGGTTGCAAGCTGAAATACTTACAAGCCATTATGTTTTTAGGAATAGCGCTTGAAAAATATTTAAAACCTTATTTTGGTTAAACACTTTCCTTTCTTTGAAGCGCGGGTCCTGAACTGATGTGTCCAGAAGCCATTATTTTGAAGTCCGGGTTTCGTACTGAAGTATACGAAAGCCATTATTTTAAGAAATTTTGAGAAACGACATGTTTTAGAAAACATTTAAAGAACTCTCGCTCAAGCATCTGTACATACCCGTATCATTGTTGAATGACATTTCTAGAAACGTACAGAATATCGATTATACGAGAGACATGTCGGAGAAGAATATTTTTGATTTTTTTTAATTTTATATTGTTTTTGTATTTTATGAAAATTTTCTATTTTTGTATTTTGTTTTTGTTGGTTTTATAAAAGAAATGGAAAATCAAAAATAGAAGATATAGAGAATGAAGAAGAAGATTTTACAGAATTAGAACCCTCTGATGAGCTGGGTTCTGAGATATTTGATTCACCTGCAACCAAAGAAGAAGAGTTTTCACAAATAACAGTGTTAGAAGTACAAGATTCCTCACGGTGAGGGTGATCACTATCAACGGTTGTAGTGGTTTTGACTTCCTTATCTTGATGAGTTTCACTATTATTTGTGTTGGAGCAAGTATCAAAAATCTTTCCTGTGGGAATCCATCTAAGACCTATTGTGTTGAAAACTTTTCCCGTGGGTTTCCACCTAAGGTAAGATCTAGGAGTTGTTTTCTTATCAGATGCAGCGGAAGACTCATTTTTAGAAAAACTACGTCCTGAAGAGATCCACCTATTAGGTTTCCTTTTGATGTTGATCTTGTCACCGGGTTTGTTTCTATTTGGTGTCTTAGTGGATTGTGCCTTGGCACGAGAATTATCTTTCTTGAGATATAGTGAGGCACATGCATCATGATTAGCTGAAAAGACACATTTTTTACATGTAGTACAGACAAATTCAATATTCTTGTTTAAAACAGCAGCGTTAACTTTGTCACTACAGTCTTTTGGAAATTGATTCTTGTTCGAAAAAGACCTAGAATTCCTAGTGTTGTTTTCTAAGGGCATAGCATTTTCTTTTGCGCAACTACTCTTAGATGCAAGCCAATCCCTAGTCTTTTGTAGAGTGTTCCTAGGTAATGGTTTACTACTACTAGCAGTGCCTTGAAATCTTGTAGAATTCATCACCCTAGATGTTGCACCTAGAATTCCATCTTTTCGAGTCTGTGCCTTTTTCCTAGCTTCTTCTAGATAGTGATTGTTGACCATGTTGTTAGAACCAACAGATTCTTTAACTGGATTTTTTGTCACATTCCGTGTACTAGTCTTAGAAATGCCAGGTGTAATCACATTTTCTTTATCAAAAACAGGTTTTTCAAAACCTTTGATAATTCTCTTTTTAATAGGCAAAGTCTGTGGAGTGACTGTTTTTGATAAATCATTTTTCTCATTGACTTTTGGAGGAAACTGAGAAATAGACATTTTTGGTTTGAAAACCGGTTTGGGAACATTTGTTTTCTCCTCAGTCAATGGTTTTGCAAACTTAGTATCCACAGCCTTTCCTTTTAGACATCCCAGCTGAGCTCTCAAAAGATCATTTTGCTCTTGCATGTCCTTGTAGGCACGCTCATACGACAGTTTGTCATACTTGCATTCCTCGGTTTTTCGATCAAGCTGTTTAAAATAGGACACGTTTTCTTTTTCAAGTTTTTCAAGAGCATTTTCATATTTTGAAACAATTGCGGAGGTCTCAGACTGGAGTCTTTCATGATCTTCAACAGAATATGTTTGGAGAATAATGGACATGATATCGGTAGTCATAACATCTTCGAAGAGAGAATCATTTAGATTTTCCAAAACTTTGATGTGTTCAACACTTTCATTAGCTTGCTTTACCAGGGATTTATGGTCCTTGACAAAGTCACTTGTTTCTTTCAAAAGTGCTTGTTCAACATGAATTACCCTTGCACTGATTGCATTCAGCTGAGGGGCAATTAGAGTTTCAAAAAACTTTTTCTGTACATTATCAAAACTATTAAACCAGATGTTTGTTGTAATATTGGTTTTAGTTTTAACAGTCTCTTGAAGATACCCAATTCTAGTTTTAACGTCATCTAAAATGCTTCTAGCATCACTTGTGTTAAAAGGATTGTTTGAAGACATTTGTTCGATTTTCGAAAGAGACTTGGAAACTACAACTGGTTTTGAAACTGGTGTTGACACTTTGTTTGAAACACTTGGTGTGGTGGGAAAACGTTGACGTTTCTTTTTGATTAACAAAAGTAATCCCATTATTTTGTTCCATTTGTTATAATCAATCGGTTTAAGATCTGGATTCTTTTGTTTCATTTTTGATCTACTCTCCTCAGAGAGTTCCAACGTTTCAAGAGAATCACGAACAATTATGGGTTCATGCAAAGGTTTTCCATTGTGCAACACATTCCCCAGATTCGAGCTTTCTTGAGAAACAAAGAAGGGTCGTTACCAAGTGCCATTCTATTGTTAGTATGAAAACGCGGATTTACTTGATTAGAAAGCATCTTGATTGTTTGAGCAGAATGACCCGTTTTAAGAAGCAAATTTTCCAAAGTTTTGATTTTTTCTGTTTTATCAAGAATTTCATCAAGAAGAGAATCTTCTCGTTTTGCAAAATCAGCAATTAACTGTTTCTTCTCTTTTTCAAGATCAGAAAACAGTGCTTTTTGTTTAGAAAGTTGGTCATTTAGATCTGAAATTTCCTTGTTTAAAGATTTAATTTTCAAGTGAGAATTCACATCAAGTGTGTTATACTTGATTTGCAATTCTTTTTCTCTTAAAACAGAATCTCGATAACCAATTTCTAATTCGGACATTTTGTTTGTATGAAATTCATAGGCTTTGGCGTGCTCCTTGTAACTCTCAAGCTCAGCGGTCAATTTTTTATTCGCGGCCTTAACTTCGCGATTGACCGGTCTAACTTTCTCAACTTCAATGCCACATTGATTGATTAATGATTCAACATAAGCACGTGTTTCCTCATCGTCTTAGTATTTTGTGCCACACAGCCTCCACTAGGATCCACATATGGAGTTTCAGAGTTAGTATTGCTACAACTCGGATTGTCCGTATGTATCATAACTAGGTGCTGGCGTCACAGAATGCTGTTCGTTATGAGTAAACACATCAAATATGACATTGTTATAACATGGATCAATGATTGGTACCTTAGATACTGCATTTGCGTCATAGACAGGAGGTGCGTCAGTGTCGTACTTAGTCTCCTGAAGATTTGCCATTAAGACGTAGTTAGCATTGATGTCCTCTCGGTCTTCCAAATCATCCATAATAGCGAAAAAGTCATGTTCCTCGCACTCAATGTAACCCCGCTTCTTGCTTATCTGCTAACAAAGCAGCTTTCCGAAGAAATCACCATTCTTCTTGTGCGGCTTAGTGGGACAATTTCTTGCCATGTGACCCACTCCTTGACAGTTATAACACTTAATCGATTACCCCGATTCACATTTCCATGATTCCCAACGGGAGCTGCAACATACCCATTCTGATTACCCACTCTCTATTCCCAACATTCTGTCCCATCGATTTCCAACATTCTGACCCACCGTGATTACCCGATACGGAACCGCATGATTACCGATGCGCACTGTTAAATGCTTTATCCAATAAAGAAAATATCATTTGCAAGGTCGCTTTACATGGTCGTTTCATGATCGGTGATTCCTTGTTCCTAGTATTGTGGATACGGTTGTTGAATGACTTGTTGTTCTGGTGGATAGAATTGTTGTTGAGGAATAGCAGCTTGTGGTTGTGGAATGTATTGCTGCAAGTTGTTGTTGTTGGAAGATGATGAAGCTTGTTGTTGTGTATTCACGGTAGTTTGAGTCTTTGCAATGAGTGCCAATGAATCATGATTCGTTGCTAATCTTTCTTGCCTGACTTCATTCGCTTCAGCTTGGTTTTGTTTCAGAAAATCATTCAGTTGATCAAAGTTCACCGATGTAAGTCTTTGTTTGGTTGACAATAGTGACATATCGTCCCCATTCTTACGGAAGATTATTCAGGAACTTGATGTTTTGAACGATTGTTCTGGGTGCCAACTTGTTTATGATAAGCTCATTCATCAAAGTGCAAAACCTTCCATAGTAGGATTCAATGGATTCTCCCGGTGTAGATGTAAACTTCTCACATTCAGTTAGCAGCTTGTTCTCCATGTCTTGTTTACCAATTTCTGTTCCATAACATAGTCGCCTAACACGTTCCCACATATCGAAAGCAGTTTCACAACCTGTCTACAGCAGACAAAATGTCTATTGGTAAACCCAGTTGGACAATATGAATTGCCATGTCATCTGCACGACTTGTTTCGATCCTCTTCAGTGTATTCCGATTCAGGTTTGAAGATGAGAGGAGGGTGGGATGGGAGGTGTTGCATCAGCATTTCCAGGGACATGGACTTGTCGAGGCTTGAAGGGTCCATCCTGAATGGATTTAATCATGAGTTTTCCATTAGGTTTGGTCTTGATGTAACGGAGCATTCGACTTGTCCATTGAAGATAACCACCTTTTGCCAACATAGGAGGTCGGCTTTCTGCACCGGCTGCATGAATGTCTTGTTGAGTAGCCATTGATGAAGGTATGATATGATAAAGTTGATGTAGGATCGATTCAACGATAAAGGAGTTGTGGTTGATGACGATTAAGCTCGGTTGAGGTGTATCTGAAAGTCGTACTCGTAACCTTGGTTCTAAAAAATTTTCGCCCAAAATTTGAAATTCACTATAAAAATCAATTCTAAGGACGTATGAAAAATTTGAGTTATGACAATTTTGACGCAAAATTTGACCCGAAAAATTTGAATTTAGGCCCAAAAATTTGAATTTTTGACCAAAATTTTCACTGTTAAACCAAAATTTGAATCTCGCGTAAAAATTGAACGTTTAGTATCCTCAAAAATTTAAATTTTACTCAAGTTTTCCCGCGTAGAAAGAGCTTAGGCGTAGAAACAGAAGTTACGAGTAGGATATGGTTACGAGTAGGATGTAGTTACGAGTAGGATGTGGTTACGAGTAGGATGTGGTTACGAGTAGAATGTAGTTACGAGTAGGATCTTATGCGTAGGAAGCTTAGGCGTAGGATTCCTTAGGCGTAGGATCTTATGCGTAAAAAGCTTATCTTACGCGTAACCTTAAGCTTATGCGTAGACAAAAAGTTACTCGTAAACCTTACGCGTAATTGTGAGGTTATGCGTAGAGTTACTCGTAAGCTTTTAGCTTATGCGTAAACTATGGTTAAGAACCAAAAATCCTTGACACTACACAGCAGTAAAAGGATATCCACAAGTCGAAGTGTTCCACACACTTATCCAAGTGAGGGAAGCACCAGTAACAGCTTAAAGCTCAAGATTCTTCACCAAAATGTTACGAGTAGAAAACTTATGAGTAGTTGACTTTCTTACGAGTAGAACTAGGGTTTTGACTTACTCGTAAAAAATTTCCAGTGATTCAACCAATTTCTCTTGCACAGATAGCTTTAAAAACACTCAAATAACACAAAAATGTTAACCTTTTTCACCCAAAGTGCTTAGAAAAGTTACGAGTAGAAAACTAGGGTTTTGACTTTTTGACTTCTACTCGTAAGAAATTTCCAACGATTCAAATGATTTCACTTGCACAGATATCCTTAAAAACACTCCAATAACACAAAAATGTTGACCTTTTTCACCCAAAGTGCTTAGAAAAGTTATGAGTAGAAATGACCAATAACCAAATACGAGCTTAAAAATGAAGAAAAACACGTAAAGCTATGAACTTTTTGCAAAGAACTGAAACTTTAGCACCAAATAAACCTTAAACCACAAGAATCTTGAATTTTTTGGTGAAAAAATGAAAGCTTTAAGCGTTTCAAATATGTAAAACGTGAGCTTATACGCGTAACCCTTCAAAACAAACACAAACACTCCTAAACCATTGTTAGGCGATTGATACCAATTGTTAGGACCAAAGATATACCAACCTTATCAAATACCCACGTTATGAACACAAGAATACCACGTTAAACCCAAACTGTTATGCGTAGATGAGAAGAAGAAAGGAAAGAACTTGGTGACTTGAATGATAAATTCGTATGTATGTTTAGAGAGGTAGAGAGAAGAAAGATGAAAACAATAAGTTGTTATATTGCTTCAAAGGAAAACACACACACACACACTCAAGCACACCCCTCAAATGACATACTTGAGGGGTATTTATAGTACAAGTAGAAGATGCCCTAAGGCTTGGCCATGGGCCTTGAGATGGGCTTGGACATGGATTGGGTTACATGAACTTATACAAGGCTAACTTAACTAAACGTCTAACCATTTAGCTTAGCCCAATCCACGAGCCCTTTGACTATTCTAGCACGATATCTAACACACGTTACAAAGTTCCTAAATGTGAATGACCATCACTTCTAATAAAAACTAATAAGGCTAACAATTTTTTTTTTTTTTTTTTTTTTTTTTTTTTTGATGATAAGATATGCAATAAAGTTGTATATTCCTTAAATTTTTTTTATAGTACGTTAAGTTGTATATTTTTTTTGATGATAAGATCTTCTCTGTCATTCGTAGGCTAACACTCTCCCCCGATCAAAAATTTCAAACCTTTTGAGATTTGTGATCTCAATTGATTTAAATCATTTAGAAACATTTGGGGAAAGACGTGGCATGATTTAATTTTGAAATAGACCTATAAGGATCAATTTAAGACATTAAAGATTGTTAGTCTCAGGTATGATAGTTTTTAAGAGATCTTTAAGTAAAATAAAACAATTTCACAATCAAACAAGAACATAAAAGATTTCATTTTGTAAGATCTTTGAGTTTTAAAGAAAATCATACCATGACATAAATCTTTAGATCACCACTTTATTTCGTACAATTGGACTCTGATTCATTTGATGAAATATTGTTTGAAAATATTTAACTTGAAATCACTCTCCCCTTCAATCGATGACCATAGTCTTTGATTGAGTGACTTATGTTTTATCAAAATGAAGTCCGGTTGATTTCCATAATTTAAGCCCAATTTATTTTCAAAACAAGATTTTTCCATTTTTAAAACAATATTTTCAAAATTGTTTAGAAAATGGTATCATCCACTACTTGTCCTGCACAAAGATACGTTAGGTGGTTGATCTGCTTTTGTTGTTGTTGGTGAAGGTTGGAAGAAAACCGTCTGCTGATGCAGTGAGACCTTTGAGGTTGCATTTGTCATGCCAACTCTCCATAGAGGTCCAATTAAGCTCCGTTTCTTCATTTGTCGACCCAAGAAATAGTTGCCCTTTCCTTTCGGCATCCAATCATCTTCAATTGTGGGATCCGGATCGGGAACATTCTTTTAACCCATCTTATCTGCATATGTTAGTGGACATAGATACTGATATATGGTGGTCGACAACACCCAAACAGCAATCAACTAATAAAAGTCAATCTAACATATCAATCAGTTCATATAAGGCATTGGATTTATGTGTTCATCAAACTCTAATCATCTAATCTTAACAATCATATCCTAAATTCCTAGTCCTTCAACATAGGCAAATATCTATTTCTGATAAGCACGTAGGATGATTAAGAAAGCCTGTTAGATGATGTAAATTTGAAAAACATTCTCCCCCTCAATCAATGACTCATTCTATGAAAAGCTTTAACCATGCTGAAGTCATTGATTGGGTTTTGAAAATTTATGAAAACACAGATTCTGATTGATTTTAAGCAACTCATTTTCCACCATTTTGAACAACAAATATTTTTCTGAAGAATTTATAGAAAGAAAAACATTTGTGTAGGAACAGCAGTCCTTCGACATACTTTCCTCATTTAGATTTAGGACAAGTGCACGAAATTTTTGAAAATTGGTTTAGCGCAACACTTTCCTTCTTTGAAGAGCGGGTTGCAGTCGGAAATAATAGCAAGCCATGGTTTTAAGCATGGGTTACAGTCTGAAGTAACTGCAAGTCATAGTTTTAGACATGTTTTGAGAAAGAATATTTACACCTCATGCTCGAACTTCATCTATGTTCCCGTGCCATAATTGAATGACATTTCTAAGACTGTAGATGTTATCGATACCAGAAGACATGTCTTTAGAAAAACAATATTTTTGGTATTTTTTAAAATTTCTGATTTTTTATGGGTTTTTTGTTGATTTTATATTTTTCTATTTTCTTTTTGATGGTTTTATATTTTTGTATTTGGTTTTTGATAAATATTTACAAAGATAGTTTAGATGATATAGTTTAAGAAGATGATGATACGAGAACCTAGATAAGGATATCGAACAACCCCGTTGTAGAAGATAGAAATCGTCATCTCTTAAACTTTCACAACCAAAGCTTCCAAGGGCTCTTGAATTGAAGAGAGAAATAGAGCCTTCTGAAAGTGAGACTTTGGTAGCTTCCCCCCAAACCGAAAATCCTTTTGTTGAGCAGATTCGAAGCTCTATTTCAAGCTTGCCTTAGCCAAGTGCACAAAGAAGCACACCATTATCATCGATCTTGCTGCTCCTTCTAAGAATAATCATCGTGATTCTTCGTTCGGGGTAATTGATGCAGGTTTTACTGACCAGGTCTTAATATTTATAGTGTCTCGCTATACCTAAGGTCTACCCTAATGCACTAATGGGCAGTGTACCCGGTCGTGTGTAGTGTAGTAAATGGTAAAGCCGAGGTCGTCCCAAGAGCTATGTGTGCCGGATAATTACTAAGTCTAATTGTCACAGAATATAAATGGTTTTATATGGTTTTAATTAATTAAACTACGAATGAAGAATATAAAAGCAATTAAATGGTAAAAAGGAAATCAATAAAGGAATAGTGGTGCTAACCTAGTCAATCCTCCTAACTAGTTATGTCTACGTCTACTTACTTCCAATTACTTCAGGTGGGGTCAAATTCGAGAGGACAACATTTGGTCAATTCGCCCTAACCTATCAGCAAAGATGCCACCACAGGAGAAATGGTAGCAAAGCACCATCATAAGTCCTGTAGTTCCTGGTCCCCTAAGCCAAGTCATTAAGTACCGCTACATGCTAGATTCTAAATAGTGAGTGCCCGGCCGTTAGGAACTTAGACACTACACCCCCCAATTCTTAAGTTCATCCAAATGATAGGTGATCAGTTGGTCAAATCGCATAAGTAGAAAGGGTTGTCAGTTGGTCATATCTTACCCTTCCTGTTTCAGTCCGCTCACCTAGGGTCAGTTGGTCATATCTCCTAGGCAATTGGCCTCTACCACCATTCAAAACTACCGAACCAGGGGTGACTACCAAAGAACTATGCATGCATACACTTAGAAATAATTGTACGGAAGTAAAGGTAAACGTAAACACAACAATTAAGGAATCATAACTAGGCTAGCACCAAAGGGTGCTTAGCCGCTCATATTAATCATGCACATCAATTCAATATTCAAAGTTACGAAATACATGAATTGAAAGTAAAAGAAATAATAAACGCTAAAGCTTATCGTAATGGTGTGACTTCTCCCTTGGAAACAGCTCCGTATGCTTCCCTAGACCTCCTAGAGCTTTTTTCTACGTTCTCAGAGTATTGTGTGTGGAATGGAATGAATAGAAATGCTGGAATTCGTGGGGTATTTATAGGCAGGTCTGAGTTACGGTAACCAAAAGATGAGTTACGCCGTAACCTTCGTAAATGTACTAGATATGCTAGTTACGCGTAACCCAGAAGTGGTTACGCAGTAGTCTTCAATAAATCAAGTTACGTCGTAAATGATGCAGTAGTTACGGCGTAAGTATCAGCGGCGTGGAACCTCATTTGACCTAATGGAGTTACGTCGTAATCTTTGGAAGGAGTTACATCGTAACCTCTTGATGAGTTGGACTTCAGGGTCACGCAATAGTTACGGCGTAATGTGAGAGACGAGTTACGCCGTAAGCTCTTCAAAATAGGCATACTGTGATAAATCCTTAGTAAAGTTTCCATTTCCGCGTCTCATTAGTTCCAATGCTCACAATTTACCTGAAAGAGTAAAACAATGGAAAACAAGCGTAAATCCATATAAATGATATAAATAATGAGCATTAACGGGAGAAATTGACACTTAATAACTATTTGATGTTATCAAATATCCCCCCACTTGAACTCTACTTGCCCTGAAGTAGACCTTATTAGATAGATTCCTAAAAAGATATCTCCCAAAACCTGGAAAATATGAGTTTACAAATCCCTTATGCTAGAATAAAACAAAGCCGAACACCTCGTGAAAGGGGAACAAACACTCAAATCTCTCAACTATTCTAAGTGTCAATTTCGGGGTGATCACTCAAACGCATAGTCATAGCATGTATTCTATCATAAGCTTGACGGTTACACAAATCTCCACCACTAGAGTTAAGGGCTAAACAGTTCTCGAAGGCAATATGGGTAGACACGACAAAGGTTAAAGGGTGACTCGTCATTACTAACATGTCACGGCGAAGTGGACAAAATCAGTGATACATGACCAAATCCATGGCCAAGATACCAAAGATTGCTCGCTGCATCACCTAGACATGCTTCATGACTAAAGGGTAGGATAAGACATGGGATATATAATTGGTGTAAAACAAAAAACAAGCAGGTAGTCTATATCTATAACTAAGTCATCACCACTTACCGTCCGCCCAAAGTTCAAGTTTTGAAGTCTAGAGACCGGATCATGAAATGCAAGGTAGATGTGTCATTAGAGGACGTCGTGATGGGCACACTACCTTTTCTTCTTTAGTTGGTATTTGTTAGCCTTAATAGTTTTTTATTAGAAGTGATGGTCATTCACATTTAGGAACTTTATATCGTGTGTTAGATATCGTGATAGAATAGTCAACGGGCTCGTGGATTGGGCTAAGCTAAATGGCTAGGCGTTATGATAAGCTTGCGTTGTATAAGTCCAAGTCACCTAATCCAATCCAAGTCCATATCCACGGCCCATAGAAAGCCTTTTAGGGCATCATGTATTCCAACTATATAAACCCCTCAAAGTCTCATTTGAGGGGTGTGCTTGAGTGTGTGTGTGTGTGTGTTTTCTTTGGAGCAATACAACTTATTGTGTTCACCTTTCTCTCACAACATACACGGTTTTATAAACATCAAGTCACCAACATCTTAATCTCTTCTTCATCTTTACGCATATAGTTTGTGTTTTACGTGGGTATACTTGTCTTGGTAACGTGAGTGTTGTGATAAGGTATACGTGATAAAAGGGGCTTTACAATTGGTATCAAGAGCCAAACAATGGTTTAGGAGTGTTTTGGTTGAAGTTTTTTTTAACGTGTTACGCGTAGTGTTTGTTCTCAAAGATTCACGCATAAAACTTTTATTTTTGCACTTAAATCTTCAAGATTCTTATGGTCTAAGGTTTATATAGTGTCAAAGATTCTAGTTTTGGCAAAAAGTTCGAAGCTTTACGTGTTTTAAATCGTTTTTAAACTCGTTTTGATTTCGTTGTTCATTTCTACGCGTAAGCATAAAAAGCATTTTGGGTGTTTAAGGTCAATACTTTCTTGCTATTTGTGTGTTTTGGAAGCTATCTGTGCAAAAGAAATCGGTTGAATCATTGGAAATTTTTACGCGTAAGTCAAAACCTAGTTTTCTCGCATAACTTTTGTAGCAATCTTCGTGCAACAAAGGTGACCGGCTTCCCTCACTTGGATAAGTGTGTGGAACACTTGACTTTCGGATATCTTTTATGTACTGCGGAGTGTAAAGGATTTTTGGTTTTAAACCAACTCTTACGCATAAGCGAGAAGCTTACGAGTAAGCACTCTACGCATAAGTTAACTCTTACGCGTAAGGTACTCTCTTCTCGCGCTTAACGTTTACGCATAAGACTTACATTTAACCTTAAGTTTACGCGTAACTTGGATTTCTACGCATAAGGATTTCTACGCCTAAGCTCTTTACGCATAAGGACTCCTCGCATAAGATCCTCGCATAAGCATCCTACGCATATGCACTCATCTCTACGCATTAGAACAGTTTTACGAGTAAGATTGTGACCAAAACTTCAAACGGCTATAACTTTTGAACCGTAACTCCGTTTTCAGCGTTCTACCCATCAAAACGACCGTAAGAACGAGAAGATTGTCACGCCAAATGAACTTTCATTCGGGTCAACCTTCAAGTCCTAAAAACGCTCAGAATAGAAGTTATTGAGGTTTTTAAGTTTTTTAGAGCATACTTTCACTACAACAACCGAGCTTAATCTTCATCAACCACAACTCCTTTATCGTTGAATCGATCCTACATCAACTTTATCATAACATACCTTCATCAATGGCAACTCAACAAGATATTCATGCAGCCGGTGCCGAAAACCGTCCTCCTATGTTGGAAAAGGTGGTTATCTTCAATGGAAAAGTTGTATGCTTCGCTACATCAAGACCAAACCTAATGGAAAACTCATGATTAACTCCATTAAAAATGGACCCTTCAAGCCTCGACAAATCCTAGACCCTGGAACTCCTGACGTCCCACCATCTTATCATACTCAAACTGAATCAGAATACTTGAAGAGGATCGAAGCAAGTCGATCTGGGATGACATGGCAATTCATATTGTCCAACTGGGTTTACCAAGAACATATTTGTTGCGGTAGAAGCGGTTGTGAAACTGCTTTCGATATGTGGGAACGTGTTAGGCATTTGTCATGGAGCAGAAATTGGTCAACAAGACATGGAGAACAAGCTGCTAACTGAATGGGAAAAGTTTACTTCAACTCAAGGAGAATCCATTGAATCCTACTATGGAAGGTTTTGCACTTTGATGAATGAGCTAATCGAAACAAGCTAGCACCAGAACTATCGTTCAAAACATCAAGTTCTGAACAATCTTCGAGAAGAATGGGGACAATATGTCACCATTGTCAACCAAACAAAAGACTTACATCAGGTGAACTTTGATCAACTAAATGATTTTTGAAACAAAACCAAAGGCTGAGTGAATGAAGTCGGAAAGAAAGATTGGCAAAGAATCATGATCCATTGGCACTTATTGCGAAGACTCAACCTTCAGTGAATACACAACAACAAGCTTCATCATCTTCCAACAACAACTTGCAGCAATACATTCAACAACCACAACAATAATTCTATCCACTAGAACAACAAGTCATTCAACAACCGTATCCACAATACCAGGAACAAGGAATCAATGATCTTGAAACTGAACAAGAAGAAGCTTTGCGACAAGTATTTTCTTTATTGGGTAAAGCATTCAGAGGTCGCTATTCCACACCAACTAACAACAACCAAAGGATTTCATCAAACACTCGCAACAGGCAAATTGCAGTAGGTGTGAATATGGGTAATCAAGGTCAAATGGTTGGAGTTATGGGAATCAGCAGGATATATTCTTGGATTCGCATGGGTAATCAGGCGGTTCCGTATCGAGGTATCAGTTGGGTGAGAATGTTGGAAATCGATGGGAGAGAATGTTGGGAATAAGCGGTGGGTATCGAGAATGGGAATGTTGCAGCTCTGTGTTGGGAATTATGGAAATGTGAATCAGGGTAATCAGATTAAGTGTTATAACTGTCAAAGAATGGGTCATATGGCACGGCTGTACCACTAAGCGCACAAGAAGAATGCGAGTTTATTCGGAAAGCTATCGTGTAGCATAGAAGCAAGAAGCGAGGATGCAGTTGAGTCTTTGAGGAAAATGATTTTTTCGCTATTGTGGATGATTTGGAAGACCTCGAGGAACTCAATGCAAACTGAATCTTCATGGCAAATCTTCAGGAGACTAAGTACGACACTGACTCTAACGCACCTCCTGTCTATGACGCCAACGCAGTATCTGAGGTTATCGAAATTTGTCTTTGGATCGTCGACTCGGGTTGCTCCAAGCACATGACCAGGAATCTGAAGCTGCTGATCAATTTCGTCTGGAAATTCATGGGAACCGTACGTTTTGGAAATGATCATGTAGCAGCTATCATGGGTTATGGAGATCTACCTTTGGAAATTATTTGATCACTCGAGTTTACTATGTCGAAGGGTTGGGACACAATTTGTTTTCAGTCGGGCGGTTCTGTGATGCAGATTTAGAGGTTGCTTTTAGGAAAAATGCTTGCTTCGTTAGAAACTTGGATGGAAATGATCTCTTAACTGGGAATCGTGATACAAACTTGTATGCTATCAACATCAACAAAATGGCCTCTTCATCACCAATATGTCTTATGACACGAGCATCTGGAACACAATTCTGGTTGTGGCACAGACGGTTATCCCATCTCAATTTCGACACAATCAACAAAATTGCCAAAGAAAACATCGTCAATGGACTTCCAAAGTTCAAATACACCAAGGATCACTTATGTCCATCATGCGAACAAGGAAAAAGCAAAAGAGCATCATATAAACCCAAATCCATACCTAGTTCGGAAGCAAAGTTGCATATGTTGCACATGGACTTATGTGGCCCAATGAGAGTTGAAAGCATTAATGGTAAAAAGTATATTCTTGTTATCGTCGATGATTATTCGAGATATACATGGGTTAAGTTTCTGAGATCAAAAGACGAAGCACCAGGCATCATCATCACCTTTAAAGCGTATTCAATTACTTCTTCAAACTCCAGATAAGGGTTGTAAGAGCAGACAACGGACTGAATTCACAAATCGAGTTAAGATCTTATTTTGAAGATGTTGGAATTACACATCAGACATCAGTTGTTAGAACTCCACAGCAGAATGGGGTAGTTGAAAGAAGAAATAGAACTCTTGTGGAAGCTGCTCGCACAATGCTAATCTATTCTAGTGCACCGTTATTTCTATGGGCGATCTTTGTTGCCCTGCTTGTTTCACTCAAAACTGATCCCTTATCCATCCAAGATTCAATAAAACCCCATATGAGCTTGTGAACAACAGAAAACCGGATATCTCTTACTTTCACGTGTTTGGCGCTTTGTGTTATCCTACTGAATGAGAGAAGATCTTGGAAAACTGAAAGCAAAAGGTGATATTGGAATCTTCATTGGATATTGAGATAACTCGAGGGCATTCAGGGTGTATAACAGAAGAACTAGGAGGATCATGGAGGCGATGAATGTGAAGTTGACGAACTTTCACATATGCTTCGAGAGACTCGCTCTAGAACCCGCACTAAACCCATGAGACTTACGGACACATCAGTTGGGACTCGTACCTCAAAAAGCTCAATCAACTTCGTTTGACAATCCTAAAGAACAAGAATGGGAGAATTTCTTCGAGTTAATGTTCGATGAATACTATGGTGGAACCTCGACAAATGCATCAAACCATCATTCCGCTGCACCAGCTCAAAATCATCCACCACCACCAACAGAAGATGCATCTACTACGGTCGAAACCAATGCACCAACTCCATCAACATCATCTACATCTACTCCAGCTATTGCACCCGTTCTACCAGCAGTTGATGAGCAAAAACAAAACCAGAACGATGCAACATTAGATGAAAACTTATTTGAAAATCCGTTTGCTACAGAATTAGCTGAATCATCCTCAAGCTTACGAGAACCATCTAACTCGCATACGTATAACCAACGGTACCCTTCTACTCTGAAGTGGACAAAAGACCACCCAATTGAACAAGTTATTGGTGAACCTTTAAGGCCAATTCAGACGAGACGCCAACTTGCCACCGATTGCGACGTATGCATTTACCTTTGCTCAATTAGCAATATAGAGCCAAAGAACATTCGCGAGGCAATGGCAGAACCCGCATGGATTGAAGCGATGCAGGAGGAACTTCTCCAATACCGTCTACATGACTCTTGGGAAATGGTTCCAAGACCCAATGATGTTCGCGTCATTGATCTTAAATGGTTATGGAAGAACAAACGGGATGAAGAAATGACTGTCATTCGCAACAAAGCTCGTCTTGTGGCCAAAGGATACAAACAAGAGGACGGGATAGACTTTGAAGAGTCATTCGCGCCGGTAGCTAGACTAGAAGCAGTCTGGATATTCTTAGCCTACGCCGCTCACAAAAACATCACGGTTTATCAAATGGACATTAAGACCGCGTTCTTGAATGGAACTCTAAAAGAAGAAGTGTACGTGAGTCAGCCAGAAGGCTTCGTAGACATGGAACATCGGACTCGTCTACAAACTCAAAAATGCAATCTATGGATTGAAACAAGCTCTGAGAGCGTGGTATGACGAACTGTCCTCTTTCCTTATCCAAAACAATTTCACCAAAGGAAAAGTTGATCCTACCTTGTTTACACAAAAATGCAACAACGACATTTTGATTGTTCAGATTTACGTGGACGACATCATCTTTGGGTCCACTAATCTGAATCTTTCAAAACATTTTGAAAATCTCATGAAAAGCAAATTTGAAATGTCCATGATGGGGGAACCAAAATTCTTTCTTGGTTTACAAATACATCAATCCCCTTGTGGAATTTTTATAAATCAAGCTAAATATCGGTGAGATTTTGAAAAAACATGGTATGGATAATTGTGATTCGGTCGGAACACCAATGGTAACTTCACCAAAATTTGGAGCCGATTTGTTTGGGAAACCTATTGATCCGAAGAAATATCGGAGCATGATTGGTTCTCTCATGTACCTTACTACTAGTCGACCAGATATTCATTTTGTTGTTTGCTTATTAGCACGTTTAGGCAAAGCTTACCGAGCTGCACCTCAAAGAGGTTAAAAGGATCTTTCGGTAACTGAAGACATCCATTCACATGGGACTTTGGTATCCGAAGGAATCTGGATTTGATCTAATTGCCTTTTAGGATCGGGACCACGCGGTGATCAAGTTCAGCAAAAAGTACATCACGGAGGAGCACAATTTTTGGGTGAAAAGTTAGTAAGTTGGTCTTCAAAGAAACAAGATTGCATTGCACTTTCAACCGCTGAAGCTGAGTATGTGTCTCTATCTGCGTGTTGTGCTCAAGTTCTATGGATGAGAACACAACTCACAGATTATGGCTTTACTTTCGATAAAATACCTATGTATTGTGACTCGAAAAGTGCCATAGCCATATCATGCAATCCTGTTCATCACTCAAAGACTAAGCACATCCGTGTCCGCTATCACTTCATAAAAGAA
Source organism: Chrysanthemum makinoi (assembly GCA_910596185.1). Taxonomy (NCBI): domain Eukaryota; kingdom Viridiplantae; phylum Streptophyta; class Magnoliopsida; order Asterales; family Asteraceae; genus Chrysanthemum; species Chrysanthemum makinoi. The sequence continues at coordinate 124,627,016 of OU343221.1, read as the reverse complement.
CATGTGGAAGAAGGTACTGTCGAATTATTCTTCGTGAAGACAGATTACCAACTCACCGATCTATTAACTAAAGCCCTTCCAAAAGAAAGGTTTGACTATTTATTTCGACGAATTGGAATGCAAAGCCTAACCCCTGAGGAGTTAGAAAGTCTTCTCGAATCTAATTGAAAATGATTTTCCAAAAATCTTCGCTGTAAACATTTTTGAAAAACCAACAAAAGCAAAATATAAAAATATAAAATTTTCAAAAATACAAAAACAATATAAAATCAAAAATCCAAAAATATTCTTCTCACGACATGTTTCTCGTATAATCGATATTCTGTACGTTTCTAGAAATGTCATTCAACAATGATACGGGCATGTACATATGCTTGAGCGAGAGTTCTTTAAATGTTTTCTAAAACATATCGTTTCTCAAAAATTTCTTCAAAATAATGGCTTTCGTATACTTCAGTACGAAACCCGGACCAAAATGATGACTTTTGATTTTTTTTTAAATCAAAACTCGTGCTTTTATAGAAAAAATCACAAGTGTACGCATCAGTGCACTACATTTAAACTGGTGAGAAATCATCATCATCTTGAGCAACTTTTCAAGATTGTTCAAAAAGATTTTTTCAAAATCTTTCAAAATATTTTGTGCTCAAGATAACTCCATCTAAAACCCTTTAATTGATTATGCTTTATTAAAAGGGAAGTATAAAACAAAATGTTCCAAATTCATGCTTAAATCAAATCCGTTTGTCTCCCCAAAAGATTCTAAAATGTTGTTTAATCCGTTGATATCAAAAATATCACGAATATGCTATTTTTGAGGGGGAGGAGACGTGATTAAAATGTGATCAAAAATGTTTAATGATCGGTGTTTGAATCTCATTATGAGCTCGACTCAGACGGAACCAACGAATTGACGGGAATCAATGTTAGTAAATGTACCATCTCGAGAAACTTGTGATAGATATGCACCTTCATGGGTCTAACCTCCTTTTCAAGGAGTGTTTACAACTTCAAGTTAGTTACTAGAGCTAGTTGTCACCTAAAAATTGACAATGGAACTCTTTAACTAGGCAACGTAACCGTGTCTCGTGGGGAATTGTCTATCATGAGCCGATCAATTCAAAAAGTGCGAACTCTACCCTCTATGTGCATATTTTTGTTAAAACTCATAAGCACATGTGAAGGGGGAGTGTTTCTGAAAATATAAAACTCGCGGAGTGTTTCAATCATGTTTTCTATCATAAACACTCTGTGAGATTTTCAAGAAAAATGGTTTTATGGCAACAATAGGACAGTCATGGAGTTATAAGGTGTCTAAGGATAGGAAAATTCGTCCTATGATCCGCCAGAGCCGGAGGGATCTACCCAAGGACATCACAAATAGTTAGTATTAGAAGTCCTTAGGTATGATTGAAAAAAGGAGCAATGTGAGAAAGGAGAAAGAAAGGGTTGAAGAATTAAAAAGAAATGTAATGAGAAAGGGTGAAAAGAAATAGCCCTCCATATTCAACCTTAGGGCAGAAACCGGGTTCAATTCATCTGCTACTGGTTGTCACTAGTTGACACTGGTATTGAAGACAAAGACGTCATGGACCCAGTGGCGCACTGCACTAAACCTTCTAGCCACTCAATTCCTCTTAAAAGGATTTGTTTCATTCTCACTGGGAATCCTACATAATCTATTGACCTTCTCTAAGAGTTGGTTGATATTGAAGAAGGAGACCCTCTCCCTAGTCTCCACTCAGGAAAACCAAAAGGCACTAATTGAGTCTAGAGCCACGAGATTCATCAAAAGATCTCATAGGAACACTTGACATGACATCGCTTGTTGTTCATCAAAAAGGACACATGTGATATATTCTAGAGTCCTACGCAGATCATAGCAATCTGCCAGAACATTTATGAGAAGTTTCACATCTGTGATCTTCAGTGATTGAATGGAAACTCCGGCCAGGGTCAACATCAAGCGCCGAAGCAAGTCACTTCGGTAACTCCCCGTGGATTACGCTTAGTGTGTCTCAAACGGTCTACAGTCGTGGGGTGATGCTTCGGTGTACCTCAGCGACTCATCTGAACTGTAGGTGTACTTTGGTATATCGTGTTATCTCACTTGTGGGACTCCAGTTCAGGAACGGCCTTTGTGAGAATTAGAGACGTGTTTTCACACTATGCTGCTAACACCCTTGAAATTCAAACTTGTAAGTGCCGGAATCCGCTTATTACTAACCTGTTTTATGTTTTCTTCTTATGGAAGCTCCGGAGCGGATTGATCGTGCAGACTATCCACATGCTCATGCCAACAACACATGAAAGTTCTCATCAAAATCAAAGGCTACTCAAAGTTAAAGATGATTCTTCGTCAATGTCAAAGAATCTACAAAGTTTAAAGACTCGAGAACTACGTCATTCGTAAATCAAAGTCAAATAGAAGTGTGAGCATGGTGGAGAAAGACGTGGAGACACCAAACCAACGAAGCTGACAACGGCAGACAACCACTTTAATTGATCACAAAGCATGAAGGAACAAAGAATCAAGACTATTCTTTATCTACACACAAAGTTCAAGCTCGAGAAAAGTAAAGACCAAATCAAGTGGAGCATCTTTTGAATGACCACCCCTTAGGGGGAGATTGTTAGCCTTAATAGTTTTTATTAGAAGTGATGGTCATTCACATTTTGGAACTTTATATCGTGTGTTAGATATCGTGATAGAATAGTCAACGGGCTCGTGGATTGGGCTAAGCTAAATGGCTAGGCGTTATGATAAGCTTGCCTTGTATAAGTCCAAGTAACCTAATCCAATCCAAGTCCATATCCACGGCCCATAGAAAGCCTTTTAGGGCATCATGTATTCCAACTATATAAACCCCTCAAAATCGCATTTGAGGGGTGTGCTTGAGTGTGTGTGTGTGTGTGTGTTTTATTTGGAGCAATACAACTTATTATGTTCACCTTTCTCTCACAACATACACGGTTTTATAAACATCAAGTCACCAACATCTTAATCTCTTCTTCATCTTTACGCATATAGTTTGTGTTTTACGTGGGTATACTTGTCTTGGTAACGTGAGTGTTGTGATCTTCATAATTGTTGTCGATGAAAGCGTGATTTCCAAACCTTTCCACTCGAACCTTGAACTTAGGCAAATGATGACTTCCCAATTACAAATAAATACTATAGGGTAGGCTAAGGTGTAAGGGTGTAACGAAACAATATATTGGGGTGACAAAATGAAAGGAATGGCTCAGAAGGGTGTATCTAGGGGTATCTTGCACTAAAGGGGAGTGAAACAAAAGGGTTTCACGTGGGGGGTCGAGAAGTCGAGGTGACTAATCGATAGACTCACAATGGTAGGCTGTTTGGGTGATAATCCTATAATACTGCCTTCTAAAACTGAAAAGTCCAAATACATCAAGCTAACTCAACATACCTCGTCTATGGTCTCGAAATGATGCAAAGGCCAAGTTCTAAAGTTTAAAAGCTACCGGCACACTCATAATTTGGTGGATTTGGGGTAAAATATAGGAAACGGATAAGGCTAATCTCACCATGTAATATCAAGGGTTGTATGTGCTCGGCTAAGGTCTAATCTAGTTAGGTTCGGAAAAACATGTTAAAATTTTAAAAATGACATAATTTTTCAAAATAAACTAGAAAACTGAGGGGAAAATAAAGTTCAAGATATAATTCTACTCCCGTCCCCCCACTTGAATTGTACAAAGTCCCTTTTGTAATAGGCATTAAAATAAAGGTGAAGAGAAAGGTAGAATTAGAGCGAGAACTTCCCTGAATTTTGCTCCAAAAAGAAGAAGGCTCACGAGAAAGGATCGTGCCTTCGTTAAAGCGTCATGAGCAAACTTCAATCCCTAAAATCACAATACCGACAAGCATAATTATAAAAAGAAGAAAATAAAAATGAAAAATAAACCTAACTCACTTTCGTAGGAATCACGGTTGCATTTAGCGAATGCAACAAGCCTTTTAAACCACTTGGTGTCCCAAGTGGACGAGTGAAGTCTCGTGAGGGTTTACAGGGAACACACCCACAAAGTTCATTTAAAAACTAATACAAGGTTACTGTATTTTAAAGTGACAGAATTAAAGCAGAGGAAAGTTACGTCGTAACTCCAATAAGAGAGTTACGCCGTAACTTGCAAAACCTGGAATGAGCTGAGAAGCGAATGGTTACGGCGTAACCACTGAGATGGTATTACGCCGTAGTTGGTAATGAGTCAAGAATTCTTCTGCTAAAATGTTGGTTACGGCATAATCACCAAGATGAGTTACGTCGTAACTCTGTTCAGATCAGCAACTGCAGCAGTAATTACTTCATTGTCTCCTGCAAAAATGGTTAAAAAACACAAAACCCAACAGAAAGGAAATAAAAATAAAAGAAAGGGATAATTTGGGTTGTCTCCCGAAAGTGCACTTTTCTTTATTTACGAGTCTTTAAGTTAGACTCAGAGCCGCGGGGCTCCTATGGGGGTCTTTGAGCATCCCCTACTTCCTCCATGTCCTTCATTAAGTTACGCCTAACCCATCCGACATTTGTTGCAGTGCGCAGGTATTCTTTGGCTTCAATTTTCCGTATCTTGCATAATTTTTCTTCAAGCCCCAAATGGTATCGCGTAAATTCAAAATTTTCAGCTATAATAGGAGGTGGCCTCTTAAATGGGATGCCAAGAAGCTTACATCTTTGTTTCTCATGTATCTCATCATGTGGGTCTATGAAACCGTCTTCGCCTTGCAACTCGAGATAATCGAAATCATTGTCGGAATCGGTATCTTCAAGTTGGTTGAGAACATGTTCGCATTTTTTGACTGAGTCCTTGGTGTCATCTGCTGGTTTTTCATCTGGAGCTTCATTCTTTGGGTTGATTTTTACTCATACAACCTTCCCGGATTTTCTTTTTGGTTAATGTGTCAATTTTTCCGTATTTCATTTTGATCCAATTGTCAAATCCGAGATCGTCTAGCCAAGGTAGTTCAGTTCTTTCGGAATCGTTAGTCGAAGTCCAAAAGATTTTGTCTTCCCCAGTTCTCTCAATGTTGCTTCCTCCATCACATTCATACTCAAAAGGGTTGTAGGAGGCCCAAACTTTTCCGTCACTGGTTTTAATTTGTTCACACCAATGATTCTTAACTCCTTCGTCATAGTCATCTTCAGAAGGAATATCATCGAGGGGTTTAATGGTTTTTCCTCGAAGAAAGTGTTTCTCATATTTTAGTTCCAGATTTCTGAACATAGTTGAATTAATTATCGCATCCCCGAACCTTATTGAATACCAATCACTGAATGATAGATTTCTAAAATCAACGTCGTGTCGTCCAGACTCGTGTGGGCATATCCACACTTCATTCTTCATATTACCTCCTCCATTGCAATAATCACGAAAATTATTGCATGTTGGCCAAGCGTTAGTAATCTCATCTTCTATGATGAGTAAGGGTGTGCAGTAATGCTTGATGGGTGGCCCCTCCACTTCGTTAATTGAGAATTTGGCTAACCTTTCGTCGTCATTTAGTGTAGTCCATCTATAGCTGTCATCTTTTACTCTTTCCTTATCAACGCCCCCATCGCAGGCCTTCCGAGGATCACATGAAGCCCACAAACTGTAGCATTCTCCGTCATCAATTGCAATACTCTTACACCAATGACTCCTTCTATTAGGGTAGTTGTTTTTGGCGTCCGTGTCTTTGCTTGGGTTACGTCGTAGTTCATGAGGTTGGTTACGGCTTAACTCACTTTCGCCATCGGTATCTGACTCATTAGAGCACTTGTTGTTGTCAGAGAATACGTACCTTACATATGGTCGAGTTGCTCTTTCGTTCTTCGTTCCTTCTTTGAACCTCGTCGCCAAGCTTTCCAATTAGATTTTCCAAGTTCTTAAGTGATGTTTCGTGGGACGTGAGGTTTTTATGTGTGTTATCTTGAAAATTCTTAAGCCATTCTTCTTGCTCCTTTTGCCTCTTGGTAGTGTCTACAAGGTACTTGTTGATAATCCTTTCCAGGTTGGCTCTTCTCTCATTACGCTCATAATACAGTGGGGGTCCTCCACGAAACCCATTACGATTATCCCCGTAGAAGGGCTTATTTTCCCCGTATTTAGCTTCCTCGATCGTATATTTCTTGTCGTTATTAGGACAGTTTTTAGACAAATGTCCCCTACCGCAGTTTTCGCAGCCGACTTGAATGGCATGAACAGTTTCTTTGATTTTTAGCATATCTCTTCCAAGATTTTCAAGTTTAGTAGCAATCGCTGCAATCCCGTCGAAACTTCCCCCTAGGTTTCTTTTACTTCCACCGTCGTGCCAATTTTGAGAATGGTCCGCCATTTTTTGGATGGCTTCAATTGCAGTAGTAGGAGTCATATTTGGGATAGGTCCTTGATAATCCAGCATCTGTCTTGTAGTTACATTTATTCCTTTGTAGAAAATATTGACCTTCTGCTGGTTATTAAGATTATTGGTAGGACACTTGTAAAGAAGATCATTGTATCTGTCCCAAGCTTGATACAGAGTTTCGTCGTCTTCTTGTTTGAAATTGTGGATCTCCAAGAGTTGATTAGAAATCTTTGATGGTGGGCAATATCTTTGGATAAAGTGTTTCTTAAGTAGTGCCCAAGTATTAAGCGCCCGGCGGGCAATCTTCGATCCATCTTCTTGCTTGCTCCAGTTAGAGTCATAGGGAAGACCACTGAGTATAACACATCATGAGACACGCCAGGAATGTTGAAAAGGCTAGCGATGTATAGGGCATTTTCAACGTGCTCATATGCATCTTCGTCCCTGTTTCCAGAAAAAGGGTTAGCGCGAAAGCTCCCTCATAAATTGGTCTTTAATCTCGAAACGAACATCCGCTCCGATTCTGGTCTTCGAGACCCGGCCCTTGACCAGCTCTAGTCAACACCAAGTATTCCTCAAGAGTGAGGTCATCGATGTTAACCACTTCCATGGTACACGAAAACTTGAAATATGATCGTGAGAAAAGTATAAATATGAAATGAAAAACTTAATATAAATCCTAATATAGCTCCCCGTGGCAAAAACTTGATGCGGTTTTCTTGACCAAGTCTTGATATTTATAGTGTCTCGCTATACCTAAGGTCTACCCTAATGCACTAACGGGCAGTGTACCCGGTCGTGTGTAGTGTAGTAAATGGTAAAGCCGAGGTCGTCCCAAGAGCTATGTGTGTCGGATAATTACTAAGTCTAATTGTCACAGAATATAAATGGTTTTATATGGTTTTAATTAATTAAACTACGAATGCAGAATATAAAAGCAATTAAATTGTAGAAAGGAAATCAATAAAGGAATAGTGGTGCTAACCTAGTCAATCCTCCCAACTAATTATGTCTACGTCTACTTACTTCCAATTACTTCAGGTGGGGTCAAGTTCGAGAGGACAGCATTTGGTCAATTCGCCTAACCTATCAGCAAAGATGCCACCACAGGAGAAATCAGGCGCACCTTCATAAGTATTGTTGTTCCTGGTCCCCTAACCCAAGTCATTAAGTACCGCTACATGCTAGATTCTAAATAGTGAGTGCCCGATCGTTAGGAACTTAGACACTACACCCCCCAATTCTTAAGTTCATCCAAACGATAGGTGATCAGTTGGTCAAATCGCACAAGTAGAAAGGGTCATCAGTTGGTCATATCTTACCCTTCCTGTCTCAGTCCGCTCACCTAGGGTTAGTTGGTCATATCTCCTAGGCAATTGGCCTCTACCGACATTCAAAACTACCGAACCAGGGGTGACTACCAAAGAACTATGCATGCATACACTTAGAAATAATTGTACGGAAGTAAATGTAAACGTAAACACAAAAATTAAGGAATCATAACTAGGCTAGCACCAAAGGGTGCTTAGCCGCTCATATTAATCATGCACATCAATTTAATATTCAAAGGTACGAAATACATGAATCGAAAGTAAAAGAATTAATAAACACTAAAGCTTATCGTAATGGTGTGACTTCTCCCTTGGAAACAGCTCCGTATGTTTCCCTAGACCTCCCTAGAGCTTTTTCCCACGTTCTCAGAGTATTGTGTGTGGAATGGAATGAATAGAAATGCTGGAATTCGTGGGGTATTTATAGGCAGGTCACGAGTTACGGCATAACCAAAATATGAGTTACGCCGTAACCTCCGTAAATGCACTAGATCTGCTAGTTACGGCGTAACCCAGTAAGTGGTTACGCCGTAGTCTTCAATAAACCAAGTTACGTCATAAATGATGCAGAGTTACGCGTAAGTATCAGGCGTGGAACCTCATTTGACCTAATGGAGTTACGTCGTAATCTTTGAAGGAGTTACGCCGTAACCTCTTGATGAGTTGGACTTCAGGGTCACGCAATAGTTACAGCGTAATGTGAGAGACGAGTTACGCCGTAACCTCTTCAAAATAAGCATACTGTGATAAATCCTTAGTAAAGTTTCAATTTCCGCGTCTCATTAGCTCCAATGCTCGCAATTTACCTGAAAGTGTAAAACAATGGAAAACAAGCGTATATCCATATAAATGATATAAATAACGAGCATTAACGGGGGAAATTGACACTTAATATTCAGAACTATTTGATGTTATCAGTTATATCATCCAATAGAATAGCAAAGAGTCATCCCACACTTGAATAAAATCTTCTCATATTTCTTTTCCACTGAAGTCTGAAGCAATCCATACCAAAAGTTGTCAAGACACCACTTCCCCCAAGTAGATGAATTGAAGTAGTCAGTCTCAGAGAATAGAGCTCACGAACCCGAATACACATTTACCAAAAGACAGAGAAGCTTATAACATCGAAGTAGCAGATTAAGTCCGATATCCAAAGAATAACCCCGATGTATACTTTTCTGTAACATATTGGTTTTCATAAACACATCACATAACACAATATGGTTCGAATAGTTTAAGGTTCTAGAGAGAGAAAGTGGAAGATGGGAGCCTTTCTAGAGAGAGAAAGTAAACAAAAGAAAGAAAGGTTAGATTAAGTGAAAGGTCCAACCCTCTACCTTGGGAGGTATAGGGTATTTATAGTTACATACTACACGTCCTCCTTCGGACTGTGGATCAGGCATACAGCGGGTAAAGACCCGTCCGTCCTCCACGGTGTTACTCTAAACTAAACTATCTTAATAACTAACTAATAAACAAGTAAATAACGATATGTCTACGAGCTAACATATGCTAGACTATAATTGGGGTGACCGACCCTTCCATATGGAATTTCCAATTCCTAACAATCTCCCCCTAAGGGAGGTTACCCCATGAAATACATTTTGCATCCTAGCATTCTATCTTTGCCTTTAAAGGACTAAAACAGATTTGAGATTTAAATCACGATCTCTCTCCCGATCAAAAATTTCAAACCAATTGAGATTTGTGATCTCAATTGATTTAAATCATTTAGAAGAATTTGGGGAAAGACGTGGCAAGATTTACTTTTGAAAAATGAAAGATATGGATCAATTTTAGACATTAAAGATTGTTAGTGTCAAGTATGATAGTTTTAAGAGATCTTTAATTAAAATAAGACAATTTCACAATCAAACAAGAACAGAAAAAATTTCATTTTGAAAGATCTTTGAGTTTTAAAGAAAATCATACCATGACATAACATTTAATCTTTAGATCACCACTTATTTTGTACAAACCGGAGTTTTATGAAGAAATATCGTTTGAAAATGCTTAAGTTGGAAATCACTCTCCCCCTCAATCAATGACCGTAGTCGTTGATTGAGTGACTTATGTTTAAAATGAACTCCGGTTGATTTCTAAAAGTGAGTTCAGTTTATTTTCAAAACAACATTTTTCTATTTTCAAAACATTTTTTTATCAAATTTGTTTGAAAAAATGGTATTATTCACTACTTTTCATGCACAAGATACGTTAGGTGGAGAGAATCATAAGCTGCTTTTGTTGTTGCTGAGAGGATAAAAGAAAACCATTTTCAGATGCAGTGAGACCTATGAAGTTGCATCTATCGTGCCAACTATCCATGGAGAGATCCAATTAAGCTCCATTTCTTCTTTTGTCGACCCAAGATATAGTTGCCCTTTTCTTTCGGCATCCAATCATCTTCAATTGTGGGATCCGGATCGGGAACATTCTCATTAACCATCTTATCTGCATTCGTTAGTCAACTCAAATAGATATATGGTGGTCGACATCACCCAAACAGCAATCGACTAATAAAAGTCAATCCAACATATCAATCACATCATATAAAGGTATGGGAATTATGTGTTCATCAAACTCAAATCATCAAATCCTAAAAGTCATATCCTAGGCATCTAGTCCTTCAACATAACATCTTTTTCAGTTAAGCATATAGGATAATTATATAAGACCGTTAGATGATATAAATTTGAAAACATTCTCCCCCTTAATCAATGACTCTTTCTCTAAAAAGTTTTAAAAGCGCTGAAGTCATTGATTGAGTTTTGAAAATTTATGAAAACATGATTCTGATTGATTTTCAAGCAACTTATTTACCACCATTTTGTTAAAACAAATATTTTTCTGAAGAATTTTAAAAGGAAAAATATTTGAGTAGGAACAGCAGTCCTTCAACTTACTTTCCTCATTTTGTTTTAGGATAAGTGCACGAAATTTTTAAAAATTGGTTTAGCGCAGCACTTTCCTTCTTTTGAAGAGCGGGTTGCTATCTGAAATAATAGCAAACCATAGTTAAGCGCGGGTTACAGTCTGAAATAACTTCAAGCCATATTAAGAGACATGTTTTGAAAATAAATATTTACACCTTCTGCTCGAACTTCATCTAAAGTCCCGTGCCATTATTGAATGACATTTCTAAGACCGTAGATATTATCGATACCAGAAGACATGTCATGATAAAAACAATTTTTTTTTTGACTTTTTCAAATTTTCTGATTTTTAAGGATTTTTGTAGGTTTTATATTTTTCTATTTTCGTTTTTGAAAATTATTTACCTAGATAGAGAAATAGTTTAAGAAGATGATGATATGAGTACCGAGATAAGGAAATCGTTCAGCACTTTGTAGAAGATAGAAGTCATCATCTCTTAAACTTTCACCACCAAAGCATTCGAGGCTCTTGAATCGTCGCAAGAACTTGAGCCTTCAAAAAGTGAATCTTTGGCAGCTTCCCCCCAAACCGACAATCCTCGTAAAAAGACCATTTCCCCCAAGAAGAAGAAGTGAAGCAAACAGTCTAATTGTATGAAGCTCAAGAACCCGAAGAAGACGATAACAACGAAGTAACAAGTTAACACGGATCATTTCTGCGGTTATCAAACTCTGAAATAACTGAATTAGCTCGATCAAGTGAACATGTTGTGCATCCTTGATGTACACATATCTCTCCCCTGATGGTTGCGATCTCATTGGAATCATCATTGCATTGTGTACATGAAGCAATAACCGGAAGCACTACCATAAATCATATAGAAGATGTCGATAAGCAATATCATCTCACGCTCCACATATTCTTCTCATATTTCTTCCTACTGAAATCTGAGTTAACGTATACCAAAAGTATCCAGAGACCACTTCCCCCCAAATGGTTGGAATAATGCATCCTTCCCCTAAATAGTTGGAATAATATATCCTTCCCCCAAATAGTTGGAATAATACATCCTTCCCCCAAATAGTTGGAATAACACACCAAAGGCTACGAGTTAGACACTGAGTTTCTCTGCGGTTATGACATTTGTCTTTCCCGGGATTACTTCAATAGAGAAGAAGTATTAAGTTCATCACGTGTACTCGTTGTGTGTTTAGATGTATATCTCCTTCCCCCTTGCTGGTTTTGATACCTCAGAATCAGCAACACATTATACATGCCAAATACTCTTGAAATAGAGAAGAACAAATAATTAGCTCAACTGAATCCTGTGAGAATCAACTGCTACAGAAACTCTCTCTGACTATCTTTATCAACCCATATGTAGACAATTTGATGTGATCACTAATGAAGAAAACTTGATATACCAAACTTGAAACTGAAGTCGAATTCCCTACGTTTGTATCTTAAGCTTGCACTTAAAGATGGAAGAACGGTGTCGAGAATCTATGCTTCAAGCAAATCTCTAAGTACTCACTACTCAAATAAAGTATGAGACATTAACACCTCTTGAGATTATCCACATCGTCGGTCTTTAACCATCTACCCCGACTGCTGGTAACTAGATAAACCAAGTCTTCAACTCAAATTCTTAAGCCCGAGCAAGTTATCAAATAAGAACATACCATTGTGAAAGTCAACTTCAATCTCAAATAAGTGATAAATGATTAACTCCGAAGTAATCAACTTGTGTCAAATGTCCAACACGTGAATAAACATACAATCGAATGTACATTGACCCACTGAATGAACCGGAACAAATGATTCCTCAACATCAATGCATTCTTCCTAAAGGTATACATGTAGAGACTGATATGGAAGATTCACCAATAATGTCTTCGAGCGGATGAGGTAGTCATTTTCCTTAATGTTCATGTGGTTGATTTATAGCGTACAAAATGAGAGGAACAATAATCCGTGAAGATTTGGCAAAGAAATACCAAAGAGCGGATCATTATTCATGAACAATAATCCGTGAAGATTTGGCAAAGGAATACCAAAGAGCGGATCAGTATTCAATAGTGCAACTACAGTATCATGATAGTCATTATCAACGCCTTGTGAAGTAACTAGAGATAAGGTTTCTTGAGAATTCCGAGAAGTACTTCTTAGATGGTGAACCAGTTGAGTCAGTAGGAACTGGAGCATGAGCTTCAGAAACTGGATGATCAACATTCGTTGGAGGTAGGAAGTACTCATCAAACATATCTTGAAAAACAATGAATCCCAAATATTAAATCCTAGTTATCCTTAGAGAGTGAAGACATTAGGCGTTGGAGAGTCGTATGACCATAACTCAAGAATCCATCAACTTGTAGTATATTCACTCTTCTCCCCCTCAAAAATTGCAAATGAAGTTTGCAATTTTTGATTGAGCAAGTGAATAAAAATATATACCAATGAACGGAGATCCACTTGAGGATTGAATGAGCATGGAAAAACATGAAGCTTGTTGATGAAGAATGTCGATGAGAATGGTCATAAAAATGAAGATTTCTCATCTTCTAAAGATAAAGCGCACTGAGGCGTACACTTTTCTTTTCTTTAAGGAACAGGGCCTGAAGTGTTATCTATAGACGCCATAGTGTTGAAGAACGAGGCCTGAACTGATTTGAACAAACGTCATAGCAGATTGAATATCAAGGTTGAGTTACTTGAACCCGTGAGTTATGAGATATCAATCCATTTTTTATCCATACTTTAAGCCAGTCCATGTAGTGAAGGATCGAAGTATCTGTAACTGAGTAAGGATTACCTGCACTAATATTACAAGCTTGGTTGCATATATATTGGTTAGTGACATTAGTATCCAAACCCTTTGCGGTTTCACGGTCAACCTTGATTTTGCCATCGGTAAACAGCTTTCCGGTAGGTATCCACCTAAGTCCAACATCCTTAAACACTCTACCAGGCGGTATCCACTTATGGGAAGGTCTAGGACTGTCGATATTCTTATGCACAGTGGAAGACTTATCGTTATTCCTAGACTCCAAAGATTTAGCAGTTGGGATCCATCTATGCGAAGTTTTAGGTTTGTTTTGCTTTATAACATGTTGAACCTTAGCCATATTAGTAGCCTTAGTGGATTGTAACTTAGCATGTGAATTAGGATTGCCTTGAAATCTCGTGGACTGCATCACCCTAGGTCTTGAGCATAAAATTCTGTCTTTTCGAATCTGTGCCTTTTTCCTAGCTTCTTCTAGATAATAGTTCTTCCACGAGTCATTCATATCATATGAATTCGGGTTTTAATGCTTGGTTTTGACACTGTTTTTGAACTATTCCTAGAGGTGCTGGGAGTAGAAGTAGCTACTTGTTGAGGGTTAACGGAGCTAGAAGCATTATTCTTAGGTAACTCAGGTGAAGTGACTGGTTTTGACAAAACTTGTATCGCATCAACTTGGGAGGCAAGCCTTGTCTTTGAAGATTTTGTTCTTTCAGATATAAATGCAGTAGGCTGCCTAACTATGGACCGGTCTCTAGTGGATGGCTTCCCCAAGGTTGATGGTTTTGTAAACTTAGTGTTCACACTTATCCCTACGGTTTTTCAAAGCTCATTCTTTAAAGCAACAATAGTGAAACTCTTTTCCTGAAGTTGAGCTTTGAGATCATCAATTTTTGCTATCAATGAGTTTGTTTGTTCCATTGACTTAGTTCTAGCTTCTTTGACAGAGTTACTTAGTTTTATGTCATGCTTTCTCAAAGACTCATTTTCCTTAAGTAATTTAGCCACATAAAGTGACAGTTCGTTATTTCTTGATATAATAGCATCAATGTCTTGTGTAGTCTTGACTGAATTACTTTTCTCATGCATACCAGAAATATTTTTCTTCAAATTGTTGATAGTCGAGTTTTTGTCTTGAAGCTGAGCTTTTATATCGTTTATTTCAAAAAATTCACGAAATTAAGGAAATTCCGGATTTTTACATGGTTTCTTAGTTTGAAAACTTTCATCCTTTCTTTGTATTGCAATTTCAAGTGAAATACAATGTTTTTCAAATTTTGAGAATTTGTTTGAAAGTTCATCAAAAGCCTTTTTATCAACCATATCTTTTGTTTTGAAACACTTAATCTCAGACTCAGCCTCAGTTACAGAACATTTATCAAAGTCATGTTCAGCATCATGATCAGTTTGTTTAAGTACTTTAGCAGATGCACTATGTTGAACAGTTAAGGGTACCTCATTACATGACACCTGTTTAATTTTCGGTCTTATATCTGCATCCACATCATGTGTAACAAGAGTCACTGGACCGCTGGCTGTGTCAAGCTTATCTATCTCTGAGCCTCTGTATTCAGTGTCAACTGATTCATCATCTTGTGCTTTACCCGACTCAACACTACAATCTTTTGATTGTGCCCGACATTCATTCCCCTTTCTGATTACTGCATCTACTTCTTGTGTGTTAGGAGTACTGAACAGTTTGGTTACATCATTATTTGTTGTCTCAGACATTCTGCATTCAGCAACACCCGATTCTTCAACTGATACATTACCCAACTCATCACAACTTTCTCTCAACTGCACTCTCATCCACTTTTCCATCTTTCTGAGTAACTTCCTCAATATA
The DNA here is from genome assembly GCA_910596185.1 of Chrysanthemum makinoi. Taxonomy (NCBI): domain Eukaryota; kingdom Viridiplantae; phylum Streptophyta; class Magnoliopsida; order Asterales; family Asteraceae; genus Chrysanthemum; species Chrysanthemum makinoi. Next base: position 124,611,834 of record OU343221.1, on the reverse strand, counting down.
CTTCTCCACATTATCCATGAGATGGATAAGTGTCTCTATGAGCACGCTAATTTCCATTCCAGTGTGTCTCTTGAAAGACATTTCAGTCATGTCTTGATCATAATCTGATGTAAATTCCCCACTGATGAATGACTGAAATTGGTTGTGGATCACTTGAAGTGCAGCACTGGAACTATCCTTTTGAACCTTTTCTTTATCAAGTTGTTGTTCCAATTGTTCTAAGTTCAATAGTAATTTTCCTGTTAATGTGGATAAATCTTGACGGAAAAGGGCATTGCATGTTCGTTCCATTCCTATTGATATGAGTAACATAAGGTGTAAGTGAAGTTGTTGATAAGGTTCAATGCTACTTTCCTTTTGCATGGCATTCTGTAGTCTAAACAGGTGCAATTCACTCTCTTCAGAGTCAGAACACGAAGATCTCACATCCTCATTGATTGATTCAATCATCTTTAACCGTTCAGTGTAGCATACATTATCATTGTTGTCCACAGCATCATACAATTTAAGTACTTCCGAAATCACTGAATCAGGAGTGTAAGACACGATGTTGCTGTGTACACGGGATTTTACAAGTTTGTGATTTAAACCAAGAAATAGAATGTTTCGCGGGATTCTACTAAAATCAAGACCAAACCCTAAGAGAGTGAGAAGTATGATGTAGTAAAGGAGCAAGAAGATGATAAGAACTAGAAGATATAAAGGAACTAAAAGATGATAGTAAAGGAACTATAAGATGATAGTAAAGGAACTAGAAGATGATAAGGAAGTAAAGATGAATTTGGTGTTATGATTTGTGATATTCCCCAATTCTTTATATATACCCCCTGTTCCGCGGATCGAACTGGATACAACTTGCACTGGAGACAACTCGCTTAATAGACAAGTCGCATAAAACACAACTCGCATAAATGGACAACTTACTTAACAGACAAGTTGCATAAAACACAACTCGCATAGGATGACAACTCGCATAGTACACAAGTACACCCACTACTACCACTACTTTGTCCTTTTTTTCGTTTTGTCTCAATAGACAACTCGCATATAGGACAACTCGCTTCAATAAGCAAGGTCAGACTAGACAACTCGCATCAAATAATGGGACAACTCGCATCAAAAGCAGGGACAACTCGCATCTAATAAACACAATCCGAGACACAACTCGCATCCAACAATCATTCAAAAAACACTACTTTTCAATCAAAAAACAACTCAACCACGATGATTCAAACCTTCCAAATCAAATCCTAAACACTTATAATGATTCAAAAGACAAAAGTACTATCAAAATCCAAACTTTAACACTAGAAATGATCTAAATAATGCAAATTACTCTAAACTCATTCAAACCAAAAAACCTTATGAAAACCACTAAAAATCCAAGAACATGAAAGATGAGTGATCAAACCATGGCTCTTGATACCATTTGTAACATATTGGTTTTCATAAACACATCACATAACACAATATGGTTCGAATAGTTTAAGGTTCTAGAGAGAGAAAGTGGAAGATGGGAGCCTTTCTAGAGAGAGAAAGTAAACAAAAGAAAGAAAGGTTAGATTAAGTGAAAGGTCCAACCCTCTACCTTGGGAGGTAGAGGGTATTTATAGTTACATACTACACGTCCTCCTTCAGACTGTAGATCAGGCATACAGTGGGTAAAGACCCGTCCGTCCTCCACGGTGTTACTCTAAACTAAACTATGTTAATAACGAACTAATAAACAAGTAAATAATGATATGTCTACGAGCTAACATATTCTAGACTATAATTGGGGTGACCGACACTTCCATGTGGAATTTCCAATTCCTAAAATTTTCTCTCCCTTGATGATATTTTATGGAGCTCAAGAACCCGAAGTACCCAAATGCCCAAAGAAAGAATAACCGATAACACTGAAGTAGCATGCTGAATCACTGATTATCTCTGCGGATGTCATCTCTGGAATAAGTGATTATCACTGAATCACTGGTGATTAAGGTCTCAAGTGAAACAGCTGAGCATCCCCAATGTACACAATCTCTCTCCCCTGATGATTGCAATAACATCGAAATCATCACACACTTGTGTACCTCTTTTATCTTCAGAAACTAACTCTTCCATCTCTTCCCCCACATAGTTGGAATAAGAACACTAAACGCCATGAGTCAAACCTTGAGTTTCTCTGCGGTAATGACATTTGTCTTCCCGGGATATCTTCAATCACTTAGAAATATTACGTTCATCAAGTTTACTCGCGTTTAGATACGTGTCTCCTTCCCCCTTGTTGGTTTTGATACTTCAAAATCAGCAACACATTGTAAGCTCATATACTTGAAATCTTTTTGAGAAGACCATTTGAAGTCTTTGAGAGAATCAACTTGCTGAAGAACGTGAGCAAGTCTAATTGGGGATTGAATCTGACTTTTCACTCTCCCTCAATTAGTGCTCTCCCCTAAACTGAAAATCTTTATGATGAATGCTTGAATTAAAAAGAAGTCTTTAGATCATTAAATGCAACTCGTCTTTAGTCTTCTAACATGTAGAAGAAAATGTAGAACCGACTGTAGACTCGACCTTCCTCTAGATTGTCCATTTGGGGAATCAGAAAGTTGACATCTTCAACTTACCAAATGCATTCCCGTTAACTTATATATAGCAAATCTCCTTAACTAAAATCCCTCCCAATCAAACAAGAACAGAGAGATGTTCATCAAAGAAATCAGCCCAGCAACAGGAAGCACTTTGTCATTAACCCATCAGTCCGTGAGAAGATGTTAACCGCCGGCTCTTAGAAGAAACTCCATGTAAAGATGACCCGATAAGAAGAAGCTCGGTTCTTACATGAGTTAGGAGCCGTATGACCATTTATACACCGACGTCAATCAACATGCTGTAAATTCACACTTCTTTTCCCCCTCAAGAATTGCATACAGAGTTGCCATTATCTATATCTATACTACATTAAAAGGAAAAATGGTCAACATGGTCAATGTTGGAAAAGTGAAAAGTGGAAAAAATGAAATATATGAAATGGTCAATTAGTCAACTCCGAATTGTGGAATAGTGGAATATGGAATATATGAATTAACGCCAGCAATATCAAATATATGGAAAGTTTTGCATGAAAAGTTTTGCATGGATGCCAACCCATTCTTTATCCCATTCGTATTTTGCAAGAATAAATTCATTTCAATGTATTATTTGCATTCAAATTTGCTACACCATTCATAATTTTCAAACTTGATTTCAAGGAAAGTATTGAATGTACATAAAATAGTTTTAATGTACATAGTAAGCCACACACTGTCATACCATATATAAACATAAAAGAGTTTTAATAATGCATGGTAAACCACATCAATGCTAGGCGGAAAATGAATTCGTATATGTTCAAATTTCTGAAATTAAATATGGCAATGAAAGGGTGTTTCTTGCCTATATAAACAACAGATTGTATAAACACACAGTATAGATCGACAAGATTTTGACATCAAGAAGAAGAAATGGAAATCACAAATCAAAAGAATGTTGATGATGACTTTGAGGTTGGTTCTAATATTTCGTTTGTTTTTTTTTAAATGATAACGCACAACTAATCTTTCATTCAAGTATGTTTTTGTACTTCTAATCTTTCATTTTTAGGTTGGTTCTAATCTTTCATTTATCTTTTTATTTGTTTTTTTACAGCTTCTTCCCAATCCTAACCCCGCTCCACATCCTAATCCTTTGCGAGTCAAGTGATGACGAACATGATGAAGAAGAACCACTTCCAACACCAACCGTTGCGAGTCAAGTATTCGTGGTTGGTCGGAAAAGAATTTATTGCTTATTTGATGAAAGTGAGACTGATGAAGAATAGAATTTGCATTTTATGCCTTTCGTTAAAACAACTTGTTTTACAATGTTTACAAACTATGTCTTGGTTTCCTTTGTTTCTTTTCCGATAAAAAATGAATTAATGAATTACTCTTGTGTTAAATGGTGTATGTATGACTCCACTGACCCATTTCATATCTTGCTCATGTTTGCCAAGATACTACGTACTGTTATGGTTTCCTTTTTTTTATTTTTTTTAGTTGCGTGAGATATGTACAATAAGCAACAACATTTACATTAAAAAAATTCGCATATGCATGCATAAGCTTTATTTTTCATGCATAAGAAATCTTTTATTTCAAAGTTTGATAGCCCTTGCCAACAAGAAATAATGGACTACGCCTTATTTGGGAATAAAAAAAAAGGAGATGAAACTGTAATTAAACGAATCATGTACAAATAAAGGAATTATTTGAAACTTATGACAATGATGTATTTGTATTTTGAAATACTGGAAACTTATCATTTGATAGTAAGCGTGGTTTATTAGAAAAATATATATATCTATAAATACCAGGAAAATATATAGTTATAAATACTCTAGACAATGTTACAATCTACTTAGGTTAAAGAGTTCGGTCAAGGAGGAGTCTACACCTCAAATGTCGTGTATCAAGAATTTTTACGCGACGAGTAACGTGTGTTGTTAGTTAATATTTCATAATTGATGTAATGTTGTATTTTAAGTTTCATTAAATATTTTTATATGTCGTTTGATACATGTTAATAATTTTTGCTAGAGTTGAATTATCACATGTTACAACCGTTTATAATTACATTTTGATCTTTTCACGTTCTATTTTGAACGTTATACGAAACACTTACCACAATATTGCATATCGTTAATTGTCTGCCGCTAGAAATCGATGCTGCTAGGCACGGGTACTCGCCTAGTTGATTAAACTAGTGAATATCTTCAACAAATGTAGTCTATTCACACTTCTCCCCCTCAAAAGTAGCATATTATGTCGCCATCGTCATTATAATTGAGAAAATGGAATAACAACACAATCAACAGTAGCTCGGTTCACTTGATAACTGATCACGCATGGAAAAAGCATGAAGTATGTTGATGAGAATGGTCATAAATGAGAAGATTTCACTTCTTCTGAAGATAAAGCGCACTGAAACGTACACTTTTCTTTTCTTTAGAGAACGAGGCTTGAACTGTTGTGTTCAAACGACATAAGAAGATTTCTCTTCTTCAGAAGATAATGCACGTTGAATCGTACACATTTTTTTTCTTTAGAGAACGAGGCTTGAACTGTTGTGTTCAAACGTCATAATCTCTCTCTTTTCAGCATCTCTTGGCAAAACTTGTAATCATCCCCATTATTATTCAGTTGGCTCTTTGTCGTGACAGCTGATAGAGAAAACCAAATATGATGGATTTGACCTTGAAGTAAACTAACACGAACTCGTGACTTAAACTTGCACATATTCATGCCCTTTTGAATCTCTAAGTACTCTATACTCTTCAACCAACCAACCATCAAGTATAAGACGTACATCACCTCTTGAAAATCCATAATTTAATGTGACACTGAGCACTACAACGAAACTCCTTAAAGTGATAGTTATTTTGTGGTGGTAAGAGCCCAATTCCCCCAAGTGGTAAAAGAAAAAGAAAAATCTCTCAAAAATAACTAGATTTCTAAGTCTTCATTTTTGAAAATATTAAAAGCTCGAATAAGGATCTCGAAGAATCTTCGTCCAACCATCCCCGATACCTTTAGATACTAAGTACACTTGCCCGTGACATTTCACTTCAACCTCAAATAGATAATACTGAATTAACGTCGTTGTCACATCTTGTGGTTTAAAGCTCAAATCTAGCCTCCTTTGATGTTTTAAGTGAACTATGATAATGGTTTCATCCCGTCCATGGTTAAAATCACATAACCCCGTAAAACTTTGAAATAACTAAACTGCCAAGAAGACAATCAAACAATCACCCAATTCATGACGTACACCCTTTATCCCTTCTTCGAATTTGAAACCGTAGTACCAACATCAGATAATATCCAGAATTACATTTTCCCTTTCTCCAGGATGGTTCCATCATCACGGGATTTTACAATTCTACGGTTTAAACCGAGAAATAGTTTCTTTCGCGGGATTTTACAAAACCAAGAATAAACCGAGAGATAGATCCGGAAATGTACACATCTTTCATCAGGATGGTTTCATCGTCACGAGATTTTACCAGTCTATGATTTAAACCGAGAAATAGATTCTTTCGCGGGATTTTACAAAATCAAGACTAAACCGTAAACAATGTCAGCATGAATGTTTTAAGACAACTTTGGTTTCGGTGAATATCTGTTTTAGGGGAACCTGCAGCGGTTCATCAACGGTTCATTCTCCATCTTCAACAATTCTTCCCCCATATGTAGATAACTTCACAAACCATACTAAGTCGAGTAGTATACATTACTTCCCCCCGAGGTTTACCGTGAAACATCAAAGTACACGTTTCTCCCCCATGATGGTTTCAAACTTTCGGAAGCATCATAACGTGTACGACCATTTGCACGAGAAGTTCTTGTCATAAGCAAACATCTTGAAAAGTCATAACTGACGCTGAAGATTCTTGAAAGATTTTCCTTAGACTGTGAAGTATCATTGACAATTTTTAGCGAAGAATATTCCATGAGAATTGTTGGTCACATCACAACTATTAAATACTTTGGTAAGCACATTTTCCACATATTCTGTCGGCAATTTCTGTGACCACTTGGTGAAGTAAACTTGATATACCATATTTGAACATGGAGTAGAATTCCCCAGATTTGCTACTTAATCTTGTACTAATCCTTGTGAAAATGAAACGGTGTACCCAATGTACAAAACCTCTTGACATATCCTCAACTGCGTGAGACACTGAAGTGATAGTTACGTTGTGGGTTAAGTGAGAAAGAGTCACAAAAGTAACTAAATATCCAAGTCATTATCACATCCAATAAACGCCCAAACAAGTCATCTTCGCGGATGGTTAGAAAGAAAGAAGACGAAATAAGTAAACGCGCCCGAAAAACCTCACTTCAAATCCCAATAAGAAATATCGTACAAACAACCCCATAGTTACTTTGTTCAAGTATCGATTCAAGCCGTGACATAATAACCTCCATGAAAATGTATAAACCAAGGTATCAACCTGCACAACACAACTAATCTCAACATCTCACCAAAACTCATCATCAAATCTCATTATCAAGAATAGGCATCCGATCCAATAATCCATAAAGCCCAGTCCAATCCAAATCATATTCAAATCCGGCCCATCAGTAATATTACGGATTCTCAATCAAAGTCCAAAATTGATCATGATTCCATGTCCAACCCGTTTGAACCGTCACTTCAATATTAGATTAGTAAAATCGGACAAGAACCTCAAACACATTCAAGAACAACAAATAAATCAAGCCATGAATAAATGTCCACGTGAAGATTCTAAAAACCAAAATACTATACTTTGTACCAAATTAATAATTTTTGAGAAAGTTATTTATGAATAACAATTTTAAGAATATATAATTTGGTTCAAAACAAGTAACCGTATTTATTAGTCATCCCAGTTTACTCATTAATTTGATCTGATCCATGAGATTCACAAGTATTTTAATAACCAGTTATGTCGTTTAGCCCAGCAAGAGAGAATAACAAATCGCAACCCATTAAGAAGAATATCATCCGATCCAGAATCACTAATCAGTTCCAAATCCACTGTATCAAAACCCAATCCACTTCATACCCTAATAATACGGGTATATAACACAACTAAACACATATAACCCTAAAAACACTCTTATAATCCAAACCCTAATCTCATTCTCAAAAAAACGCAGCCACCAAATTGTTGAGATCTCTGTTCTTTAGTATCACAAACCTAACGCAGCCACCAATACATCTAAACACAAAAAAAATCGATCCTCTCCTTTGTTTTTCATGTATATCGAGAATTACAAGTTCAAGCTTAGTGCTTCAAGATCTTGAAAGAGGTCTAAGGTAGGTGTAAGGTGAGTGTTACGATTCTTGTTTAAGTCCAATCGAAAGAAAGTGAGATTGAAACACTTCTTGTTTTGATCTTACTTTTATATTTCGAATAATAAAAGAAGTTAAGCTTCTTATATGGATCAGTGATGGATATTGTTCACTCACCCAAGATCTTTATAGATTCGTACACTCGAACAAATCTGAGATCGTTTTCTCTTTTGCATTTTTCAGACTGAAACACTCATGTTTTTTATATGATTTGATCGATTAAAAATTAGTCTTGTTTGATCTTGACTTTTGTTGTTGTTTGTTGTGATTCGTATGGGCTGAGACAGAGATAATGGTGAGGGTTTATTGTGGTACATGGGTATTAGGATAAATGGAGTTGATGTTGTGCGGTGAAATGGGAATTTAAATCTGGTCTCGTGTGTGCTTAGTTAGGGGTCAGTGTGGATTTGTAATTGTAGATTGTTGGTTGTTCGAGCCTAGAGGGTTCGTTTAAGGTTCGAGTATCGTATTTTGGTTATGGTAAGTCTTCTCATTCTTCATTTATGTCTTGTTCTGGTCAAACCTCAGTCCTTTTTTTCTTTTATCTTCATATCTGACAAATCTCACCCATTTTCAAAACGCTGCTGGTTTGGGTCAAAATGGTCAACAAAACGCAGCTGGTTTGGGTCAAAATGATTTAGTAGTATGGTCAAAACGCATGTAACACCCCCAAAAATGGTTTGCAGCGGAAGAAAAGGTTTTTGGGATGCTACTCAATTGGATCATAACACAAAGAAAAAAATAAAGATTTTTCTTAAAAGATTTCATTCATTGAAGTAAAATAGAGTTTACAAAGGTTGATTTGTTGCGGAAAAATGGCCCATTAATAAAATGTGGTCCCCATACGTAAAATAGAGTCATCTATGACCATGCAATGCCAATGCCCAAGCGCCTCCAGAGTTAGCTATCGCCTTTTTAATACATGAGATAAACATGCTTAAAAAGATCAACACAAAGGTTGAGTGATATTCATAGGTTTAGTAAATAGTTGAACACAAGTAAGAGATGATAATTTCTTCGAAGACAATTACCATAGAAAACAAAGATTATTATTATGCACTAAGCTCATGACACCAATACTAACTGTATACACCTAATTACTGGTGTAAGTAATAAAATTGCCCCCCAGATGTAATAGCCAATTGCGCAGAGATAATCAAATATGGTGCGCCCCGGTTATTTCCGATAACCGAGTCGGGGTCGTCAATTCACATAGTACTATCCACAATATTTGCGTTCACTCGCAAGTGATTAATGGTTCATGATGAAGGGGACTTTGGCAGGCAACTTAGGTTATAATAATAATAATCATGCAAGCATGCATTTTAAGAAAAGACTTGTGTTCTAGTTTATAGCATGTATCTCCCCCAAAGAGTTTATAAAATAATTAAAAGAGTAAAAGTAGGGCTATGAACTCACCTTAGCGTATAGTGGCGTAAGTATCGCAAAAGAGAATCAAGTAGCAAAGTACAATAGTATACGGTCGGCATAACCTAGAAGATAATAATTTATCTTATAAATATGTCACGTGAAGTTAAAGTAATGCGTATGAGTTTTCAAAAGATGTTGTATTATTGCTTTCGTGTTATTCTTTGAAAAAAGGTTATGTATCATCGTTCATGTGGTGGTTGAAAGTCTAGACTCGAGTACACATGCCAAGGTATAAAACATATAACACGCGTATAAAGGAAATAAACACGTAAGTATCAAAAAGAAATTAAGCAAATGATATGCAGATTGGTTAAGTTTTAAGCATGACAGGTTTATTTATATGATTTCTAAATTGTGTAAACTTAATTAAATTTCGTTTTCTAAATATATCTTACATTGTAGATATATTATATAGTTTTCGTTTTGATTCCCGTTTTGACTAATCGTGTTCAAATGTTGAGTCTTAGTAAGTTTTAACCAAGGTTATTCCGATTAACTATATCACCGAATAGTTTAGTTTATTAAAAGTTCAAAATATAAATTCCCATTTTGATAATCTTAGTCCAATTTGTAAATGCAACATGATTCCAAAATAAATAATCTCGAATCACAATTAACAATCATAATGAAGTTTGAGTTAAGTTCATAAGTTGACACAAAATAGATATGTTAGTCCGTTACCCAAATTCGAAAAAGATATATTTATAAACTCATAGGTGTACTGAAAATGATAAATCAAACTTAAACACTAACCATGGGCTTTAGCCCAACTTAAAACCAAACGCCCCTTAGGCTTTATACCAAACGCAACCCTATATGAGTCGTGGGCTCGAGCCCATAGACTGATCAAACGCAACCCTTTTCGGGGATGAAATAAGAAAAACAAACACCCCCATTCCGCAGAAAATTCAGCAGTTAACGCGCCCTATTTTGTGCAGAAAAATCAGCAGCAAATGTGCCCTTTATGTGCAGAAAATTCAGCAGGAAACGTGCCCTTTATGTGCAGAAAATTCAGTAGGAAACATGCACTTTTTGGGGCTGTAATGAGCAGGTCTAGATGCACTCTTTTGTGCAGAAAATTGGCAACAAAACATACCCTTTAGGGGCTGTAATGAGCATGTCCCAATGCACCCTTGCGGGCGGAAAATAAGTAGAAACAAACGCCCCTATTGGGGCTGCGTAACAGCAAACCAAACACACTCTTTGGTGCAGTTAATAATCAAATTCAAACAGCCAAGTTGGGGTTGCGTAACAACAAAAAGAAACACCCCTGTTGGATGGGCTGCTGAACCAAGTAGAAAACACAACATCAAACCAATATTTACACCTCTGAGACTCGAATTAAATAAACTCAATAACGACCCCCGCGGGTTTGTATTTGACAACAAAGGAAACAAACAAAATAAACACCCTCCTGAGTGAGTTTGTGAACCGAGCAGAAAAAAAACAACACACAACTACCACCCTTGTGGTGTTGTGGTCAAACGAGGCAAGACCAAGAGAAACAAGACACGGTCGTATTCACATGGGTCTCAACTCGAACCCACACGGGTTTTACACTCGACTAAGACCAAATAATTTATTGACCAGGTTCAAATTAAGCCATAGGTATAAAAAATAAGCTAATGACATAATCAACATAAGATATATGATTTTTATAACCAAAGAAGCTAGAAAAACAAGCATATCGTGTGCTTATTAATAAGTACTCGAGCAAAACACTATTAAACCAACAACCCACAATTTTGAACGACGATATTTAGTTACAAAACAGTCAATTAATTATTATTCAAAAATTCAGTTTCATGCCAGAATCAAAAGTAAACAATACAAAATTCAAGGTCCTTACAAAGTGTTGTGTGTGATTCGATTGAAGAAGAGGATCAAACAAAAACCCGAATACAAATTGGACAAAGGCCGAAACCAACAGAAATCACCACCAAGGCTTCAAGCACCAATTTTGAGATGTGAGATTTGTGATAGTTTAAACTTGTGATATGGTTGTGCATCCTTGTGGTTCGACAACTATTTAAAGAAGCTAAATAAGGAGAGTTTGACTACACTTTCTTGGTCTTCAATTGGAGGGAGATCTTTCTTGGCAAACCTCGCTGTCACTGCCATCTTCACGTGATACCCTAGGGGAGTAGAGCCAAGAGTGGAAGGGCTGCAAGTGGGGTTTTTGAGATGAAAGTGATATCTCACCTGTTGAGTTTGTTTGGGATTCGGTGAAAGAGAAGGAGAGCAGAAAAGAGCAGAATGAAAAGGATGGGTAGGTTAGGGTATAGGGTAGATGTTTATTTGTTTTTATTATTAAGTACAGTATAATCTGTACCCCGTGCTTTGTCGAGTTTTTGCGTAAACGTACCTCTCCGGTACGCGTATAATATGAAAAATATATTTTTTGAAAACGTTTTTGCAAACGTAATAATAAGGCATCATTATTACTTGGAAAATAAATAATTAAATTTGTGCCGTTATTAATTTGGTGTCGGTATGTGGGCGGTCTCATTTATTGAGACAACCCCTCGTTGTCATCTTTAGATCATCAGCAAAAATTAGGAAATAACTATCCTGTATTATTCGTTTATCAATGTTACCCGTGATTGCATATTTCAATTAAAAAGTAAAAATGTAGGCGTGAAAATGTATAAGAGCGTTTTATTAAATCAGATAAACCATTACTTCATTCTTTACATGTGAATAATGACTTGAAAATTTACGGGTGGTTACAACGCATACCCAAGTCGCATCAATTTGAGTCAAACCGCATAAAGTGGTGTCAAACCGCTTTGTCATGAGTCAAACCGCAACAGTTTTGACAAACCGCATCTTGAGTTAACATGCAGTCAAAACCGCATACATTTTAACAAATTACATCAATAGTTTGTCAAACCGCAGAAAAGTAATTTTGAATCTCAAAATGCAGTAAAGCAGTTTGCCAAATCGCATTCAAGATATGCGACACCCAAACCGCATTCAAGAAGAGTTCCTGACCAGATTCACAAAACCCAGAAACTACATAGAGAAGACATCTCCTTTTTATCACCGATTGACCACAAGAGCATGACCAGAAAACGTTTTTAACAGATGTTGTTACAACTGATATAAGACTTTTAAGATGATTTTGACCTCAATGATATGGACACAAATGTTCAAACATAAGCAGCTTAAAACCAGATTAAAACAGATTCAATACTTGTGTAGGATGTCAAAACCAATAATGATTTATTCCAGATTCAATCAAAGCTTAAAAACTGCCTAAGACCACTATGAAACTATATTTTTAAAATAATGTGACCAGAACATACAATAAACCCAATAATCAAATTTATTACAGCAGCAAAAAAAACCGATTCAAAAATGATATCCAACAACAAACCGACCACATCAACACTTATCAAATCTCTCTAAAACCACGACAAACCGCAACCAAGCACGCATACAAACCGTATCTCAAACCGCATAAAAACCATAAGAATCATCAAGAACAACACTACCTGGGCTCTGATACCAATTGTAGGATCGTACATATTATGTTGTTTGATGATTCGGGTGGTCTAGGATTATGATGATACAAGAGTGCCATGTTTAGAGAGATGAAGAGAGTAGAGAGGAAATTCTAGAGAGATAAACAAGAAAATGCAAGGTTAGATTAAGAAGTTCCACCCCTTCCAAGGATGGAAGGGGTATTTATAGTTACGACTAATATGTCATCCTGTCGGACTATGGATTAGGCATACAGTGGGTAAAGACCCGTCCTTCCTCCACGGTGTTACTTTCTACTAAACTAAGCTAATAACTAAGCTAACAAACTTCTAGATGACGTAAATAACGATATGTCTATGAGCTAACATATGCTAGACAATAATTGGGGTGACCGACACTTCCTTATGGAATTTCCAATTCCTAACAGATATCCACGTGCTACCAACCTTGCCTTGTTTTTCAACCCTCCTCCCAGTTCATCAAGTTTGACCATGTGTATCTACTTTAAAGTGATAATCATAGCGCAATCTGGAGTGAGCTCCCAAACTTTAAGTATATCAAACTCATTGAGCTTTTCTTGCAAAGCTTTAATCCAGCAGGATTCGGTCAATGCTTCTTTGTAAGTTTTAGGTTCATTTGAGGATAGGAAAGCATCATAGTGATAAAAAATGGCTTGAGTGGGTAGTTGGAGGCATGTAGAGACTGGTCTGGAAGATTCACCAATGATGTCTTCAAGCGGATGAGGTTGCTATTTTCATTTATTTTCATGTGGTTGATTTACAGAGTGCACATTGGGAGGAACAATAATCCGTGAAGAAAGGAATACTAAAGAACGGATCACTATTCATGAGTGCAACTACAATATCATGAAAGTCATTATCAACAGCGTGAGGAATAACTTGAGATTGGGTTTCTTGAGTAGTCTTAGTTGTACTTCTAGATGGTGCATCTTGATCAATGGAAATTGAAGAAGGTGGACCAGTTGAGTCAGCAGGAACCGGAGCAGGAGCTTCCGGAACTGGATGATCAACATTCATTGGAGGTTGGACGTATTAATCAAACATAGGTTGAGACAATAAATACCAATCATCCTTAGTAAGTGGAACATTAGGCGTTGGAGGAGAGTCGTATGACCATTTTTCAAACATTCGTCAAAAAGTAGTTTATTCACACTTCTCCCCCTCAACAATTGCATATGAGGTTGAAATTTTTAATTGATCAACTGAATAAGAATACGATCAAAGGTAAGTAGATCCACTTGATGACTAAATAAACATGGAAAAAGCATGAAGCATGTTTATCAGAATGGTCATAAACAAGAAGATTTCTTTTCTTCTGAAGATAAAGCACACTGAAGCTTACGCCTTTCTTTTCTTTGAGGAACGGGGCCTGAATTGTTATCTGGAGACGCCATTATGTTGACATTGAGGACTGATAACATCAAATAGTCCTGAATATTAAGTGTCAATTTCCCCCGATAATGCTTGTAATTTATATAATTTATATGGATTTACGCTTGTTTTCCATTTTTTTCCACTTTCAGGTAAATTACGAGCATTGGAGCTAAAGAGACGCGGAACTGGAGAAATATCTTAAGATTTATCACAGTATGCTACTTTGAAGAAGTTACGGCGTAACTCGTCTCTCACACTACGCCGTAACTATTGCGTGACTCAGAAAACCAACTTATCAGAAGGGTACGGTGTAACTCTTCCCAAAGGTTACAACGTAACTATATTAGGTCAAATGAGGTTCCACGCCGCTGATACTTACGATGTAACTACTGCATCAACTACGACGTAACCGAGTTTATTGAAGACTACGGCGTAACTATTTATTAGGTTACGCCGTAACCAGCAGATGTAGTGCAAAATACGAAGAAATAGAAGGTTACGGCATAACTCCTATATTGGTTACGCCGTAACCCAGATCTGGCCTATAAATACCCCACGAATTCCAGCATTTCTATTCATCCCATTCCACACACAACACTCAGAGAACGTGGGAAAAAGCTCAAGGCAGGTCTAGAGGAGCATACGGAGCTGTCTCCAAGGGAGAAATCACTCCCCTACGATAAGCATTAGCGTTTAATATTTCTTTTACTTTCAATTCATGTATTTCGAACCTTTGAATATTGAATTGGTTTGCATGATTAATATGAGCGGCTAAGCACCTCTTGGTGCTGGCCTAGTTATGATTCCTTAATTGTTTTGTTTGCGTTTACTTTACTTCCATACAATTATTTCTAAGTGTATGCATGCAATGTTTATTGGTAGCCACCCTTGGTTCAGTAGTTTTGAATGCCGATAGAGGCCAATTACCTAGGAGATATGACCAACTGACCCTAGGTGAGCAGACTGAGATGGGAAGGGTAAGATATGACCAACTGACGACCCTTTCTACTTGTTCGATTTGACCAACTGATCACCTATCGTTTTGATGAACTTAACAATTAGGGGGTGCGTGTCTAAGTTCCTAACGGTCGGGCATTCACTATTATAAATCTAGCATGTAGCGGTACTTAATGACTTCGCTTAGGGGACCAGGAACAACATGACTTATGAGGGACACGACTTCTCCTATGGTGGCACCTTTGCTGATAGGTTAGGGCGAATTGACCAAATGTTGTCCTCTCGACTTTGAACCCACCTGAAGTAATTGGAAGTAAGTAGACGTAGACATAACTAGCTAGGAGGATTAACTAGGTTAGCACCACTCTCCTCTATTGAAATCCCTTTATCCTTTATTTGCTTTCATTGCTTTATTCTGCATTAGTAGTTTAATTAATTAAATCCCTATCGAAACCATTATTATTCTGTGACACCTAGACTTAGTAATAATCCAACAAACATAGCTCTTAGGACGACCTCGACTTTACCGATTACTACACTACACACGACCGGGTACACTGCCCGTTAGTGCACTAGGGTAGACCATAGGTATACCGAGACATTATAAATATTAAAACCTGGTCAGTAAAACATGCATCAAGTTTTTAGCGCCGCTGCCGGGGAGCTAATTTAGGATTTCATATTAAGTCTGTTTTTAATTTTCTTTCTTAAAATGTCAGGATACAAGACTCGCAGCTCGAGGCCTTTTACTCGCCACCCCATTCGACGACCGAAGAAGCAATTTCGGAGAAGGAAAGTTTACTCTCCGGTTCCTATTCACAACATCTTCTCATTTTATGAATCGGATCGGTCGGCGAGCAGAACCGAAGTCATCAATGAAAGTAATATCGATGACCTAACTATGGAGCAGTATTTGGAGCGACCAAATGAGAACTGCCAACGAAGCTTCACGCAGGATTCTCACAATGAAAAATACTCTATTCCAGATCATATTATTCGAGATTTACATGAACTTAAGTTTTCTGGAGACGAAGATGAGGACGTTCAGAATCACGTAGAAGAAGTTCTCCACTTATCCTCTCTTTTCAACGTCAGAGGTACTCCGAGCTATTCAGTCACTGCTAGGATTTTTCCTATGACTCTTACTGGGACAGCGAAAAGATGGTATAACGAACTCCCTAACGATTGTAAAGGAGCATGTAATAAACTTAGAAAAGAATTCGTCCTGCAATTTTGCCCTCCTTCAAAAATGGCTAAGCTTCTTGGGAAAATCTATCAATTCATTCAGGTTGGAGAAGAAACGCTTTACCAAGCGTGGGAAAGGTTTAATGAGCTACTCTATCGATGCCTTACCCATGATTTAAACAAATATCAGATCGTCTACGTCTTCTATCGTGGGATTAATGCACTAACACGAGAACTTCTCGATTCACTGAGACCTATTCCTAGCATGACTCGACCAAGGCCTTGGAATGTATTCATGGATTCGAACATTGCTACAAGTGGCATATGGATACAGGGTACGGACCAAGAGACAATTTCGATCATAAGGTAATGAAGACGATAACAAAGCAAGAATACAATTATGGGGAAATATTCGAAAAACGGAGGTTGGAAAGAGAAGCTGAAGCATGCAAGGTCGAGAGGGCTAAGAGCCTGTTTGGGACCAAAACTGGGGGCGATCTTGAGAGAAAAATTCTTGACCACATCAAGGAATCAAGAGAACGAGATGATAGGATTGAAAAATTGATGAGAACATTCGTGGATAATACAGTCTCTTCTCTCAAAATTCACGATGATAGGATTAAGAGGTTGGAGAAGAGTGTTAGCTCATGTTCAGAAGCCATCTCTGATTATCTAGCAGCTCGGGAGGAGGAAGTTTTCCACACTATAGAAACTATCCTTGAAGAACCTATGACATTTTCGGAAAAAGTTAAGCGACGAATCAGCATGGAAAGACAGTCACTTCTGGACCAAACTTTACCGGTAAACTTACCTATCAATAATTCTATTAATACTAATCATGATGATATTACGCAGGAATTAAGAATTGATGAGACAATTCACCTCAACGAAAGATGTTAAGCGGTTTTGAGGAACGAGCTACCACAAAAGGAAAAAGATCCAGGATGTTTCACTCTCCCTTGCTTGATCGGGAGTCTAAACATGTGTAATGCCCTAGCTGATATTGGAGCAAGTATTAGCATAATGCCTCGTTCGATGTTTTTGCGTATGGGGATTGGTAACTTAAAGTTGGCCAAGATGAAAATTGAATTGGCAGATCGATCTATGCAATCGCCGTTGGGCATTGTTGAAAATGTGTTGGTAAAAATTAAGAAGTTCCTTTTCCCAGTAGAGTTTGTGATTCTTGTCATTCCGGAAGACAACAGAATACCAGTCATTTTAGGTAGGCCTATGCTTGCCGTTGCCCATACTAAGGTGGATGTATTTGCGGGAAAGATGACTCTTGAAGCTAATGGAGAAATTGCTACTTTCGAACCTAATGAATATTTGTCTACCCCGGAAAAGGTATGTGCAATAGACCTTGTAGGAAGTTTTGGTGAAGCTTTAGAAGAATTTCTTAGCGATCCCCCGGATCCTGGAGAGGTTGATTCGGGGAGAGATTTTGATGTTTTCGTCAATTTTGAGGAAGAGGATAACTTAGGATTAAGTGCTGAAGACCTCTCAAGTGACGTCGAGATGACCCATTGGCAAGACAACTCTATTAAGGCTTTTTCGCAACCCAATCAAACTAGATTTCATGAGATAGGAACCCGCATACATCATAGAAACCCCTATTATCTCAAGATCTCATGCAAAATAGGGTTCATCGACTTTCACCCATTTATTGACACTACTTCCCCAGTCAATATCATGTCAAAAGAATGCTACAACCGAGTTATGAAGAAAGAATTAGAATATAAGGGGAATAACTTTCTTGGGTTCTCAACTAACATCCATGTCTTCGTTGGAACTCATTCATTTTTGGTTGACTTTATGGTTTTAGACAACGTAAGTGAATTTGTGGAATATGGACTTATCGGAGTTATTTTAGGAAAGCCTTTTCAGGAAATGTCGGGTTTAGATAAAAATGAAAAAGAAGGGTTAGTTTGGTTGAAGATTAACGATGATAAAACTATTTTCAAAATGCTGAGAACGATCAAGAACTTTAGAAATTGGACCAAAAGACAATTGAGCCAAGCCTAACCACTACTCAATATCAGTAAGTAGGACAAAGAAAAAGGCATTGAACACCCTTACCAGAAAATCAAGAGTTTCTACTCGGGCTGTTTAGAACTGGGGGGCGACTAGAAACGGGATGAGAATTTGGTAAGTTGGATCCAGCGTGGAGATTGCCATATCCACGAAATGACCAACAAGCACTGGTAGACTCGCGGCTCTGAGTCTAACTTAAAGACTCGTAAATAAAGAAAAGTGCTCTTTCGGGAGACAACCCGAATTATCCCTTTCTTTTGTTTTGTTTCCATTTTTGTTGGGTTTTGTGTTTTCTAACCATTTTTGCAGGAAACGAGGAAGTAATTACTGCTGCAGTTGCTGATCTGACGAGAATTACGGCGTAACTCATGTATATGATTACGCCGTAACCAACCTTTTAGCAGCAAAATTCTTGATGAATTACCAATTACGGCAGTAATACCATCTTAGTGGTTACTGCCGTAACCACTCTCTTTGCGACTCATGTCGGGTTTTGCCGATTCTGCGTAACTCCCTCATAGGAGTTACGACGTAACCTTCCTCTGCTTTAATTCTTTCATTTTAAAACACAATAACCTTGTATTAGTATTTTAAATGAACTTTGTAGGTGTGTTCCCTGTAAACCCTTACGAGACTTCACTCGTCCACTTGGGACACCAAGTGGTTTAAAAGGCTTGTTGCATTCGCTAAATGCAACCGTGATTCCTACGAAAGTGAGTTAGGTTGGTTTTTCATTTTTTATTTTTTATTTTTAGAATTATTCTTGTTGGTAGTGTGATTTCAGGGATTGAAGTTTGTTCATGATGCTTATACGAAGGCACGTCTCTTTTTCGTGGGCCTTCCTTCTTTATGGAGAAAATTTCAGGGAAGTTCTCACTCTAATTCTACTTTTCTCTTCACCTTTATTTAATGCTTAGTACAAAAGAGACTTTGTACAATCCAAGTGGGGGGACGGGAGTAGAATTATCTCTTGAACATTATTTTGCCCTCGTATTTCTAGTTTATTTTTGAAAAATTATGCCATTTTTAAAATTTTGACGTGTTTTTCTTAACATAACTAGATTAGACCTTAGCCGAGCACATGCAACCCTTGATATTATATGGTGAGATTAGCCTTATCCGTTTCCAATATTTTACCCCAAATCCACCAAATTATGAGTGTCGGTAGCTTGTAAACTTTAGAACTTGGCCTTTGCATCATTTCGAGACCATAGACGAGGTATGTTGAGTTAGCTTGATGTATTTGGACTTTTCAGTTTTAGAAGGCAATATTATAGGATTATCACCCAAACAGCCTACCATTGTGTGTCTATCGATTAGTCACCTCGACTTCTCAACCCCCATGTGAAACCCTTTTGTTGCACTCACCTTTAGTGCAAGATACCCCTAGATACACCCTTCTAAGCCATTCCTTTCATTTTGTTAACCCAATATATTGTTTCGATACACCTTTACACCTTAGCCTACCCTGTAGTCTTTATTTGTGATTGGGAAGTCATCATTTGCCTAAGTTCAAGGTTCGAGTGGAAAGGTTCAGAAATCACGCTTTCATCGACAACATTTCTAAAGATCATTGAAGACCCCCCTAATTCCCATTGTTCATCTCAAGTGGGGGGATATTATGTTATGTTATTGTTATGTTGAAAAAAAAAGGTTGTTATGTTATTGTAAAATGCGATGTTATAAGCACTGTAGTATGAGCTTTATAGAATTAGTATCGAGGAGGCAACCTCGGTTACATTTGAAGATTGGAGTTGGTAGTTATGCCAACAATTGGAGAAAAGGTAGTGTGCCCATCACGACGTCCTCTAATGACACATCTACCTTATATTTCATGATCCGGTTTCTTGACTTCAAGGCTTGAACTTTGGGCGGACGGTAAGTGGTGATGACTTGGTTATAGATTTAGACTACATGCATTTTTTTTATTTTACACCAATTATATATCCCATGTCTTATCCTACCCTTTAGTCATGAAGCGTGTCTAGGTGATGCAGCGAGCAATATTTGGTGTCTTGGCCATAGATTTGGTCATGTATCATTGATTTTGTCCACTTCGCCGTGACATGTTAGTAATGACGAGTCACCCCTTAACCTTTGTCGTGTCTACCCATATTGCCTTCGAGAATTGCTTAGCCCTTAACTCTAGTGGTGGAGATTTGTGTAACCGCCAAGCTTATAATAGAATACATGCTATGACTGTGCGATTGAGAGATCACCCGAAATTGACACTTAGAATAGTTGAGAGATTTGAGTGTTTTGTTCCCCTTTCGTGAGGTGTTCGGCTTTGTTTTATTCTAGCATAAGGGATTTATAAACTTATATTTTCCAGGTTATGGGAGATATCTTTTTAGGAATCTTTCTAATAAGGTCTACTTGAATGCAAGTAGAGTTCAAGTGGGGGATATTTGATAACATCAAATAGTCCTGAATATTAAGTGTCAATTTCCCCCGATAATGCTTGTAATTTATATCATTTATATGGATTTACGCTTGTTTTCCATTGTTTTCCACTTTCAGGTAAATTACGAGCATTGGAGCTAAAGAGACACGGAACTGGAGAAATATCTTAATATTTATCACAATATGCTACTTTGAAGAAGTTACGGTGTAACTCGTCTCTCACATTACGCCGTAACTATTGCGTGACTCCGAAAACTAACTTATCAGAAGGTTACGGCGTAACTCTTCCGAAAGGTTACGACGTAACTATATTAGGTCAAATGAGGTTCCACGCCGCTGATACTTACGCCGTAACTACTGCATCAACTACGACGTAACCGAGTTTATTGAAGACTACGACGTAACCATTCATTAGGTTACGCCATAACTAGCAGATCTAGTGCAAAATACTAAGAAATAGAAGGTTACGGTGTAACTCCTATATTGGTTACGCCGTAACCCAGATCTGGCCTATAAATACCCCACGAATTCCAGCATTTCTATTCATCCCATTCCACACACAACACTCAGAGAACGTGGGAAAAATCTCAAGGTAGGTCTAGAGGAGCATACGGAGCTATCTCCAAGGGACAAATCACTCCCCTACGATAAGCATTAGCATTTTATATTTCTTTTACTTTCAATTCATGTATTTCGTACCTTTGAATATTGAATTGGTTTGCATGATTAATATGAGCGGCTAAGCACCTCTTGGTGCTGGCCTAGTTATGATTCCTTAATAGTTTTGTTTGCGTTTACTTTACTTCCGTACAATTATTTCTAAGTGTATGCATGCATAGTTTATTGGTAGCCACCCTTGGTTCAGTAGTTTTGAATGGCGGTAGAGGCCAATTACCTAAGAGATATGACCAACTGACCCTAGGTGAGTGGACTGAGACGGGAAGGGTAAGATATGACCAACTGACGACCCTTTCTACTTGTGCGATTTGACCAACTGATCACCTATCATTTGGATGAACTTAAGAATTAGGGGTGCGTGTCTAAGTTCCTAACGGCCGGGCATTCACTATTATAAATCTAGCATGTAGTGCTACTTAATGACTTGGCTTAGGGGACCAGGAAGAACATGACTTATGAGGGGACACTTGACTTCTCCTGTGGTGGCATCTTTGCTGATAGGTTAGGGCGAATTGACCAAATTTTGTCCTCTCGACTTTGACCCCACCTGAAGTAATTGGATGTAAGTAGACGTAGGCATAACTAGCTAGGAGGATTAACTAGGTTAGCAACACTCTCCTCTTTTGAATTCCCTTTAGCCTTTATTTGCTTTCATTGCTTTATTCTGCATTAGTAGTTTAATTAATTAAATCCCTATCAAAACCATTATTATTCTGTGACACCTAAACTTAGTAATAATCCAACACACATAGCTCTTGGGACGACCTCAGCTTTACCGATTACTACACTACACACGACCGGGTACACTGCCCGTTAGTGCACTAGGGTAGACCATAGGTATAACGAGACATTATAAATATTAAAACCTGGTCAGTAAAACCTGCATCAAGGACCGAGGCTTGAACTGTTGTGTTCAAACGTCATCTTTCATGTTCATCAAGGTTGAGTTTCTTGAACCACCGATTTATGAGATATTACTCCTTTTGGCAACCAACCTCTGAGTCTTTCCTTAATAGGAGTGAACAATGTACCTGCACTTAAGTGAAGACTGCCTGCAGTGACATTAGGAGTTTGTCGCATTTATATAGGTTAGTGATACCAGTATCTAAACCAATTAGGGTTTCTTTTTCAACCTTGGTTTTGCAATTCGTGAACATTTTCCTAGTAGGTATCCATCTAAGACCAGCAATCTTAAAAATTCTCCCCGTTAGTATCCACCTAAGGCAAGATCTAGGAGTTTTTTGTTTCTCATGCACAGTGGAAGACTTGTTGAGCGAAAACCTTTGTTCTATAGCAATCTGCCTACCAGGTTTCTGAGTATAGCTCTTTGGTTTTACGGGATTATTGTTGTTTCTAGTCTTAGGGGATTGAACCTTAGCACAAGCATTTACTTTCTTTGGGAATTTTGTTATAAAATTATCATGATTCGCATTAAAGATACATTTCTGACAATTCGATCAAACAGATTGTTTGGATTCAGAAAAATATCTAGAATTCTTAGAGTGATCTGCTACGGGAATCGCTTTAATCGATACGCAACTACTCTTGGAAACTAAACAATTCCTATTTGCTTGCTGAGTGCTCCTAGGTTTTGGTTTGCTGCTACTAGCCGTGTTCTGCAATACACTAAAAGGCATCATACGAAGTCGTGAACCTAAGATTCCATCCTTTTGAAGTAGTGCCTTTTTCCTAGCCTTTTCTAGATCATAGTTCTTGTACAAGTCATTCATATCATATGAATTTTGGATTTTAATGCTCGGTTTAGACATTGTTTTCGAATTAATCCTAGAAGAGCTAGGTGTAGGTGTAGCTACTTGTTGAGGTTTAACAGAACAAGAAGCATTTTTCTTAGGCAAATAAGGTGAAGTGACTAGTTTTTGTCAAGACTTGTTTCGTATCAACTTGGGAGGCAAACCGTGTTTTTGAAAATTTTGGTTTTTCAGATCTAAACGCAGTCAGTTGTCTAACAACTGATTGGTTTCTAAGTGGTTGTACAAATGGTTTTCCCAAGACTGATGGTATTGCTAACTTAGTGTTCACAATGTTCCCTGCAGTTTTTCTTAGCACGTTCTTTAATGTTGTAATCATGAAACCCTTATCCTGAAGTTGAGCTTTGAGTTCATCATGTTTGGCTATCCAAGAAGCTGTTTGTTCTATATTCTTAGTCTTTGTTTCTTTGATTGAGCCACACAAGTCATTGTGATGCTTTTTCAAAGTCTCACTTTCTTTAAGTAATTTAGCCACATAAAGTTCCGATTCGATGTTTCTTGTTTTAATAGCATCGATGTCATGTTTAGTCTTGACTACATTACTTTTCTCATGCATATCAGAATTCAGTTTCTTCAAATTGTTGATTGTCGAGTTTTTGGCTTGAAGCTGAGCCTTCAGAGTGTTTATTTCAAAAAATTCATGAAATTCAGGAAATTCCGGATTCTTACGTGGTTGATTAATTTGAAAACTTTCCTCCTTATGTTGTATTGCAATTTCAAGTGAAGTGTAATGTTTTTCAAGTTGTGAGAATCTGTTTGAAAGTTCATTATAAACTCTTTTTTCAACCATATCATTTTTTTTGAAAAACTTAGCCTCAGACTCAGCCTCAAGCGAAGAACATTTCTGTTGATCATGTTCAGCATTCTGATCAATTTCTCCTCCCTTATGATCCATATTTGTTGAATCAGGAGTGAAATTGCTATCAACCTTTTCCAACACATATGTGTCATAACTGGATTCAACTTGATCAGTGTGTTATTGGTCACTAGCAGGGATATTGTGTTGAACAGTTAAATGTACCTGATAAGGATTTAAAATTTACACTATTGAGGGGTCATTTAAGCCCTTAATCGACCACTTTTATATCCGTTACTGCTTAATTTCATTCCTTTTCACTTTTTAGGTCTCTTGAAGGCAAATTGCTGGAATGACACTTATTCGGACGAAAAGGCGTGAATATATGAAGAAAATGGCCAATTCAAGATCAAGACACTCAAACTGCTGGAATTGCGGTGATGCGGCGTCCACAGATAGAGGCGCATGCGCCGCAAGCGTGCTCCAAATTTGTGACGGCTCAGTAGCGAAATTGCTATTTTGTACCCGATGGCGTCAGGTTTTAAAGATTAGGGCGTCACAACTGAGACGGCCTAGATTCAGATCCCGACGGCGTCAGAAGATGAAGCCGACGGTGTCACAACCATAAGGTGACGCTGTCACAAGGTTGACGTGGTCAAGACGAAACCCTAATGGCGGCGATCCGACGGCGTCACATTTAAAGAGTGACGCCGTCGCAAGTTGTAACTCTATATGTAGAATTCAAATTTTCAGACTTTTAAGAAGGTAGTTTTGTGGAGTAAAACCTAATAACGATTTTTGGCTGTCTTAGGCAGTATCTTAGGGTTCTCATACGCTATTTTACAACAAGATAAGTGTTAGGAATTGGAAATTCCATAAGAAAGTGTCGGTCACCCCAATTATAGTCTAGCATATATTAGCTCGTAGACTTGTCGTTATTTACGTTATTTTGTAGTTAATTAGTTAGTTATTAGCGTAGATTAGTTTAGTGTAACACCATGGAGGAAGGACGGGTCTTTACCCACTGTATGCCTGATCCACAGTCCGACAGGAGGACGTATTAGTTTGTAACTATAAATACCCTTCCCACTAAAGGAAGGGTGTTGCTTCTTGGAATCTAACCTTGCATTTGTTATTTTACAACTCTCTTTCAAGAACATCCTCTCAACTCTCTTCATCTCGCGAATCATCTAAACAACATATTATACACGATCCGAACAATTGCTATCAGAATCCTAGACCACCCGAATCATCTAAACAACATATTATACACGATCCTAACAATTGGTATCAGAGCCAGGTTGTGTCGTTTTGATGATTTGCATGGTTTTTGAAGCGGTTTAATATGCGGTTTGATACGGGTTGTGTTTGTTGATGGATATTTGTGGTTCGAATCATGTACCAAAACTGTTTTTATGCTTTATTGTTGAATCTGATAAAAATAATTTTTTTTATTCATTCACTGATAACTGTTTTTAAACTTGTTCTGTGTATCCATTTGGTCAAAATCTCTATGTTCTCAAATTCTATGTCACAAAACTGTTCATGTATCAGTTTTGTCTATCATCTTTCTTGACAATTTTTGTTCAATTTCCATGATTATTTGAGGTCAATAAAGTCATAAATGAGTCAAAACAGATGGGTATAAATGTAGCTTTTCTGGGTCTATACTTAATGGTCTTGAACTTTTCTTGGATGTGGTTTGGTGTTGTCTTGGTTGCGAGTTGGCGCATTGTTGAATGCGAGTTGTCAAAAAACATCCAGATTCAATGCTCCTGATGCGAGTTGACTAAGTCAAATGCGAGTTGTCATTTTACCCATGCGTTTTGACGCATTGGATCACAGGCGAGTTGTGTGACAAAGAATTGATGCGGTTTGTCTATTTTTTTTAACAAAAAGCGATTTCTGTGAAAAGTCAGAATCGTTTTGATTAAAGATGAAGAGGGTATGCGAGTTGCTTTAAAAGACTTAAGATGCGGTTTTTGTTGAAGATAAGTAAAGCAATAATCAAGTAAAATCAACATCAAAAATTCTACAAAACTTTCAAATCTTAATCTACATCTACAACAAGTCAGCAACTTTCATCAACAATCTTTCAAGATTCATCTAATCACATTCACCAGAACCACATCTTTCATTCATCACAAACGAATATCAATAATTTCATATTATCACATCACATATAATCGATCCAAACAGCATATTTGGTTATGAAACAATGACTCAGGACTCACGACCATCATGTATTCATCTTTTACCGAGCCTACTTCATCACTGATTCTCGACTCAAACATTAATCAATCTCAGCCTAAATATTTCGTGGTACTAAAAGGTATCATCAAGACTATCAAGAGTCTAAATCACGAAATATTTATTCTTCACAGATCAAAGCTCAAAACATCAAAAGGTCAACAATATTCTCAGAAGGGACTTTTAATGAATCCAAATCTAAAGAATGTATAGATCTCAGTTAATTAATTTGTGGTTCTCAAAAGAAACATCGTAGACTATCAAGAGTCTTGAACATGAATCAATCTTAACATCATAGATCAAAAGGGTTTTGATAGAATATCCGAATGTAAAGGAGTGATATTAACAAATCTGTCAACTCACTTCCTTTATTCGTTAATGGTAAACATATCAAATCAAAACGAATTCAAGATCCATAACCTACCTTTGCTCTCGTGGCCGGTGCATATACTAACATCCATGCCATCCCTGTGGCGTTTAAGCAAGGTTATAGCCATCCCTGTGGAACCCTTGATCTGAGGACTATGAAGTCTTCACTGGTGTGTTGCTAAGAGGATATGAACCAGAGGTGGTCGGATGGAAATGAGATGATTATGAATATATTTGATTTTAAACCTTATGTCGATATGATAATGATTTTTCTGTGTCTGATTATTTCGGTGGCTGATACTTTTTTGAGAAATCTTAGGGTTTGAATAACGAATTATTTGGATTAGATGTGATTTGGAGAAAACACTGATATAAGGAGGGGGCGGATAGTGTGAAAGATTAGGGTTTGAGTGGTGTGTTATATTAGGGTCTCAAGGGATTTAGGTAGTATGCATTTTATAACCCCCTAAAGATTAAGGTTGGACTAATATGGATTGGATTTGTTTGTGAATATTGATAATGGGCCGAGTGAATGATAAGTCTTATGTGATTTATGGGTCGTTTGGGAAGTAGCTTGAACGAATGCATTGGTAATTTTATTTAAACATGGGCCGAAATGTTTTATCTTTGTTATTTGACAAATATGGATATTGTAACTTCTAACTCATTAAAGTTGTTATCCTAAGTTGTTTTTTAATAATGGTACTTTGGTCGGATTAAATTTTCACGGAGAATTCGCATTCACGACTTGGTATTTTCCTTGGATAATCTTATGTGGTACAACCGTGCTCGTTCAAGACCATAACGTTCTGAGGACGCATGTTCATTGCCGGTTATTTTATGAGCATAGTTGGATCAGATTCATGTTTCTCATGGGCCTGAACGGAGTTAGTTTTTTTTAAAGAGAGTTATTATAATGATCCAACGATAATGATGGACAAATGGGCGTCTCAAGAATTGGATTTTTAAGAGATTTGGATAATATGAGATATTTTTTATTTTATGATGACGCGTTGTGATGATGAGAGTTGAGTCATGCGAGTTGTGATTTGATATTGAGATTTGATGTGTTATGAGGCTTGATACTTTGGTTTATACATTTTCACAGAGGTTATTATGTCACGGCTTGAATCGATACTTAAACAAACTTGACCATGGGGTTGTTTGTACGATATTTCTCATTGGGATTTGAAGTGAGGTTTTCTGGGCATGTTGACTTATTTCGTCTTCTTTCTTTCTACCTTTCCGCGCAGATTACTTGTT
Organism: Chrysanthemum makinoi; assembly: GCA_910596185.1. Classification (NCBI taxonomy): domain Eukaryota; kingdom Viridiplantae; phylum Streptophyta; class Magnoliopsida; order Asterales; family Asteraceae; genus Chrysanthemum; species Chrysanthemum makinoi. The sequence goes on along the minus strand of OU343221.1, from coordinate 124,583,917 downwards.
TGGGCATTTATAGAGTGTGATAAAGACTTGACTATTTAGTTACTTTTGTGATTCTTTCATGCTTAACCCACAACATAACTATCACTTCGGTGTCTCACTCAGTTGAGGATACGTCAAGAGGTTTTGTACATTGGGTACACCGTTTCTTTTTCACAAGGATTAGTGCAAGCTTAAGTAACAAATCTGGGGAATTCTACTTCATGATCAAGTTTGGTATATCGGGTTTACTTCTCCATGTGGTCACTAAAATAGAAATTCCCATGAGATATTTGGTGCTACAGAATGTCAAAGACACTTCACAGTCTAAGCAAAATCTTTCAAGAATCTTCAGCGTCAGTAATTTTTCAAGATGTTTGCTTATGACAAGAACTTTTCGCGCAGATGGTCGTACACATTAATATGGTTTGTGAAGTTGTCTACATATGGGTAAAGAATTGTTGAGGATGTTGTTGATGATGGATAAGAATCGCTGCATGAACCGCTGCATGTTCCCCTAAAACGGATATTCACCGAAACCAAAGTTGTCATAACACGTTCAAACTAACATTGTTCACGGTTTAGTCTTGATTTTGTAAAATCCCGCGAATGAATCTATTTGTCGGTTTAAATCATAGACTTGTAAAATCCTGTGATAATGGAAACATCCTGGTATATGTAAAGTGTATCTCCAGATATATCTCTTGGTTTATTCTTGGTTTTGTAAAATCCCGCGAAAGAAACTATTTCTCGGTTTAAACCATAGAATTGTAAAATCCCGTGATCATAGATTCATCCTGGAGAAAGGGAAAGTGTATTTCTGGATCTCATCTGATGCTGGTGCTACGGTTTCTATTTCAAAGAAGGGATAAAAGGGTGTATTTCATGAATTGGGTGTTTGTTTTGATTGTCCTCATGGCAGTTTGGTCATTACATGGTTTTACGGGGTTATGTGCTTTTAACCATGGTCGGGATGAAAACCATTATTATAGTTCACTTAAAACGTCAAAGGAGGCAAGATTTGAGCTTTTAACCACAAGATGTGACAACGGCGTTAATTCAGTATCATTTATTTGATGTTGAAGTGAAATATCACGGTCAAGTGTACTTAGTATCTAAAGGTATCGGGGATGGTTGGATGAAAATTCTTCAAGATCCTTGTTCAAGCTTATTATAAAAAACGAAGACTTGGAAATCTAGTTATTGTTGGGTGACTTTTTCCTTTTCTTTTACCACTTGGGGGAATTGGGCTATTACCACCACAAAATAACTATCACTTTAAGGAGTTACATTGTAGTGCTCAGTGTCACATTCAATTGTGGATTTTCAAGAGGTGATGTACGTCTTATACTTGATGGTTGGTTGGTCGAAGAGTATAGAGTACTTAGAGAGTACTTAGAGATTCTAATGGAAATCGGCACCGCTCTTTGTTACATTTGTGCAAGTTTAAGTCACGAGTTTGGGTTAGTTTACTTCAGGGTCAAATTCATCATATTGGGTTTTCTCCATCAGTTGTCACGACAAAGAGCCTACTGAATGATAATGGGGTGATTACAAGTTTTGCCAATAGATGATGAAAAGAGAGAGATTATGACGTTTGAACACAACAGTTCAAGCCTCGTTCTCTAAAGAAAAGAAATGTGTACGTTTCAGTGCGCTTTATCTTCGGAAGAAGAGAAATCTTCTTATTAATGACCATTCTCATCAACATGCTTCATGCTTTTTCCATGCGCTTTCAATTATCAAGTAAACCGGACTACCGTTGATTGTTTTCTTAGTCCACTTGCTCAATTATAATGACGATGGCGACATCATATGCTACCTTTGAGGGGGAGAAGTGTGAATAGACTACGTTTGTTGAAGATATTCACTTGTTTAATCAAGAATGGCAACTCCGTATGTAATTCTTGAGGGAGAGAAAAAGTGTGAATTTACAGCATGATGAATGATTTCAGAGTATCAATGGTCATACGGCTCCTAACTCATGTATGAACCGAGCTTCTTCTTTTCGGGTCATCTTCACATGTGGTTTTCTTCTAAGAGCCGTTGGTTGACATCTTCTCATGGGCTGATTTGATTAATGACAAATTGCTTCCAGTTGCGACGCTGATTTCCTTGATGAACATCTTTCTGTTTTTGTTTGATTGGGAGGGATTTGATTTAAAGGGATTTGCTATATACATGTTAACGGGAATGCATGTGGTGAGAAGAAGATGATAACTTTCTGATCCCCAAACGGACAATCTTGAAGAAGGTCGAGTCTACAGTCTGTTCTACATTTTCTGCTGCATGTTAGAAGACTAAAGACGAGTTGCATTTGATTATCTAAAGACTTCTTCTTAATCCGGGAATTTATCAAACAGATTGTCGGTTTAGGGGAGAGCACTAATTGGGGGAGAGTGATATGTCAGATTCAATCCCCAATTAGACTTGCACACATTCTTCAGCAAATTGATTCTCACAAAGCCTTCAAGTGTTCTTCTCAACAGATTTCTAGTACACGGGCTTATAATATGTTGCTGATTCTGAAGTGTCAAAACCAGTAAGGGGGAAGGAGACACGCATCTAAACACAAAGCGAGTAAACTTGATGAACTTAATTCTTCTAAGTGATTAAAGATATCCCGAGAAGACAAATGTCATGATCACAGATAAACTCAAGGTTTTACTCATCAAGGCTTTTAGTGTTATTATTCCAACTACGTGGGGGAAGTGATGTAAGAGAAAGTTTCTGAAGATAAAAGAGGTACACAAGTGTGTGATGATTTTGATGCTATCGCAATCATCAGGGGAGAGAGATTGTGTACATTGGGGACGCTCAGCTGTTTCACTTGAGTGCTTAATCATTGATTCATAGATATAATCACTTATTCCGCTGTTGACATCCGCAGAGATAGTCATCTGCAGAGATAATCAGTGATTCGGCATGCTTCTTCAATGTTATCGGTTATTCTCTCTTTGGGCATTCAGGTACTTCGGGTTCTTGAGCTTCATACACTATCATCGAGGGGAGAAAAGTATACATCGGGGTTATTCTTTGGCTATCGGACTTAATCTGCTACTTGGATGGTATAAGTTTCTCTGTCTTCGGGTATATGTGTATTCGGGTTCGTGAGCTCTAGTCTAAGAGACTGACTGCATCAATTCATCTACTTGGGGGAAAGTGGTCTCTTGACAACTTTTTCGTATAGATTGCTTCTGACTTCAGTTGAAAAGGAATTTGAGAAGATTATTCAAGTGTGGGATGATTCTTTGTTGTTCTACTTGATGATATAACCCGAAACGGAGACTTACGATGATCTTTCTTATATGGAGCAGCAAGATCGATGATATGGTGTGCGTCTTTGTGCATCTGGCTAAGGCAAGCTTGAAAGAAAGCTTAGAATCTTCTCAATAAGAAGATTTATGGTTTGGGGGGAAGCTACCAATGTCTCACTTTCAAATGGCTCAATTTCTCTCTTCGATTCAAGAGCCTTGGAACCTTTGGTGGTGAATGTTTAAGAGATGATGACTTCTATCTTCAACAACGGGGCTGCTCGATATCCTTATCTCGGTACTCGTATCATTGTATTCTTATACTATATCATCTAAACTATCTTTGTAAATATTTATCAAAAACCAAATACAAAAATATAAAACCAGAAATAGAAAATAGAAAATTATAAAACCAACAAAAACCCATAAAAATAAAAAAATTTAAAAATACCATAAATATGCTTTCTCAAGACATGTCTTCTGGTATCAATAACATCTACGGACTTAGAAATGTCATTAAAAAATGGCACAGGGTCCATAGATGAAGTTCGAGCAGAAGGTGTAAATACTCTTTTCAAAACATGTCTCAAAATATGGCTTGCAGTTACTTCAGACTTTGACCCGTGCTTAAACCATGGCTTGCTATTATTTCTGATAGCAACCCGCTCTTCAAAGAGGAAAGTGCTGTGCAAAAAAAATTTTCATAAATTCATGCACTTATCCTAAAAACTAAACAAGGAAAGCATGTCGTAAAAAAGACTACTGTTCCTACACAAATGTTTTTCCTTCTAAGATTCTTCAGAAAAATATTTGTTGTTTCAAAATGGTGGAAAATGAGTTGCTTAAAAATCAATCAGAATCATTGCTTTCATAAATTTTCAAAACTCAATTAATGACTTCAGCGCTTATAAAACTTTTATGAAATGAGTCATTGATTGAGGGGAAGAATGTTTTCAAATCTATATCATCTAACGAGCTTATATAATCATCCTACGTGCTTAACTAAAAAATGATATTTGCCTATGTCGAAGGGCTAGGAATTTAGGATATGATTGTTAGGATTAGATGATTAGAGTTTGATGAACACATAAATCCCATGCCTTATATGAACTGATTGATATGTTGAATTGACTTTTGTTAGTCGATTGTTGTTTGGGTGATGTCGACCACCATATATCTGTATGTGTGTTCACTAACGTATGCAGGTATATTGGTATAAAAGTATGTTCCCGATCCGGATCCCACAAATGAAGATGATTGGATGCTGAAAGGAAAGGGTAACTGATATGTGCTTAAACACATATCTTTTGCTTAAACACATATCATTTGCGTGTTTCTTGAGTTTTTGCATGTGCAGGTACGGATGTGACAAAACAGACAAAAGAAAGCCAAAACAGAAGAAAACTGAGCACGAGAGAAAGAAGAATGCAAAAAGCCGAGGCTGGGAAAGGAATTTGCAAGTTTGGACAATTAATTCTAAAAATGGCAGTTTTAGTCCCTGAAGATTCAGAATTGTCATGTTTAGTCCTTGGAATTTTCAAAGTTGGAAAATTTGGTCCTTTGTTTATTTGAGATTGACAAGAAAGACCCTTGGAAGACATTTTCAGATTTACATGTCTAGTCCCTGAAATTTCAGCATGTACACCTTTGGTCCCTTATAAGCTAAATGGGTACAAATTTAATCCTAAGCCTAAGTCCAAAATCAAAAGCCCAAACCCATCCAAACCATACCCGGTCCACTAAACTATACCCGGTAACCACTATACCTATCCAACTCGGTTTACCCATTTTACCCAAGTCAAACCACTTATACCCGGTCAACACAAACCAAAATATAATAAACAAACCAAACCCGCCAAAACTCACCCCCAAAATTCCCAGCCAAGAACCCTAAAACACCCTTGCATCAATTAAGCCAATTCACTTAAATTAAGGGTACAATCGTCCTTTCTTCTGACACCTACTGACACACGGATGCCATGTCACCAATCCGTGTGTCAATCACAACATTCCCTTCACATGATTGGCTGAAGTGATTAAGGCACATGATCCAAGGGTCTATAATTGATGAGACACGTATGGGATTTGATCAAAGGCTGTTATTCGTCCAAAGAAAGCACAAATCAGTTCTTCTTGAAGCTTCCAAGACCTCAAGGCTCAGCTATATATAGAGCTCCTCATTCACTGTTGTATTTATCTTTCATCTTTTTCAGTAGCTTGTGTAGTTTTTAAATGTTTTTAGTAGTTTAACTTTAATTTCAGTATTGTATTCCATTATTTGTATTCAGATTTCAAGTTTTAATAAAATTCTCTCTTAAGCTAAAAGTCCTTTGTTACTCTTTACTGTTGTTTTAGAAGTGCTTATTAGAATCATTGCAATTTAATTTAGCTTATTTCAAGTTTAATTCAGTTTGTTTACAACATTAATCAAAAATAAAAAAAAAATAAGAAAAATAGATGAAAAATAAAAAAATATCCTCAAGCTTCTCTTAAGCTTAGCAACTGTTTGATTAAGTCTACTTAAGCTCAATATAGCTTTTAGTAGACTTAACCTGGTTTGAAATTCAATTCACTCAAATCTTATATCCAGTCAACAAAAGTCAACTGTAATCAAATGGGAAGCTGAATTGGTTTAGATATTTGGTTTGCTTTGGAATTGGGTTGGAATTGAGTTCTATTTGGATTGGTTATGGTTTTGAATAGGTAGATTAATCATCAGTTGCAAGCCATAGTGGTTGGACCCATTGTAAGTTCTTGTTTCATCTATTTTGCATCATTTGATATTATTTGGTTATTAGCAGATTGGTATTGTGGATATTATTGCATCATTTAATTGTTAGAATCTTATTTTAGCATGATCAGGTTTTAGATAGTTATTAGATCAGTAATCAGTAGAAGTTAATTTGCATATTAGCATCTTAAATAGTGTTTGGTATAAGCTATTACATCTGATATTAAGGTTAGAGATAGGTAGAGATCACTTATATTATTCTCAGTTAGATTCACTTCAGTCATTTCAGTGGGTAGATAGCATCTATAATAGCTTAAAAGTCAAATTTAGTTTTATGGTTGAATAGGATTAATAACAATAGGATTTAAGTTGCACAAGCTTGAACATAGGAGTAGGATTAATACAGATAGCTTAATTTGGTTATATTTCATCTTAAAACATCAATTACAATCTGTTTTTGCAAGATCAAACTCATTTTAGTCAACATTTGCAAAATCTGTCAAAAGTCAAAAGTGTCAAATTCAGTTTTTATAAAAGTTTGTGAAATATTGATGGATTCATTTTTGAGTCATATCTATTGAGATTTTGGGATAAGAAACTTCAGCTGGTCTAGTATCTTAATCTGATTTTTGTGAATTTTTTAGAAACAGTTATAAGCACTTGATAAGCTCTTCTTTAGAGTTGTTTTGCCCTGTTCCTTATCAGCATAACTGATTGAGAACCAGGCTTGATTACAGACCTTGCACAGGTCTCATTATAGCTTGTTAGGATCTGAGATTTTGTTTAGTGGTTCTTAGGTTGGTAGTCTTGAGGTCTGCAGATCTGCTTTTCACATAAGCTCTCTTTATAAGCAGTTGGATAAGCTTAAAGTAGGTTGGTTAGGGATGTTTAGCCTTTGTGGTTAATTAGAATCAAACCTTGGCAGATTGCTTATTAGAGGTTAGAAGTAGTTGCAATAAGTTGCCTTAGAGTAGATTTAGCATATTTTAGCTTCTGTGATAAGTTGGTGCACTTAGGCAGCTTATAGCTTATTTCCGAGTGCTTAATTAGGAGCAGTTTGCACTACAGCTTCAATTTCATGCACATTAGCCATATATTTGATATTTTTCCTAGGTTTAGAATAATATTTTAGAATTTCCCTGAATTTTTCATAATTTTTAGACTTTGTTTGCTATTTTTCTTGATTTAAATTAGTTTTTAATACTTTTTAAATAGCATTTAATTCGATTAATTCAGAAAAAGTTCAAAAAAATAATTTTTCAATTTTCCTAGATTAAGAAAAATATAAAAAGCCAAAAAAAATATTTTTCTTTATTTTTCCTAGTTTAATTTGTAATTTTTAGAATTTAAATTAGTTTAAATTAGTTTTTAATTCAAATAAATTTCAGAAAAATCATAAAAATTAGTTTTAATTCTTAGATAATTTTCTAATATCATTTTTAGTTAGAAAGTAATTTTAGATTATTTTTAGGACTTAGATTAGACGTAGTTGCATTTTATTTACGTTTCTTTTAATACGTTTTAGTATAATTTGCGTATTTAGGATTTCCCGTAGTGTAATTTCCCTTAATTGTTTTCCCATTCCCCGTAGTTTTAATATAATCATAAATCCAAAACATCGAGCATTTTAATAACGAACCAATAACGACGTTGCCCATTCACACCTCGTTGGAAAACGACTCGGATTTCCTAATCCGTATCACTATCACTCACGGGTTTTGATTCATTATCCTTTTTCCTAAAGGGATTTTAAATCATTACTTGTGGTTATTTTTTATATCGATATTGTGGTTTTTATCCATACACACACACCCCTAAGCCTACATCGAGAATCAGTAACTATATCTTGGGACGACAAAAGAAGAAACGGAGCTTAATCAGATCTCTTCATGGACAGTTGGCACAATTGATGCAACTTCAGAGGTCTCACTGCTTCAGCAGACGGTTTTCTTTCATCCTTTCAGAAACAACAGAAACAGCTTATGATTCTCTCCACCTAACATATCTTTGTGCAGGATAATAGTGATGATATGATAACGCTACACGCGTCGTTCGGGGTTAAAGGAACTTCCTTTTCTTCAAGCAAGTTTTATAACACCCTAGGCAGTGAACCTAATCGTTGTAGTGTAGTATTATGGTAAGCCACGGGTATTGATATCGTTCTCTAGGGGAATAGGAATGCTAGTGATAAGTTACTACGCTAAGGTTGGGGTTGAGGAAGATTATTTTTTATCTTTTTTATGTTTTTTTAGGAAATGGAAAAGTACAAATCTCGGGGTTTGGATTTGGGGGGTTGGTATTGCTACCGATTACTCTACTTATCTAGTTATCTAATCTAAGGTGTATGTAGTCTATGTCTAATTATTGTGTGCTCGTATGATAGTTAAAAGATGTGTTTACTTAGGTTTTACTACTCCTTAATTATCTCCTATTGGTGGTTGAATTGTCACGTCCTTATTGTTAATTGCGTTATGTGTCTAAAGTTGTAGGGTATACGTTTATCCCTAACTCTTTGAAGTTACCAAAGGGTCTCGTCTACAAAATACCACTAGGGATCATAAACTCTAACTCTAAGGCCTCTTTGGATAATTTAGCTTACAACCGCTCAAGGTCCTATAACCTAAGGTTCACAAAGATTAATCAAGCATTAAGTACACAATGAATGACCTATCACATTACTAGATCATTAATCAACTAAGATAAGAAACAACCAATCAATATTCAATAATTAAGTTTCATATTCCCCAAGCAAACACACAAGTAAATTAGCCGGACATGGAGAACATGCAGGCATACACACAAATAATCAAAGACACGATTGTATTAATGAAGTAAAGCACTTATCTTGATGTAAGATAGGGTTTGGAACCCTAAAATACTGTACAAGACAGCCTTGGTTCGGTTTAGGTTTTTACTCCAAAAGACTACCCAACAATACTGAAAAATTCGGATTCTATATATAAGATTACATATGCGACGGCGTCACCTTATGTTTTGTGACGCCGTCGTGTCGCCGTCATTAGGGTTTCGTCTTGGCCACATTAGACTTGCGACGGCGTCACCTTGTGCTTGTGACGCCGTCCTCTTCTGCTTCTGACGCCGTCTGGATCGAATCTAGGCCGTCTGAGTTGCGACGGCCTACTCTTTTATAACTTGACGTCGTCACTGGAAAATAAGAGTTTTTGCTTCTGTCCCGTCACAAAATCCTCTGACGGTGTCGCAGTTAAGCAGTGACGCCGTCACCTTGTGTTTTCAGCAGCTTGAGCGTCTCGATTCTTGACTTTGGCCATTTTCTTCGTATATCCGCGCCTTTTCGTCCAAATAAGTGCCATTACAGCAATTTGCCTTCAAGAGACCTAAAAATTGAAAAGGAACGATATTAAGTAATAACGGATACAAAAGTGATCAAATAAGGGCTTAAACGACCCCTCAAAAAGGTACATTTTAAAACCTTATCATGATACCATTTTTAAACAATATTTGAAAAATATTGTCTTGAAAATGGAAAAGTATTGTTTTGAAAATTAATTGGACTAAATTTTGGAAATCACCGGATTTCATTTTATCAAAACTATAAGTCACTCAATCAACGACTACGGTCATCGATTGAGGGGGTGAGTGATTTAAAATAAAATATTTTCAAACGATATTTCTTCATATAAAGTCCGGTTTGTACAAAATATGTGGTGATCTAAAGATTTAATGTTATGTCACGGTATGATTCTCTTTAAAACTCAAAGATCTTTCAAAATGAAATTTTTTCTGTTCTTGTTTGATTGTGAAATTGTTTTATTTTACTTAAAGATATCTTAAAAACGATCATACCTGACACTAACAATCTTTAATGTCGAAAAACTGTTCCTTATCCATCATTTCTCAAAATTAAATCTTGCCACGTCTTTCCCCAAATTTTCTAAATGATTTAAATTAATTGGGATCACAAATCTCAATTTGGTTTGAAATTTTTGATCGGGGGAGAGATCGTGATTTAAATCTCAAATAAGTTTTAAAGGGTGATTGTTTCAAAAGCACTCCTTCCTTCATGTGCCAAACGATTTTGAAATACATAATGCACATGATAGTGGAGGAGCATTTAACCTAAAACCAGAAGAGAATTTAAACCAGAAACATTTTCACTTATATTTTCTAAACACTTATTAAATCACTTGGGATCCAAAATCTCAAAGGGTTTGATATTTTTGATCGGGGGAGAATTTGTGATTTAATAATGAAATTTGATAAATGGTGATCATTTTGATTCAAATATGCATACTGCTCTCCCATATGTGCTAAACGCTTTCGAATCTCGAAGCACATATTGAGGGGGAGAATTTCAAAAAGAAAATAAACTTTCAAGGTACAAAGATTTCTATGTTTCAACATAAAGTACCTTGGTTGATTTTCTAATGGTTTCTTAATGGCTTTTGTGATCGTGGATGTACTTCAAAAGAACTCTTTCTTCTATGTGATAAAATGATTTCAAATATCCTACGCACATATTGAGGGGGAGAATTTACCAAAGAAATTCAAATGGCTTTTTCTACGGAAATTGTGATCATGAATATATTTCAAAGAACTCTTGCCTCTATGTGCTAAACAATTTCAAGTTAATATGCACATGTTGAGGGGGAGCATTTCTAAATGATCAAAACAATTAAGGTACAAAATGCTTTGATATTATATCACAAGTACCTTGATTGATTTTCCAAATGTTTCTTCAATTGGTTTCATGGAAGAATGAACAATACCAAAAGACCGACCAATTTACTTTATGCATGGTGTTATAAGGATGGTTAGGTTAGGTATTTGTTCCCACGATCCCGCCAGAGCTGGAGGGATCTACCCAGGGCAATCCACCAGATAGTGTAGAACTCCTTAGGAATGATGAAAAAAGGAGAAAAGTGAGAAATGGGAAGAGTGCCGACTGAGACAGAACTTAGTACTGGAACAAACCCAACATGGTTCTAGTTATGAAGTCTCGGAAAGCACTAAAGGGGTTGAAGAATGAAAAAGAACTGAATGTGAAAGGGGTGAAAAGAAATAGCCCTCTAATAATTCAACCTTAGGGCAGAAACCGGGTTCAATGCATATGCTACTGGTTGTTACTAAGGTAACACTGCTATTTAAGACAAGACGTCTTGGACCCAGTGACGCACTGCACCTAACTTCCCAAACTACTCAAGTTCCTATTAAAAGGGCTTGTTTCATTCTTGTCACACCCCCAAATTACCTGTTTTGCAGCGGAATGGAATACCTGGGGGTTGACTGTCATAGCATCACAATCACAGTTATATTGAACGACCTAAAGTGTCGTTTGGAAAATACATCGTTTGATTTAATAAAATAATCAGAGTTTACAAAGTATAGGTCCCAAATGAAAATCCACATGTGCGGAAATAAGTTTGTTACAATTCAAACGATGTTTTAAAGTGCATAAATCCTATGAGAGACGCGTCGTCACCACGACTCTATGATAAGTCCACATGCATGCCATGTAGTGAATGCCTTAGTTACCTGAAAATACATTGCTAAAAGTGTCAACACAAAGGTTGAGTGAGTTCATAGAGTTGTTGAAAATGTTTAATACGACTACCACCAGTATAGGCCATGTATGACAATATGTCACAAAAATGATACAATTGCTTAAGCACATGACACCGAAAGCTTGACTGATGTTCGCCCCATTGAGAGTGTTTTGCCAAACAATTCAAATAATGATAATGAAATGAAATGCATCCGTTCGGTTGGAATCCACCAACCCGGATGGAGGTGTCACCCTCGATAGATCTATCCACTCACCCTCGCTTCTATGAAATTAACGGTTCATGATTATGAAATGGGGACATTTAACCTGGAAATGAGGTAACTTAAGCAATGTAATGAATTTGATATACGTGGTATCGTAATAAAAATGATGTGCAATGTATTTTCCCCCGTAGGTTTGAAATAAAGTAAAAACTTGAATAAATCGGGGCTATGAAAACTCACTGTTGCAATGATAATGATGATATAATGGCAATACTGAAATGAGGCGCAACCTCTGACCTATTATGAATGATATGTTCTAATGTAAATCATGAAACAATGTCGTGCATGCAAATCCACATGTAATCTATACCACTTGTACGCTTTTGAAAATAGAATTTATCGTCGAAATATATGTTTATGACATCTCGTCATGTTATAAAATACTTTACAAGTATTTACGTTGAAATGATATCTTACGATAATCATTTAATGATTTATTATGAAATTATAACTTTTCGTCGTAAAACAATATAATTTGACAAGTCATGAAAGTGACTAAATGGCCTTGAAAAGCTAGTCGTAAAATGGTGCACGTCGAGTGTTAGGAAACAAACTCAACGGTTTTGGGAAGCTTGTATCATTATCTCGAAGTTTTAGCATTTAAGTTTTCATCCTAGAGGTCTCGATTATGGAGAAAAATATAGGTAAAGTATGGTACTTGTGTCCAAAATATTGTTTAAGGGTGGTTTTTGGCAAAGTTTAAGTGACCGTATTTTATTTGTTACAACTCCGCTTGACGAACGGTTGGATGTTTTGGAAAATATGCTAGGCGAACTTACTTCTACTAAAAGACATCATTTTATAAGAGAAAGTACTCCAAATTAGTTCTCCAACTTTGCTCTCCAAAATAGTTCTCCAAATTTTGTTCTCCAAATTTTTGTTCTCCAAAATATTTGTTCTCCAAAATATGTTCTCCAAAATATTTGTTCTCCAAAATATATTCTCCAAATGTTTGTTCTTAGCTTCGTATCAAAGCAAACTTATATATTTTTGATAAAATCGACACATTTCATAACGCTTAAGCCTCATTTTTTACTCGTAAAAGTGGAAGTAACATGCTGAAATTTTCTGAAATAATAGTTTCGTCGTCAAACTTGAAAATAGCATAACTTCTTCGTTATAGCTCCGTTTTAACCCGTTCAAGCGGCCACGTTTTCGTTTTAAAGTGTATTTGCTAAATATCTAGGCCAAAAATTTTTATTTACTGTCGAGATTTCCATATTTCAAAAATATGGACAGACCCTTTAGAAAACTTGTCGAAATGAGTTTTTCTCGCGCCATACCTATTCTAACCAATTCAAAACAACTCCGAAGCTATTCTAATCCTACCATACACCTTTTTAGGGTGTAATGGGTTCCTAGACATCACCAAAAATGATATGTTTCAAGGAGTAATTATAGGATGATAAATATATATATATAACTCTTAAAAACATTAAAAAAGTGGTATAAACATACATATGACTTGCATGTTTTTCTTAAATATGATGAAATGAACACAAAATAGATATGAAATATGAACATGAATATGAGATGCTTACTGGTAGCTTGATGAGGTTTTATGAACAAAGGATTAATCCTAAACACCCAAGGTTTTTATTTCACAACCTTAATCAAGAGTGTGTCTAGAGTGTATAGAACTTGACTTGGAAAATTTTTAAGAACTCCTTCTTGATCCTATAGAGTGGCCGGTTATAGCAAGAGGAGAGGAAGAGATATGTGTTTTTGCTTTTTACACTTTGAAAGATTGAGTTGTATGTGTATATTTTATGAGTACAATACACTAAGTAAGAGATATTTAGTATGCAAGTGGTATGACTCATCCATATGGTCGACATTCATGATAAGAAAAGAAAGAGATGTGTTTTGTTTTTAGTTAAGTATTTACATGTATAAGTAAAGTGTAATTATTCAATAATAATTTGTAACTTGTATATTTATTTAAACATTTAGGGTAGCGTTAGCTAAAAATAAATTTTAACGGATCACAATAAAATATATTGAAGTCATAAAAATTATAAAAATACATTTCTTGCAAAATTGAGTGAAATAATAATTATCGTACAGTATTTACGAAAACCGTCGTAATTATATAAATATAACAATTTATATACCAAATAAAATTTAAAACACCGGGTAAACCAATAATATAATTTTTATAGTCTTAAAAGGAGTATAAAAATATATTAGAATAATTTTTGGAAGTGTCAGATCAAATGTTCAAAATAAATGATTACGCGATAGCGTTTATTTAATAGAAATTATACGATTAATGTAAAATGCAAAATAATGCATGAACTAACATGATGATAATGATGTGATGACATGTAGACTAAACCTAGTCTATATGAAATGTCCTTGATGATTGTTCATGAATTCGCAGCTGAACCATTAAGGTTACGCGAATTTAATACTCGTAAACCTAGTTTACGAAAAATGATGAATAGTGAATTTTTCAAAGTTTGCAAAATGACCTGAAATTACGAGTTGTCACATTCGCCCAACCAAAAAGGAATTCAGTCCCTGAATTCAGTCCATGTTAGGTTCTACAATGTTACTTGTGAAAAGGTGAGGATATTTGAGTCACATTGGGTCGTCCAATGTTTTCTGAATCGTACCACGCCTTTCCAAGACGGGACTTTGAACATAATTCTGTTGCCAACTTGAAATTCTAATGGTTTGCGACTTATGGAACATACTTCGAATATTTTGCGTCGTATATCTACGTAGCTTACCTAGCTATATGTTGTTATTTGTAACTGATTTTTTATCTGTTCGATCACTTTGTCGTTTCATGAATGAGTCATTGACTAGTAAGTTGGACTTTACTGATTTTTGCCCGTAAATAAGTGATTGACACCTCAACCATAGAGTGCCTCAAATGGTGTAGTCAATATGTTCATGTAATAATTATTGTTGTAAAGCAACTTGCTCGATGAAGAATGATTTGCCTAATCATTTTTAGAAAGTCATACATGCCTTAAGTATATCTTCTAATGTTTGAATTAGTCTCTCGCTCTGACCATTGAGCTGAGGATAATAGGCGGTACTCATGTCCTAGTAGATTCCATGGGAATCTTGAAATAATTGTCAGAAGCTTAAGGTGAATCGAATAGCTTATAATAGGTACAACTGGAATTGATACCACGTGTCTCGTGCCAAATTTCAAAATGTTAAATCTGTCGAAAAGGACCTTATTGAAAAGAATAGATTATAGGTAACATTTGTCATTCCTCGCGTTTCTCGTTCCAGCGAAGGTCATGACTTGAGTCTTACTTGCCTAAGGTGCTTAGTCTCCATGACTAAAATGTTTATTGTTTGCTTATCGAACTGTTTCCATGCTCTATGTTGTAAAGTCACAAAACCTTAAATGTTTAAGTGATGTGGTGTAGTGATTGATTTTCAAGATCTGTCCCGATATTGAGTGCTTCTAAAATTATTTCATCACTTATATTGTTATCATGCTAGCCAGAAAATAGATATCAGCTCATACTATGTCGACGAATGTTTGTTCTAATTTCACTTGTAGATGGAGTGTCATTGATTGTCCGATATGTTCAAGCCTGTTGCATCTCTTGATATAGAAGTGAGGTTACTTGGAATTTCTAGAGAACACAATGCCTTAAGGGAAGTTTATATCGATAACCTAAATTTAACCAAATTTTCCTTTAAGGGAAATTCATTGTAGGGAAGTTCACATATTGTTGAGGCCATGTTTAATGAAATGTTCTGTAGTCTCAGTTAGAAGACTTGGTTTCTCCCTATAGTGTTGCTTAGTGTGTATTCGCTTCGTACTAAATCTTGTAACTCGGTCTAGCTAGTACTTTTGAAATGATATAATTTGGCTTTTAATCCAAAGATAGTGGTTCAGAATGTCTCGTGATGTCTTGAGATTTTTGTTAGGTTTTGAAAGATCTCGCTACCTACTTGTAGTCCTTGTTGGTAATTCCGAAATCCTTTCATTGTTTTATTGTATCGAGGAATCCTCCTCGTAGATAGTATAGAAAGTCATTCCTAAAAAGGGTCACTGGTAAAAATTTCAACTTATCGGTTGAGTGAGGGATGAATGGCGTAGGCTTCTATAAAGTGTTAACAAAAGAGGTGTTTATGAGCAATTTATATGATTACAAGTTTTACTTTTGAGTGAAGATTGTTTTAAGAGATTTGAAATGATGCTTGTTACTTTCATGACATAATTCTTCCTGAATTATACATAGGTGATCAGGCCATGTATAATCGAGGACAAATGATGTGATGCTTGGTTTTGTTGAAATGATATTATGTTCCTCCGAAGTTTTAGATAGTATTCAACGTTTTGTTTTGTAAGATAATGGCTCAATGATTTTTCAGAGTAACATGAAAATCGTTTCGCATGATGGTATTAAATAGTTGATAAAATCACTGAAAGCCAATTGATAGGGTGGTAACGAAACAACTTTGTTTTAAAACTTTATGAAACAATATTTCTAAGATAGTGTAGAATAGCTTGAAATAAAATTAAGTGAAATAATTTCGTGAAATGGTAGCAAAATAACTTGAAATAAAATTTGTTGAATGGTTTGTAGGATACATGGGAGAACCTCATAGAGTGGTAATAGTCTCCTAATTGATCAAGAATAAAGTTGGCCTAACCCTTAGTAAGATAGTGATGTATTATCGCGAAATGATTGAAAAATTGGGCAATTGGAATAAGGAATGAAATAAACAAAGGTTGTGATTATCGTGGAGATAATAAATGATAAAGATTACATTAGCTAGGGAGGTACTTATTATTTGTTCCTGTTGGTAGTCTAATCATGTCTCAAGTGTAGGAGCAGTAGGCTATCTAATAACAACAACTTTGAAACTCTCACAGTCCTCAAATCTATAAGACAGTGTAGTTTCTGTAGTCTTAGTGGTAGATGGTAGTGGTGTGTCAAATCATGCACGCTTCCCAAGAGGCAAATCAAATGTATGACTAATAGGTCCACTAGGACTAAGCCTATAAGTCCTACCAAATGGTATGATCTGTCCTAACAGAATGATAAAAACTGTCCTGATCCTACAGTGAATCAATGGTCTTCGTGATGGTGTAGGTGCAACTTTGTCCTCCTAAAAGAGTTCAGTCTCATCATCTGATGTCATCGGTGTTGAGTCAACTGATGTTAAAATTGTGATAGGGAATGACAGGGCATTCTCCATGTCAAAGTGATGGGATGGGTATTTAAAGGCATCCATGTGACAATCGATTTGAAATGAAAGTAAACAACTCGAAAAATGTGCGTATAAACCTTATGTAAAGTGACTATGCACTTATGATGAAATGATGAGATGCTATGATGATGTAGTTATAGTCTAGGGTCAATGATGCAACCTAGTTCTCTATAACCGAAGCTCTGATGCCAATATGTCACACCCAAATTACTGTTTTGCGGTCGGGAATGGAATACCTGGGGGATGACTGTCATAGCATCACAATCACAGTTATATTGAACGACCTAAAGTGTCGTTTGGAAAATACATCGTTTGATTTAATAAAATAATCAGAGTTTACAAAGTATAGGTCCCAAATGAAAATCCACATGTGCGGAAATAAGTTTGTTACAATTCAAACGATGTTTTAAAGTGCATAAATCATATGAGAGACGCGTCGTCACCACGACTCTATGATAAGTCCACATGCATGCCATGTAGTGAATGCCTTAGTTACCTGAAAATACATTGCTAAAAGTGTCAACACAAAGGTTGAGTGAGTTCATAGAGTTGTTGAAAATGTTTAATACGACTACCACAAGTATAGGCCATGTATGACAATATGTCACAAAAATGATACAATTGCTTAAGCACATGACACCGAAGCTTGACTGATGTTCGCCCCCCACTTTTCTCTTAACAGTGTTTTGCCAAAAAAACTCAAATAATGATAATGAAATGAAATGCATCCGTCCGGTTGGAATCCACCAACCGGATGGAGGTGTCACCCTCGATAGATCTATCCACTCACCCTCGCTTCTATAAAATTAGCGGTTCATGATTATGAAATGGGGACATTTAACTGGCAATGAGGTAACTTAAGCAATGTAATGAATTTGATATACTTGGTATCATAATAAAATGATGTGCAATGTATTCTCCCCCGTAGGTTTGAAATAAAGTAAAACTTGAATAAATCGGGGCTATGAAAACTCACCTTTTGCAATGATAATGATGATATAATGGCAATACTGAAATGAGTAACTCTCGACCGTGACCTATTATAAATGATATGTTCTAATGTAAATCATGAAACAATGTCGTGCATGCAAATCCACATGGAATCTATACCACTTGTACGCTTTTGAAAATAGAATTTATCGTCGAAATATATGTTTATGACATCTCGTCATGTTATAAAATACTTTACAAGTATTTACGTTGAAATGATATCTTACGATAATCATTTAATGATTTATTATGAAATTATAACTTTTCGTCGTAAAACAATATAATTTGACAAGTCATGAAAGTGACTAAATGGCCTTGAAAAGCTAGTCGTAAAATGGTGCACGTCGAGTGTTAGGAAACAAACTCAAAGGTTTTGGGAAGATTGTATCATTATCTCGAAGTTTTAGCATTTAAGTTTTCATCCTAGAGGTCTCGATTATGGAGAAAAATATAGGTAAAGTATGGTACTTGTGTCCAAAATATTGTTTAAGGGTGGTTTACGGCAAAGTTTAAGTGACCGTATTTTATTTGTTACAACTCCGCTTGACGAACGGTTGGATGTTTTGGAAAATATGCTAGGCGAACTTACTTCTACTTGAAGACATCATTTTATAAGAGAAAGTACTCCAAATTAGTTCTCCAACTTTGCTCTCTAAATTTGTTCTCCAAAATAGTTCTCCAAATTTTGTTCTCCAAATTTTTGTTCTCCAAAATATTTGTTCTCCAAATGTTTGTTCTTAGCTTCTTATCAAAGTAAACTTATATATTTTTGATAAAATCGACACATTTCATAACGCTTAAGCCTCATTTTTGACTCGTAAAAAGTGGAAGTAACATGCTGAAATTTTCTGAAATAATAGTTTCGTCGTCAAACTTGAAAATAGCATAACTTCTTCGTTATAGCTCCGTTTTAACCCGTTCAAGCGGCCACGTTTTCGTTTTAAAGTGTATTTTCTAAATATCTAGGCCAAAAAATTTTATTTACTGTCGAGATTTCCAGATTTCAAAAATATGGACAGACCCTTTAGAAAACTTGTCGAAATGAGTTTTTCTCGCGCCATACCTATTCTAACCAATTCAAAACAACTCCGAAGCTATTCTAATCCTACCATACACCTTCTTAGGGTGTCATGGGTTCCTAGACATCACCAAAAATGATATGTTTCAAGGAGTAATTATAGGATGATAAATATATATATATAACTCTTAAAAACATTAAAAAAAAGTGGTATAAACATACATATGACTTGCATGTTTTTCTTAAATATGATGAAATGAACACAAAATAGATATGAAATATGAACATGAATATGAGATGCTTACTAGTAGCTTGATGAGGTTTTATGAACAAATGATTAATCCTAAACACCCAAGGTTTTTATTTCACAACCTTAATCAAGAGTGTGTCTAGAGTGTATAGAACTTGACTTGGAAAATTTTTAAGAACTCCTTCTTGATCCTATAGAGTGGCCGGTTATAGCAGAGGAGAGGGAGAGAGATATGTGTTTTTGCTTTTTACACTTTGAAAGATTGAGTTGTATGTGTATATTTTATGAGTACAATACACTAAGTAAGAGATATTTAGTATGCAAGTGGTATGACTCATCCATATGGTCGACATTCATGATAAGAAAAGAAAGAGATGTGTTTTGTTTTTGTTAAGTATTTACATGTATAAGTAAAGTGTAATTATTCAATAATAATTTGTAACTTGTATATTTATTTAAACATTTAGGGTAGCGTTAGCTAAAAATAAATTTTAACGGATCACAATAAAATATATTGAAGTCATAAAAATTATAAAAATACATTTCTTGCAAAAATTGAGTGAAATAATAATTATCGTACAGTATTTACGAAAACCGTCGTAATTATATAAATATAACAATTTATATACCAAATAAAATTTAAAACACCGGGTAAACCAATAATATAATTTTTATAGTCTTAAAAGGAGTATAAAAATATATTAGAATAATTTTTGGAAGTGTCGGATCTAATGTTCAAAATAAATGATTACGCGATAGCGTTTATTTAATAGAAATTATACGATTAATGTAAAATGCAAAATAATGCATGAACTAACATTTTGATAATGATGTGATGACATGTAGACTAAACCTAGTCTATATGAAATAGTGAATTTTTCAAAGTTTGCAAAATGACCTGAAATTACGAGTTGTCACAATTCTCATGGGAAACCTACATAATCTATCGACTTTCTCTTAGAGATTGTTGATATTGAAGAAGGAGACCCTCTCCCCAGTCTCCGGCATGGGAAACCAAATGTGCACAATTGAGTCTAGAGCCAAAAGATCATCCACAATATCTCATTACGACACTAAATTGACGAAGACTTGCTGTTATACACAATGTAGAAAGTAAGAATATATTACGAGTCCTACGCATTATCCTTGCGGTATTGCCAGAACATCCGAGTGATATGTAAAGTATTCACGATGAAGATGGAAATCTTTCTAGAGCCAACATCAAACAAGCTCTTGGTGGGTGACATGTGAGATCCTTTCTAAAGATCAAGCTTGTGACAATTGGATAGAAACAATGGGGCGATTCAGTCTCGAATCAACCTTGGTCCAGGAAATGAATTGACGAATACTTTTGGAAAAACCGTTCGATGTGAAAATCATCTTTTCTCTAGCACAACGAATGAGTATTCATTTTCAAATACAAAAAGTAACTCTGATTGAAAAAATACTTTTGGAAAAACCGTTCGATGTGCAAATCTCTTCTTTTCTCTAGCACATCGAATGTGTATTCTTTTCAAATACAAAAGGTATTTTTGATTGAAAAGTGATCTTTCTCATAAAACCTTCGTCGTATTGCAAAACTCTTTCTTCTAAGCAATACGCGATTGTTTCCAAATCAATTTTTCATCAATCAGTGAATCCCAATTCGTTGGTTCACTCACTCCGTGTTGTCTTCTTTGAGACGTTCCGGTTTGAGAACGGCTAGAACAGCTGCGAAACCCTGTCAAGGAAATTCTTCGGAATTATACCTGATCACATGCAGTACTTTTACTGATCAACGGGGAACCGTGGGCCGTGTATCTCAATTCAACGAAAGTGATCAAAGACACTTTCGTGTGTTTTATTGCTAACTGTTGTTTGCAGGTACATTTGGACGGTTGCAGCTGATCAGAATTGAGGAGTCAATCCAAAGCCGCATGCTCACAGCATCCACACTTAATTAAAGAAATCATGACTTGTGCATATCTACAGAACCTGGCTCTGATATTTTTATACTATGCTTCTGCTTCGCTGCTGCAAATATCATGAACTAGTAAGGCTTCCGCTACTCTGATTGAAAGATGTCATGATCCTGAAAGTGTGAGCATGTCGGTCCTAAAGTCACAACATCACATGAGGGCAACACAACAAAGGGTGATCCAGAGATTTACTGTGGCTGATGATCTTAAGGAAAGCTCAAAGAGCATCAAGATGTTGATCAGTTCAAAGTCCTCCACTTAAAGTACAATATAATTGGACTTTGAAGAATCGCTACTCAAGCACAAAGGATACGGAATTTGAATAATTGAAGTCTACGAGCTTGGAACTAAAGACAAAGAAAGAATGCTAGGATTCAAAATGTAAATCATGGGGTGACCTCCCTTAGGGGGAGATTGTTAGGAATTAGAAATTCCATAAGAAAGTGTCGGTCACCCCAATTATAGTCTAGCATATGTTAGCTCGTAGACTTGTCGTTATTTACGTTATTTTGTAGTTAATTAGTTAGTTATTAGCGTAGAGTAGTTTAGTGTAACACCGTGGAGGAAGGACGGGTCTTTACCCACTGTATGCCTGATACACAGTCCGACAGGAGGACGTATTAGTTTGTAACTATAAATACCCTTCCCACTAAGGGAAGGGTGTTGCTTCTTGGAATCTAACCTTGCATTTGTTATTTTACACCTCTCTTTCAAGAACATCCTCTCAACTATCTTCATCTCTCTAAAATGGCTATATTGTTTAATCAAAATCCTAGACCACCCGAATCATCTAAACAACATATTATACACGATCCTAACAATAAGTAATTTACTTCATTTATTCAATTATGTCTTCAATTGTATGTGTATATGCTTGCATGTTTTCCATTTCCAGCTAATTTATTTGTGTGTTTGCTTAGATCTATGAAACCTAGGTATTGAATATTGATTGGTTGTCTCTTATCTTAATTGTAATTGACCTAGGATTGCGATAGGTCATTCATTGTGTTTTTAATGCTTGAGTAATCTTTGTGAACATTAGTTTATAATCGCCTAGAGTTATTGTAGGCTAAAAATCCAAAGATAACCTTAGAGTTAGTTTATAAATCCTAGAGATTTTGTAGGCAATAACCTTAAGGTATCCTCAAAGAGTTAGGGAAAAAAAGCATACCCTACGACCTTAGAAGACACAACGCATTAAGAATAAGGATGTGACAATTCAACCATCAATAGGAGATAACTAGGGAGTACTAGCATCTAGGTAAACACATATTTAATCATCATACGAGCACACATCAATTAGACATAGACTACCCCTTAGCTTAGTTAATTAGATAATTAGAATAGTAGAGTAATCGGTAGAAATACCACCCCCCCCGAATCCAATACCCCGAGATTCATACCTTTCAATTTTCTAAAAAATATAAAAAAACATAAAAAATAATCTTCCTCAACCCCAACCTTAGCGTAGTAATTTCTCACTAGCATACCTATTCCCCTAGAAAACGATATCAATCCCGAGGCTTACCCTAATACTACACTACAACGATTAGGTTCACCGCCTAGGTGGTTGAAAAACTTGCTCGAAGAAAAGGAATTCCCTTTGACCCCGAACTCGCGTTGTACGCATATCAAGTTTTTGGCGCCGCTGCCGGGGAATAGAATAGCTATTTAGATTTCCACCTCATTTAGTTTCCCTTGCTCGATTCCTATCAAGTAAGATTTTTCCTCATTTTTAGCTTCCTCATAGTCTATCTCCCTTCTTTGTGACCTTTGTTCGTAAAACCCATCACTCACCATGATTCGCATCTTTCGCCGAAGAGTCTTCACACTACCTGCCCCCATCCTCCTCCCAATCCCGAAATAGAAAACGCACTCCCACAAAACCTGTTAGCCTTAATAGTTATTAATAGAAGTGATGGTCATTCACGTTTAGGAACTTTGTAACATGTGTTAGATATCGTACTAGAATAGTCAACGGGCTCGTGGATTAGGCTAAGCTAAATGGCTAGACGTTTAGTTAAGCTAGCCTTTTATCATTTGTAATCCAATCCATGTCCAACCCATATCCGCGAAGCTCATGGCCAAGCCCATTAGGGCGTTTTGTCTTGTAGTATAAATACCCCTCAAATGGTCATTTGAGGGGTGTGCTTGAGTGTGTATGTGTGTGTTTTCTCTTTGATATAACATATCTTTTTTTCATCTTTTCTCTCTACACATATACGCATAACCTAACATCATCAAGTTACCATCTTTCCTTTCTTCTTAATCATTCTATGCATAAAGTATTTGTGGTTCACGTGATATACGTGTAACGTGTGTGTGTAGTTTACGTGCATACTTGTGGTAAGCTTGGTATTCGTGTGATAAGGTTGAGATAAAAAAGGTCCTACAATTGGTATCAATCGCCTAACAATGGTTTAGGAGTGTTTGTGTTCGTTTTTTGTTGAAACTTTTCCAACAAGTTTCGTTTTTTACATAAAAACGCAATCTTTTTGCATAAAGTTTTGATTTTTACGTGTTTTTAAGCTTAAAGTTGTAGTTTTTATTGATCATTAAGTGTTTTGGAAGAAGTTTGTGCAAAAGAAATCGATTGGAAACGTGTTTTTGGGTAAAAATAGTGTTTTTGCAAAAATCTGGGCATTCTACGCGTAAGGTGTGCAAGTACAGAAAGTCAAAACCCTAGTTTCTACGCGTAAGAAAAAGTCAAAACCCTAGTTTCTACGCGTAAGGTCTACGCGTAAGAAGTGTGATCCTACGCATAAGCTTTTGGCGCAGATTCTTCGTGCAACAACGGTTACTCACTGCTTCCCTCAATTGGATAAGTTTGTGGAACACTTCGACTTGTGGATATCTTTTACAATTGGACGAGTGTAAAGGATTTTGGTTTTAAACCTAAACTTACGCATAAGCCTAAAAACTTACGAGTAAGCACTTCTACGCCTAAGTTAATTCTTACGCGTAAGGTACTCTACTTATAACATTTAAGTTTACGCATAAGCTTACGCTTAAGCCTAAAGGTTACGCGTAAGATAGTGTTTACGCATAAGGAATCCTATGCATAAGCAGTCTACGCATAAGCATCCTACGCCTAAGGAATCCTACGCCTAAGGAAGTCTACGCCTAAGCAAAGTCTACGCATAAGCACCAAATTCTACGCTTAAGAACAGGTTTACGAGTAAGATTTTTTAGCATAACTTCAAACGGCCATAACTTTTGAACCGTAACTCCGTTTTCAGGGTTCTACCCATCAAAACGACCGTGAGAACGAGAAGAATAGCATGTCGAATGAACTCTTTAGGTCTACCTTCAAGTCCTAAAAACGCTCTGAACAGAAGTTATTGAGGTTTTTAAGTTTTTAGACCCAATTTTCACTACAACACCGAGCTTAATCTTCATCAAACACAACTCCTTTATCGTTGAATCGATCCTACATCAACTTTATCATCAAATACCTTCATCAATGGCTACTCAACAAGACATTCATGCAGCGGGTGCCGAAAACCATCCTCCTATGCTCGAAAAAGGTGGATATCTTCAATGGACAATTCGTATGCTTCACTACATCAAGACCAAACCTAATGGAAAACTCATTATTCATTCCATTACGAATGGACCCTTCAAGCCACGACCAGTCCAAGACCCTAGAAATCCTGATGCAACGCCTCTCGTCCCACCATCTTTTCGTGTTCAAAATGAATCTGAATAAACTGAAGAGGATAACAAACAGGTTGAAGCAGATGACATGGCAATACACATTGTCCAACTGGGTTTACCAAGAGACATCTTTTCTGTTGTAGACAGCTGTGAAACTACTTACGATATGTGGGAACATGTTAGACGGCTATGTTATGGAACAGAAATTGGTCAACAAGACACGGAGAACAAGCTGCTAACTGAATGGGAGAGGTTTACATCAACTCCAGGAGAATGCATTGAATCCTACTATGGAAGGTTTTGCACTTTGATGAATGAGCTTATCAGAAACAAGTTGGCACCCAGAACTATCGTGAGTAACATCAAATTTCTCAACAATCTTCCAGAAGAATGGGGACGATATGTCACTATTGTCAACCAAACAAAGGACTTACATCCGGTGAACTTTGATCAACTCAACGATTTTCTGAAACAAAACCAAGCTGAAGTCAATGAAGTTAGGAAAGAAAGATTGGCAAACAATCATGATCCATTGGCACTAATTGCAAAGACTCCAACTTCAGTAAACTCACAACAACAAGCTTCATCATCTTCCAATAACAACAACTTGCAGCAATACATTCCACAACCACAAGCAGTTATCCCTCAAAAACAATTCTACTCTCCAGAACAACAAGTCATTCAACAACAACAGTATCCACAATACCAGGAACAAGGAATCACTGATCTTGAAACTGAACAAGAACAGGCTTTGTCAACTGCATTTGCCTTTTTGACTAAAGCATTCAGAGGTCGCTATTCCACACCAACTAACAACAACCAAAGGATTTCATCAAACACTCGCAACAGGCAAATTGCACAGCCGGGTTTGAATATGGGTCATCAAGGACAAATGGTTGGAGTTATTGGGAATCAACAGGGATATGCTACTGGATTTCACATAGGTAATCAGGCGGTTCCGTATCAGGGTAATCAGTTGGGTCAGAATGTTGGAAATCAGATGGGTCAGAATGTTGGGAATAGAGCAGTGGGTAATCAGAATGGGAATGTTGCAGCTCCAGTCGTTGGGAATTATGGAAATGTGAATCAGGGTAATCAGGTTACGTGTTACAACTGTCAAGGAGTGGGTCGCATGGCAAGGAATTGTCCTACTAAGCCGAAAAAGAAAAATGATGCGTATCTTCAGAAAGCTATGTCGTTAGCACAGAAGTCTTAAGCAGGGATGCAGCTGAGTGCTGAGGAAAATGATTTTTTTGCTATTATGGATGATTTGGAAGATCTAGAGGACATCAATGCAAACTGCATCTTCATGGAAAATCTTCAGGAAGCTAAGTATGACACTGAGTCTGACGCACCTCCTGTTTATGACGCCAATGCAGTATCTGAGGTACCAATCATTGATCCATGCTATAACAATGTCATATTTGATGTGTTTACTCATGACGAACAACATTCTGTGACATCAGCACCTACTTATGATACATACCTGGACAATCCGAGTTGTAGCAATACTAACTCTGATACTCCAGATGTGGATCCTAATGGAGATTGTGTGGCACAAAATACTGAGACTGATGAGGAAACACGTGCCTTATTTGAAACATTAATCAATAACTGTGGCATTGAAATTGAGAAAGTTAAAAAGGTCAATCGCGATGTTAAGGCCGCGAATGAGAAATTGACCGCTGAGCTTGAGAGGTACAAGGAGAAAGCAAAAGCCTTTGAATTTCACAAAAACAAAGAGTCGGAATTAGAAATTGGTTATTGAGATTCCATTTTAAGAGAACAACAATTGCAAATCAAGTATAACACGCTTGATGTTAATTTGAACTTGCAAATAAAATCTTTAAACAAGGAAATTTCTGATCTTAAAAACCAACTTTCTAAACAACAAGCAACTTATTCTGATCTTGAAAAAGAAAAGAAACAGTTGATTGCTGATTTTTCAAAATGTGAAGATTCTCTTCTTGATAAAAATGAAAAAATCAAAAAATTGGAAAATTTGCTTGTTACAACGGGTCATTCAGCCAAATCAACCAATATACTAATTAATCAAACGAATCCGTATTTTCATACAACACAAAAAATGGCTCTTGGTAACACACCTCCTTGTTTCCTCAAGAAATTCAGAAAGAACAGAATGTTTTGAACAATGGAAAAGCTTCGCATGAACCCATAATTGTTCGTGATTCTCTTGAAACATTAGAACTATCTGACGAGAGTAGATCAAAAATGAAACAAAAGAATCCAGAAATAAAACCAATCGACTATAACAAATGGAACAAAATTAATGGAATTACTTTTGTTTCACAAAAAGAAAAATCAAAGTTGTCCATCACACCAAGTATTTCAAACAAAGAGTCAACACCTATTTCAAAACCAGTTTCAAAACCTGTAGTTGAATCAAAATCATTGTCAAACATGAAACAAATGTCTTCAAAAAATCCTTTCAACACAAGTGATGCCAGAAGCATTTTAGAAGATGTTAAAACTAGAATTGGGAGACTTCAAGAGATTGTCAAATCTAAAACCAATATTACAACTAACATCTGGTTTTCTAGTTTTGATGATGAAAATAAAAAGTTTTTTGAAACTCAAATTGCCCCTCAGCTGAATAACATTAATTCAAGGGTAATTCATTTTGAACAAGCATTTTTGAACAAAACAGTTGACTTTGTCAAGGACCATAAATCCCTGGTAAAGAAAGCTAATGAAAGTGTTGAACACATCAAAGTTTTGGAAATTTTAAATGATTCTCTCTTCGAAGATGTTCTGTGTACCGATATTATCTCCATTGTTTTACAAACATATTCTGTTGAAGATCATGAAAGACTCCAGTCTGAGACCTCCAAAATTTTTTCAAAATATGAAAAAGCTCTTGAAAAACTTGAAAAAGAAAATGTCTCATATTTTAAACAACTTGATCGAAAAACTGAGGAATGCGAGTATGACAAACTGTCGTATGAGCATGCCTATAATGACATGAAAGAGAAAAATGATCTTTTGAGGGCCCAGCTGGAATTTCAAAAAGGAAAGGCTGTGGATACTAAGATTGCAAAACCATTGAATGAGGAGAAAGAAAATGTTTCCAAACCGGTTTTCAAACCAAAAATGTCAATTTCTATGCCTCCTCCAAAAGTCAATGAGAAAAATGATTTGTCAAAACAAGTCACTCCACCTGCCTTGCCTACACAAAATGTTGAAAATGAAAATGCGGTTATCGAGAAACCAAAAGTTTTAGCTCCTGGCCTTTTTAGGATGAGTACCACTAATGCCTCTGCCTCCACATCTAAACCATATGGAACAAACGACATAAGTTTAAACAAGCACTCTTAAGAGACTAGGAAAGCTGAAACCACTTCTCTAGATAAAAATTTAAATCCTAATGAGTGTGCCTTACCTTCTACAGGACTAGGAAGCACCTCTAGGAGCAGCAGACTAAAGCCTAAGAGTAATACAAGGAACAATAGAGTCTCGCATGCCTCTAAGAGTAGTAGCTTGAATAAAGAGAAGAAAGTAGAAGAACACCCTAGGAATTTACCGCTTTGTAATAAGAAAGACATTTCATTTGAATGTACTAAACCTATGAAACTTGCTAAGTTTAATGAATGTGTTGATTCTGTTTGTGTAACTTGCAATAAATCTTTAACTAATGTTCATGATGATTGTGTTTCTAAGAATGAGATTGTTAAGCCTGTTCAGAAGAACGTTCCTAAAAGAACTTATGCTAAACCCATAGGAAGACTAGTTGCAAGATTTAGGGCTTACACTGCTGATAGGAAGCATAGTCCTTACTTTAGGGATGACATTCGAAAACCAACGGGTAGAACTTTCACACTCCAGAATGGTAGAATGAGTGATGAACCTGTCTTCCCAATAGATAACTTCTATGAGTTTGATCAGGATTTTACCTCTAACCCAAAGGAACCAAAATCAAAACGGTTTCCAAAATCTTCTTCTTCTGTTCTTGGCAGGTTATCGAAATATGTCTTTGGATCGTCGACTCGGGTTGCTCCAAGCACATGACCGGGAATCCGAAGCTGCTGATCAATTTCGTCTGGAAATTCATGGGAACTGTATGATTTGGAAATGATCATGTAGCAGCTATCATGGGTTATGGAGATCTACCTTTTGGAAATTATTTGATCACTCAGGTTTACTATGTTGAAGGGTTGGGACACAATTTGTTTTCAGTCGGGCAGTTCTGTGATGCAAATTTAGAGGTTGCTTTTAGGAAAAATGCATGCTTCGTTAGAAACTTGGATGGCACTGATCTCTTAACTGGGAATCGTGATACAAACTTGTATGCTATCGACATTAACCAAATGGCCTCTTCATCTCCAATATGTCTTATGACACGAGCATCTGGAACAAAGTCCTGGTTGTGGCATAGAAGATTATCCCATCTCAATTTTGACACCATCAACAAACTGGCCAAAGACAACATCGTCAACGGACTTCCAAAGTTCAAATACACCAAGTATCACCTATGTCCATCATGCGAACAAGGAAAAAGCAAAAGAGCATCATATAAACCCAAACCCGTACCTAGTTCGGAAGCAAGGTTGCATATGTTGCACATGGACTTATGTTGCCCGATGAGAGTTGAAAGCATTAACGGGAAAAAGTATATTCTTGTCATCGTCGATGATTATTCAAGATATACATGGGTTAGGTTTCTGAGATCAAAAGACGAAGCACTAGGCATCATCATCACCTTTCTGAAGCATATTCAAGTACTTCTTCAAACTCCAGTAAGGGTGGTAAGAACAGACAACGGCACTGAATTCACAAATCAGGAGTTAAGAGCCTATTTTGAAGATGTTGGAATTACTCATCAGACATCAGTTTTAGAACTCCACAGCAGAATGGGGTAGTTGAAAGAATAAATCGTACTCTTGTTGAAGCTGCTCGCACAATGCTAATCTATTCTAGTGCACCGTTATTTCTATGGGCTGATGCTGTTGCTACTGCTTGTTTTACTCAGAACCGATCCCTAATCCATCCAAGATTCAATAAAACCCCATATGAACTAGTGAACAACAGAAAACCTGATATCTCTTACTTTCACGTGTTTGGCGCTTTATGCTATCCGACAAACGACAGAGAAGATCTAGGAAAACTGAAAGCTAAAGGTGATATTGGAATCTTCATTGGATATTCAGATAACTCGAGGGCATTCAGGGTGTATAATAGGAGAACTAGGAGGATCATGGAGACGATGAATGTGAATTTTGACGAACTTTCACCAATGGCTTCTGAGAGACTCGCTCTAGAACCCGCGCTTAATCTGATGGCTTCTAATCAAAACAGATTACAACCCGCACCAAACCCGCAGACTTCTGGACACATCAGTTCAGGACTCATACAACAAAGAGCTCCATCAACT
Organism: Chrysanthemum makinoi; assembly: GCA_910596185.1. NCBI lineage: Eukaryota > Viridiplantae > Streptophyta > Magnoliopsida > Asterales > Asteraceae > Chrysanthemum > Chrysanthemum makinoi. The sequence continues at coordinate 124,553,693 of OU343221.1, read as the reverse complement.
TTTGCTGACACACCTCATGAACAAGAATGGGAGAATTTCTTCGAGTTAATGTTCGATGAATACTATGGTGGAACTTCGACAAATGCATCAAACCATCATTCCGCTGCACCCGCTCAAAATCATCCACAACCACCAATAGAAGATGCATCTATCACAGTCGAAACCAATGCACCAACTCCATCAACATCATCTACATCTACTCCAGCAACTCCAATTCTAGAAACAGTTATACCAGCAGTTGATGAGCAAAACCAAAACATATCATTTCAAGAAGAACCTACTCAAAACCAGAATGATGCAACGTTAGATGAAGACTTATTTGAAAACCCGTTTGCTACAGAATCAGTTGAATCATCTTCAAGCTTACGAGAACCATCTAACTCGCACTCGTATAATCTACGGTATCCTTTTACTCTGAAGTGGACGAAAGACCATCCAATTGAACAAGTTATTGGTAAACCTTCAAGGCCAATTCAGACGAGACGCCAACTTGCCACCGATTGCGACTTGCGCATTTACCTTTTCTCAATTAGCAATATTGAACCGAAGAACATTCGAGAGGCAATGGCAGAACCCGCATGGATAGAAGCGATGCAGGAGGAACTTCTCCAATACCGTCTACATGACTCTTGGGATATGGTTCCAAGACCAATTGACATTCGCGTCATTGATCTCAAATGGTTATGGAAGAACAAAAGGGATGAAGAAATGACTGTAATTCGCAAGAAAGCTCGTCTCGTGGCCAAAGAATACAGAAAGGAAAAAGGGATAGACTTTGAAGAGTCATTCGCGCCGGTAGCTAGACTTGAAGCAGTCAGGATATTCTTAGCCTATGCAGCTCACAAAAACATCACGGTTTATTAGATGGACATTAAGACCGCGTTTTTTAATGGAACTCTAAAAGAAGAAGTGTACGTGAGTCAGCCATAAGGCTTCATAGACATGGAACATCCAGACTGTGTCTACAAACTCAAAAAGGCAATCTATGGATTAAAGCAAGCTCCGAGAGCGTGGTATGACGCACTGTCCTCTTTCCTGATTCAAAATAAAATTTCACCAAAGGAACTGTTGATCCTACCTTGTTTACACAAAAACGCAAAAACGACATTTTGATTGTTCAGATTTACGTGGACGACATCATTTTTGGGTCCACTAATTCGAATCTTTCAAAACATTTTGAAAATCTCATGAAAAGAAAATTTGAAATGTCCATGATGGGGGAACTAAAAAATTTTCTTGGTTTACAAATTCATCAGTCCCCTCGTGGAATTTTTATAAATCAATCTAAATATACAACTGAGATTTTGAAAAATCATGGTATGGATAATTGTGACTCGGTCAGAACACCAATGGTAACATCACCAAAAATTGGAGCCGATTTATTTGGGAAACCCATCGATCCGAAGAAATATCGGAGCATGATTGGTTCTCTCATGTACCTCACTGCTAGTCGACCCGATATTCATTTTACTGTTTGCTTATTAGCACGGTTTCAGGCAAAGCCTACCGAACTGCACCTCAAAGAGGTTAAAAGGATCTTTCGGTACCTGAAGACATCCATTCACATAGGACTTTGGTATCCGAAGGAATCCGGATTTGATCTAATCGCTTTTTTAGATGCGGACCACGCAGGTGATCAAGTTAAAGCAAAAAGTTCATCCGGCGAGGCACAATTTTTGGGTGAAAAGTTAGTAAGCTGGTCTTCAAAGAAACAAGATTGCACTGCACTTTCAACCGCTAAAGCTGAGTATGTGTCTCGATCTGTGTGTTTTGTTCAAGTTCTATGGATGAGAACACAACTCACAGATTATGGCTTTACTTTCGATAAAATACCTATGTATTGTGACTCGAAAAGTGCCATAGCCATATCATGCAATCCTGTTCATCACTCAAAGACTAAGCACATCCGTGTCCGCTATCACTTCATAAAAGAACATGTAGAAGAAGGTACTGTTGAATTATTCTTCGTGAAGACAGACTACCAACTCGCCGATCTATTTACTAAAGCCCTTCCAAAGGTTTGACGATCTAGTTCGACGAATTGGAATGTGAAGCCTAACCCAGAGGAGTTAGAACGTCTTCTCGAATCTTCTTGAAAATGATTTTCCAAAAAGCTTCGCTGTAAATACTTTTGAAAAACAAAATACAAAATTTGAAAAACCAACAAAAGCAAAATATAAAAATATAAAACTTTCCAAAAATACAAAAACAATATAAAATCAAAAATCCAAAAATATTCTTCTCACGACATGTCTCTCGTATAATCGATATTCTGTACGTTTCTAAAAATGTCATTTAACAATGATACGGACATGTACAGATGCTTGAACGAGAGTTCTTTAAATGTTTTCCAAAACTTGCCGTTTCTCAAAATTTCTTCAAAAATGGCTTTCGTATACTTCAGTATGAAACCCGGACAAAAATAATGACTTTTGATTATTTTCAAATCAAAACTCGTGTTTTAAAGAAAAATCAAGTGTACGCTTCAGTGCACTACATTTAAAACTGGTGAGAAATCATCATCGTCTTGAGAAACTTTTTCAAGATTGTTCAAAAAGATTTTCAAAATCTTTCAAAATATTTCGTGCTCAAGATAACTCCCTCTAAAAACCCTTTAATTGATTATGCCTTATTAAAGGGGGAGTATAAAACCAAAATGTTCCAATCTCATGCTTAAATAAAATCCGTCTGTCTCCCCAAAAGATTCTAAAATATTGTTTAATCCGTTGATATAAAAAATATCATGAATATGCTATTTTTGAGGGGGAGGAGATGTGATTAAAATGTGATCAAAAAGTTTAATGATAGTTGTTTGAATCTCAAAAGAGCTCGACTCAGTTGAAACCAATGAATTGACGAGGAATCAATGTCAGGAAATGTACCATCTCGAGAAACTTTCTATGGACTTGACTAGGACGGGTAATAATTTCAAACTAGTTCTCTAGTGATGTAAACGTGTCTCGAATCGGTCTTGTTCATTTAAAGTCAATCAATTCAAAAAGTGCAAACTCTACCCTCTCTGTGCAAATTTCAGTTAAAACAATATAAGCACATGTGAAGGGGGAGTGTTTCTGAAAAACAAAACTCTCAAGGTGTTAACAAAATGTTTTGATAATCATAAACACTTTGAGACATTTTCAAGAAAAATCGTTTTATGGCAACAATAGGACAGTCATGGAGTTATAAGGTAACTAAGGATAGGAAAATCCATCCTATGATCCGCCAGAGCCGGAGGGATCTACCCAAGGACAATACCCATAGCTAGTATTAGAAGTCCTTAGGTATGATTGAAAAAAGGAGTAATGTGAGAAAGGAGAAAGAAGGGGTTGAAGAATTAAAAAGAAATGCAAAAGAAAGGGTGAAAAGAAATGGCCCTCCATAATCAACCTTAGGGCAGAAACCGGGTTCAATTCATCTGCTACTGGTTGTCACTAAGATGACACTGATACTGAAGACAAAGATGTCATGGACCCAGTAACGCACTGCACTAAACCTTCTAGCTACTCAATTCCTCTTAAAAGGATTTGTTTTATTCTCACTGGGAACCCTGCATAATCTATCGACCTTCTCTTTGAGATCGTTGGTATTGAAGAAGGAGACCCTCTCCATAGTTTCCGCTTAGGAAACCAAAATGCACTAATTGAGTCTAGAGCCACGAGATTCATTAAAAGATCTTATAGGAACACTCGAAATTTCATCTCTTGATGTTCATCAATAAGAACACAAGTGATACATTCTAGAGTCCTACGCAGATCTTAGCAATCTTCCAGAACATTTATGAGAGGTTTCACAATTGTGATCCTCATTGATTGAATGGAAATTCCTGCCAGGGTCAACATCAACAGCTACGACAGCAGGTTACTTCGGTAATTCTTATGGGTTACGCTTAGTGGTCTTAAAGGTCTTCTACAATCGTGAGTGATGCTTCGTGTACTTCAGCGCTCACCTGAACTGTAGATGTACTTCGGTATGTCGTGTTAGCCTTCTTGAGGGCCTCCAGTTTAGGAACAGCCTTTGTAAGAATTAGAGATGTGTTTTCACAATATGCTGTTAACACCCTCGAAATTCGAACCTCTAAGTGCTGGAAATCCCGCTAAGGAGATTCCTTTCACGAATTGAATCCTGAAGACGTGGGTCGTTACTTGAATTTATTCAATGTAATGCCAACTGTCCCTTATGCGATTCGGACGGCTGATTCGCCCGACCAAGGTGAATGGAATCAAGACATTCATCAATAGAACAATTGTAGTAATCAATTCTCTAAGAAAAGATAACAATGATCAATTGGTGTCCGTGACTGTACCTGGGAAGCTGCTGCTGATGGATGCTCGCAGGAGGAAGAGATCGTGCAGATTCTCCACATGCTCATACCAACAACACATGAAAGTTCTCATCAAAATCAAATGCAACACAAAGTAAAGATGATTCTTCGTCAATATCAAAGAATCTACAAAGTATAAAGACTCGAGAACTACATCATTGGTAATTAAAAGTCAAATAAAAGTGTGAGCATGGTGGAGAAAGACGTGGAGACACCTAACCAATGGAGTTGACAAATGGCAGAATACCACATTAACTGATCACAAAGCATGAAGGAATGAAAATCAAGACTATTCTATATCTACACACAAAGTTCAAGCTCAAGAAAAGTAAAGACCTAATCAAGTGGAGCATCTTTTGAATGACCACCCCTTAGGGGGAGATTGTTAGCCTTAATAGTTATTAATAGAAGTGATGGTCATTCACGTTTAGGAACTTTGTAACGTGTGTTAGATATCGTACTAGAATAGTCAACGGGCTCGTGGATTGGGCTAAGCTAAATGGCTAGACGTTTAGTTAAGCTAGCCTTTTATCATTTGTAATCCAATCCATGTCCAACCCATATCCACGAAGCCCATGGCCAAGCCCATTAGGGTGTTTTGTCTTGTAGTATAAATACCCCTCAAATGGTCATTTGAGGGGTGTGCTTGAGTGTGTATGTGTGTGTTTTCTCTTTGATATAACATCTCTTGTTTTCATCTTTTCTCTCTACACATATACGCATAACCTAACATCATCAAGTCACCATCTTTCCTTTCTTCTTAATCATTCTACGCATAAAGTGTTTTTGGTTCACATGACATACGCGTAACGTGTGTGTATAGTTTACGTGCATACTTGTGGTAAGCTTGGTATTCATGTGATAAGTTTGAGATAAACAAGGTCCTACAAAACCCTTCACCCGTTCACCACTTTGGAAATCACCTAGGGCATAATGAAATAAATTGGCAACAACATAGTCCCTTCTATGACTCGGATTCCGATGAGGAGTTTGACTATGGTGAAGCACTTGATAATGGGGAGGTCATTGATGAAGTTAATTTTGAAATGGAAGAAGACTTCTCACAATGTTTTGACCCTAGGTGTAGAATCGAGGCTAATAGCCTCTTTAACATGCAATTCCCGTGTAAGATAGGATTTGAAAGTTTTGATGCTAACTTGCACTCATTCTTACTTTTAAACTTAATCTCAAGAAATCTATATAACAACATAAAGGTAGATGAATTAGCCTATCAAGGGGATAATGTTGTTGATGCGGTCACTTACTTGGATGTGTTTGTCGGAAGTTTTTCCTATGTGGTTGAATTCATGGTCCTAGAAGATTTAGGAGAATTCATTGATGGAAGCCTTACTCAAGTTATATTTGGAACAAACTTTAAGAGAATGACTAGGTTGAATGAACGGATGATTGATGGTCTAATCACATTCTCCGATGGAGTTGAAGATTTTGTCTATCAAATGCCCCGTACACATCCTAGGTTTAAGCACAAAGATATAGAGGCATGCAATCGGATGGCTCCCATTCCGATACTTAGTGAGAGAGATAAACAACAAGGACTTAGACATACTTATGAAAAAAATGAGCGATACTATAAAAAATTCGATGATTACAAGAAGAGCGAGAAAACACTAGAATGGCTTAGGTATGGGCACGTAAGCGTGCACGAGACCACGTAGGGGCACGACTTCGAGTCTAGCTACAAGACTCATAAATAAAGAAAAGCTCTTCGTGGGAGGCAACCCATGCTTAATTGTTTGCTTGTTTGTGTGTCATACATCTTTTATTGATTGTTTATTCTCATGTTTGAATTTGTAAAAATGCTTTATTTTGTCTTTAACCTCGTCTTAATTACATATAAAGGTATTTTACAAAAAGGGATAAGTGTAGGGAGGATTACACACGTTTTCAATAAGAACATGAACATGAGAATTACGATTATTAAAAAAATATACGTGTGTGTTTGTTAGAGTCAAATGCTTGTATCGAGTCATAATGGATGTTTTGCAGAAATTTTTCCAGATTCTAAAGATATAAATTTTCCATAATTTTTTCCAGAAAATCGCAGACCAGTTTCTGTCAGGATAACCTGACGGCGTTAGGATCGCAACCTGACGGCGTTAGGAGAAGCAGAAACAACTTATAACTTTTTCTCATTTTCTGTGCTACTTATAAATTTTTGGAATTTCTCAGGTCTTAATTTTCTAGAAAATCTTTAAACATCCATTCCACAAGCATTATATCCTAGTTTAGTAGAGTCGTATATAGTGTTACCGCCGATTTTAGGCGAAGGTTTCATTTGTTTTCTTAAAGTGTGCAGGTTTTATTTATCAAGAAGAAGATACATAAGATTGGATGGAGCTTTTCACGCATACATTCTTCTTGAAGAAGAATTTAACCACTACTTTACATGGATCCTACCGAGCTAATCAGGGGAGTATTAGTTTCTTTCGTTTTTAATTACCTTCCATTATCATAACTTTGATACTTTCGGGAAACATTGGGGACAATGTTCAGTTTAAGTGTAGGGAGGGAAAATAAAACGGGAACTTTCAAACTATGCTTATCCTTGACTATTTGCCTTGTCCAATTTCATTTGTGTAATAAACCATGAGAAATATCGGTTAGGGTAATTTTGGCACCAAATTTAATTTTTTTATGACATGTAGGAGTGGGCCAGTAGTCTTAATAAAGCGTCTCATGGATAGGAAGTTATATGACTAGCACAAAACCCTTTACCACTCAAATTTCACCCCAAAATGTGAGGATTTCCCTTAGATTTGTAGGAATTAAATCATTCATCTTTAATGCTTCGAGAGTGTACCGGTAGTATAATAGATTCTAGAACTTGTTTTGTGATGCATTCCGAGATTGCTAGTGAGACTACACTTGTGTAGTTAAGAATAACTAAATGATAAGAGGCATTAGGATAACCCTTGTTTGATGCCCGTATTATAATTAATTCTTCCACATCGGTTGAGTAATTCTCCCACACCCTTGCGTTATACTCATCTTTAGTACATGATACCCCTAGTTAACCCCTCAGACCCTATCCTTTTCGAGGTTCTCGTGATGTTTCGGTTTTCCGGAATATCAATGAAGAGCATTGTTTACAATCCACCCCCAAATGTACACCCAAATCGCCTTAGCCTACCTTGTATGCACTCACTTTTAGTGCATTATTGTTATCATACTAAACCCTTAGTTTAATTATCTAGTTGCTTACATAAGTTGCTAAGTCGAGTCATATCCTTTGTACACAGTTTTGGGACGATTGGGACTCATGGGAAAAGTTAAATTTTATGCAGTGACGGGAAGGAATGTTAAATTCAAATTCCCTTTATTTACGTAATAATGTACTCCAAGTGTTTTGATCTTTTCAATTCGGGTCAAATTAGTGTTAGAGTAATAAAAACTCAAGTGTAGGGATGTGCCTATAAATCCCTATTATTTTGACATTATCGTAGAGGGTGGTAGAGTAAAAGTGTATGAAAAAAAAATTGAAAAAAGAGTGTTGAAAAAATGAAAAAAACATAATGTATACCATCCTACATCTATATTTAAATTTATGTTTGTTTGTTTCAAAGTTATCTAGAGTTTAGAGTGTCGAGTCTTGGCTTAGCAACGCCATTCTTCTCGTGCTTGTAACATAAAGATTTTTGACTTTCCACCACTAAATCGCCTATCCCACCAAACCCTTTGTTTCCCTACCGTAAGCCTAACATTACAACCCTTTAAAAGACCTCTTAGATAGTTTTTCCTAGGTGCGTATACCAAAGCGATGGAGGTTTGATCTAGTCTCAAGCCTATGGTAATCTATGTACTAGGACCGGTTAATGAGTGTTTATCTTCCATTTCCAATTTGATATATTTCATATACACCCGAGAGATGAGAGTATCCAAACACCACTTGTGAGATGCTAGTATGTAATTTCCGTGCTTGTTATGACTTTTGTGGGGCTTATACTTGTTGTGAATTATTCTAAACTAATGCTTCATGACCCCTAACTTATAAATTAATTGGCCAAAAGCACATTTGCTTGAGGACAAGCAAATACCAAGTGTAGGGATATTTGATAAGGATTTAAAAGGCACACTTTTGAGGGGTCATTTAAGCCCTTAATCGACCACTTTTATATCCGTACTACTTAATTTCATTCCTTTTCACTTTTTAGGTCTCTTGAAGGCAAATTGCTGGAATGACATTTATTCGGACGAAAAGACGTGAATATATGAAGAAAATGGCCAAGTCAAGATCAAGACACTCAAGCTGCTGGAATTGAAGGTGATGGCGTCACAGATAGAGGGCGACGCCGTCGCAACGTGCTCCAAATTTGTGACGGCTCAGTAGCGAAATTGTTATTTTGTACCCGACGGCGTCAGGTTTAAAGAGTACGGGCGTCAGAACTTAGACAGCCTATATTCAGATCCCGACGGCGTCAGAAGATGAAGCTGACGGTGTCACAACCATAAGGTGACGTTGGTGGAATCGCTCCTAAACCTAATTCAAGTGTTAGTGACTCATATGTAATAGTTAGCTTAATATGGCCTTTATGTTAGTAATTAGTCTTAGGCTTATGTAAAAGGCCCATAAGCCTAGGCCTAGTCCAATAAGGAAAAGGATGGGAACTAGGAGTGTTGCCCTAGCTTCCCTCCTATAAATACCTTGTAATAACCCTCACTTGAGGGTTGGTTGTTCAATTTATTCTCTCATTCATACTCCTACGCCTAACCCTTCATATTAACACGTGTGTGTGTGTTTGGATATTGTTCAACCGATCTCTTCTTCATCTTATCTCTTCTCTTGATGCTTGTGTTGAATATATAGGAACCTAACAGTGGTATCAATCGCCAAATAGTTGAGTGAACTTATTGTGTTTGAAGTGGGTTTTGGTCCTACGCGTAACACATACGAGTGATACTTTGGTTCGTTTAAAAACTCAATTTTTACACTTTTTATTCCAAGATTCTTGTACTTTTAACGTTTTAAGGTGTTAAAATAACTGTTTTTGGCAAAAAGTTTCAAACTTTACGCGTGGATCGTTGTTTTTGAGCTTGATTTTAAACGTGGTACTCGTTCTACGCTTAACGGTTTTAGACGCTTTGGCTCATCAAGTTTCACACTTTTGTGTTATTTTGGTGATATTGAAGCTATTTCATCACAAAAATCTGGTTTAGAAACATCTTTGGGCAAAAGTCATTTTTACGAGTAGTTCTACGCCTAACGAAACCCTAATCTTACGCATAAGATTTCCGTGGTTTGATCTTTAGTTTTCGTGGTTTACTCCGTGTTTTCTTGCTTGGATAAGCCTGAAAATACGTCGACTTTGGATATCTTTTGCACTGTGATAGTGTAAAAGATCATTTGGGCAAAACCCTAAATTACGCATAAGCATAAGCTTACGCGTAGAAACTTCTACGCATAAGATTTCTCTTACGCCTAAGCTTTGTCTTACGCATAAGGTAATCCTACGCCTAAGTTTTCTACGCCTAACAGTGGTCATCTTCCCATAAAACTCAAAATGGTCATATTTATTCTCAAACATTTCGTCAAAAATAACATTTATATGCCATTTTTGAGGGGGAGAAAATTTATGTGATAAGAAATATGTTGTGTAACTGCAAATGAATCTTTGTGCTATAGACTTAACCAACGAATTGACGAGATCTTAACTGTTAGTAACTCGAAAAGACGTGTCCAGGACGGGTAATAATTTCAAGCTAGTTCGCTAGTGATGTAAACGTGTCTCACAAAGGACTTGTCCGAGTAGAATGTACCATTCGAGAAACTCCTGGTAGACATGATCTTTGACGGGTTGACAAGCTTTCGAGGTTTGTCCACACCTTCAAGATAGTTATTAGAGCTAGTTGTCACCTAAAAGCTGACAATGTAACTCTTTAACTATTCAACGTAACCGTGTCTCGCGGGGGATTGTCTATCTTGTGTCGATCAATTCAAAAGTGCGCGCTCTTCTCTCACCGTGCAGATTTATGTCTTAACACTTAAGCACGTGTGGAGGGGGATTATTTCTGCTAAAATATAAAACTCTCACAGTGGTACAAAATGTTTTTCATTCACAAACACTTCGAGAGATTTTCATGAAAAATGGTTTTATGGCAACAAGAGTTATAAGGTGATTAAGGTTAGGAATAACCGTCCTATGATCCGCCAGAGCCGGAGGGATCTACCCAAGGACACTACCAATAGTTAGAATTAGAAGTCCTTAGGTATGATTGTAAAAAGGAGAAAATGAGAATCGGAGAAAGAAGGAGTTGAAGAGTTAAAAAGAAATGTAAAGAAAAGGGTGAAAAGAAATAGCCCTACAAATTATTCAACTTAGGGCAGACACCGGGTTCAATTCATATGCTACTGGTTATCACTTGATGACACCGGTATTGAAGATTAAAAGTCGTCATGGACCCAGTGACGCATGCACTAAAACCTTCTTAGCCACTCAAGTTTCTCTCAAAAGAAGCTTGTTTCATTCTCACAGGGAACCCTACGTAAACTATCGGCTTTCTCTTAGAGATTGCTGGTATTGAAGAAGGAGACCTCTCCCTAGTCTCCGCTCAGAAAACCAAAATGCACTATTGAGTCTAGAGCCACGAGATTCATCAAAAGATATCCTAGGTACACTTGACATTTCATCACTTGCTGTTCAACAATAAGAACATCAGTGGGACGTTATCGAGTCCTTCACAGATCTTAGCAATATGTCGAGAACATTTATGAGAGGTTCACAATTGTGATCCTCAGTGATTGAATGGAAACTCCTGCCAGGGTCAACATCAAACGCCTGACAAAGCAGGTCAATTCGGTAATCCACATGGATTACGCTTAGTGGTCTCAAACGGTCTACAGTCGTGAGGTGATGCTTCGGTGTACCTCAGCGACTCATCTGAACCGTAGATGTACTTCGGTACATCGTGTTATCTCACTTGTGGGACTCCGGTTCAGGAACGGCCTTTGTGAGAATTAGAGTTGTGTTTTCACACTATGCTGTTAACACTCTTGAAGTTCAAACTTGTAAGTGCCGGAATCCGCTTATTACTAACCTTTCTTATGTTTTCTTCTTATGGAAGCTCTGGAGCGGATCGATCATGTAGATTCTTCATATGCTCATGACAACATCATCACTAAAGGAAGTTATATCTTAAGGCAACACAAAAGTCAGAATGATTCTTCATCAAATCAAAGAATCTACAAAGTTTAAAGACTTAAAGAACTTCATCAGTACTGAAATCCAACGTTAAAGAGCGTGTGAGCATGTTGAAGAATGACGTGGAGACACTGGAGCAACGAAGCAGACCTAAGGCAGACTTGATGAAACAACAACATACTATCACTTTCATCACAAAGAACAAAGAACAAAGATAATTATGACGTCAAAGCAGAACTGTTTAAAGAAAACAATTTCTCTACACTGGGGAGATTGTTCAAATCAAAGCAATTCTTCTCACAAGAAAGAAGGATGTCAGATGACGTCAAAGCTACTATTACATCGGCACCTACATCGTTTATCACTCTTTCATTCATCACTAACACTTAGGGGGAGATTGTTGGAATCACTCCTAAAACTAATTCAAGTGTTAGTGACTCATATGTAATAGTTAGCTTAATATGGCCTTTATGTTAGTAATTAGCCTTAGGCTTATGTAGAAGGCCCATAAGCCTAGGCTTAGTCCAATAAGGAAAAAGATGGGAACTAGGAGTGTTGCCCTAGCTTCCCTCCTATAAATACCTTGTAATAACCCTCACTTGAGGGTTGGTTGTTCAATTTATTCTCTTATTCATACTCCTACGCCTAACCCTTCATATTAACGTGTGTGTGTGTGTTTGGATATTGTTCAACCGATCTCTTCTTCATCTTATCTCTTCTCTTGATGCTTGTGTTGAATATATGGGACCTAACAGACGCCGTCACAAGGTTGACGTGGTCAAAACAAAACCCTAATGGCGGCGATACGAAGACGTCACATTTAAAGAGTGACGCCATCACAAGTTGTAACTCTATATATAGAATTCGAATTTTCAGACTTTTAAGGAGGTAGTTTTGTGGAGTAAAACCTAATAACGATTTTTGGCTATCTTGGGCAGTATCTTGGGGTTCTCACACCCTATTTTACAACAAGATAAGTAATTTAATTCATTGATTCAATTATGTCTTCAATTGTATATGTGTATGCTTGCATGTTTTCCATGTCCAGCTAATTTGTTTGTGTGTTTGTTAGATCTATGAAACCTAGGTATTGAATGTTGATTGGTTGTCTCTTATCTTAATTGTAATTGACCTAGGATTGTGATAGGTCATTGGTTATGTTTTTAATGCTTGAGTAATCTTTGTGAACATTAGTTTATAATCGCCTAGAGTTATTGTAGGCTAAAAATCCAAAGATAACCTTAGAGTTAGTTTATGAATCCTAGAGATTTTGTAGGCAATAACCTTAAGGTATCCTCAAAAGAGTTAGGGAAAAAAGCATACCCTACGACCTTAGAACACACAACGCGATAAGAATAAGGATGTGACAATTCAACCATCAATAGGAGATAACTAGGGAGTAATAGCATCTAGGTAAACACATCTTTAATCATCATACGAGCACACATCAATTAGACATAGACTACCCCTTAGCTTAGTTAATTAGATAATTAGAATAGTAGAGATAAACCCTAAACCTAGAGTAATCGATAGAAATACCACCCCCTAAATCCAATACCCCGAGATTCGCACATTTCAATTTTCTAAAAAATATAAAAAAAGATAAAAAATAATCTTCCTCAACCCCAAACTTAGCGTAGTAATTTCTCACTAGCATTCCTATTCCCCTAGAGAACGATATCAATCCCGAGGCCTACCCTAATACTACACTACAACGATTAGGTTCACTGCCTAGGTGGTTGAAAAACTTGCTCGAAGAAAAGGAAATTTCCTTTGACCCTGAACGCGCGTTGTACGCGTATCAGTACCTCAGCACATGACACATTGTCATTTACTTGTGTGATATTTGCATCCACATCATTTGCGATATGAGGCACTGAACTGCTGCGTGTATCATGCTTATCTGACTTTGTTCCACAGCATTTAATGACATCTGATCTAGTATCTAATGCTTTACTCGAATCAACATTAATATCTCTTGATTTTACCCGACTCTTATTCATCTCGATGTCATACTTGAGTTTGTGCTATGCTTTCTCTTCAATGTGCTTCTTAACATTACCCATGTGCTGGAGGTATGTTTTTCTAAAGATGCTAACTTCCATTCCAGTGTAATTATCAAAGTACATTTCTGTCATTTGACAATCATAATCAAAAGTGTATTGAGAGTTGATGAATGATTGAAGTTGTTTGCTAATCACCTGAAGTGCAGCCATGGATCTAAGTTCTTGAAATTCATCTTTGTTAAGTTATTGTTCAAGTTGCTCTAAGTTCAAGAATAATGTGCCTGTGAATTTCTGTACATCTTGACTAAAGAGTGACGCAAACTCTCGTTCAAATCATCCCTCGAATCTAGGTCCTTCTAAAAGTACCTTGAGATGTGAATGAAGTAGTCAAAAATGTTCCATGCAACTATCCTTTGCATTATCTTGCATTTGTTGTAACAGGTACAACTCTCTCTTGTGTGAATTCGAGCACACTAATATCATATTATCATTATCCAATTCAACCACGTATATCAGTTGTACATTGTTGGGAATCTTATGTTCATCGATCATGTCGTACAATTTTAGTATCTCAGTTATGACTGAATCTGAAGTGTTTGACATGATATGATAGTGCACGAGATTTTAAAAGTTTATGATTTAAACCGAGAAATAGAATCTTTCGTGGGATTTTACACAATCATACGAAACCGTGAGACAATGATTAACTGAATGTCTTATGATAACAGTTGGATCGGTACAATGATTAGTGATTGTATGTTAAACATGATGATCATTTGATAGACTAGGTGATATGTTGTTTAGTTGTCATTTGGTTTGGTTGATGCACGTTGTTATAGTGAAATTTTGGTCTAAAAACTTAAAACCTCAATAACTTCTGTTCGGAGCGGTTTAGGCCTCGAAGGTTAACCTAAAGAGACTTTTTTCGGTTCGGCGTGTCTTTCTCACGGTAGTTTTGATGGGTAGAATGCTGAAAACGGAGTTACGGTTCAAAAGTTATGGTCGTTTGAAGTTTTGACGTAAAAAGTCAACTTTCAGATGCAAAAAAATAAACAAAAGCAATGAAGAAGCTTGAGCAAAACGCAGTCAATGCTTGAGGCAAAACATTGGACCAAAACACAATAGCAAAACGCAACACCACTTAGGCAAAACGCATTACCAAAACGCAGTTTTGAGCAAAACGCAGTTACCACAAAACGCAGAGCTCAAAGCGCAGTGTCTCAAAACGCAGGTCTCAAATCGCAGTGACCTCAAATCGCAGAACTCAAATCACAGTATCTTGAGTCAAATCGCAGATTCCTCAAACCGCAGGACTTGGTTCAAATCGCAGAATCTTCAAAACGCAGACCTCAAATCGCAGCCTTGAGCAACACGCAGAGATCATAAAACGCAGCTTGATCAAAACGCAAGACCAAAACGAAGTCTTTCGCAGGAACTACCAAACCGCAAACCTCAAACCTCAAGACTCAAAATGCAACTGTAGGGAAAACTCAGGATCAAACCACAGAGCTAAAGGAGAAAACGCAAGGTCACTTTCGTGAAAGTACAAACGTCACTTTCACCCAATTTTGTCTTTTATCTCTATTTAGCTTCCAATCAAAACGCAACTGAGTATTTTAATCAAACCTCAACACACTTTCACACATCAAACCTTAAACCTCAGCCAAGAACTCCTCAAACCTCAACCAAGAACTTGTCAAACCGCAATGTAGAACACAACTATAAACTCACGAATTTCACCTAAACTAACCAATAAACTAATGAAATTACCTAACCAAGCACCAATCTAGGCTCCTACAATAACTCTAAACATGAAAGTATAATCAAATATCAAATCTAACCACAAACAAGATCAAACCATGAAGTTTTCATCAAATACCATTCGAACCAAATAAAAACCACAAAAACAATCTAAAAATCCGAGCACCCACAAACTAAATGATCAAACCATGGCTCTTGATACCAATTGTAAGATATTCATAAATCAAACACATATGGTTCTTGTGGTTTAGGCCGAATTTACAAGAGTTAGAGAGAGAAAGAGAGAGAGAATGGGAGTTCTAGAGAGAGAAAGTGAAAAAGAAATATGTCATATGACTAGAAGCTCCAACCCTTTCCCTTGGTGGGAAAGGGTATTTATAGTTCTTACATAAACGCCCCTACTTGGGCTGTGGAGGGGGCTGATAGTGGGTAAAGACCCGACGCGACTCCACGGTTATATAATAAACGCCCTTCTGCGGGCTATGGATCGAGTGTACAGTAGGTAAAGACCCGTCCCTCCTCTATGGTGTTACTTAAACTAACTATTCTAGGTTTAAGACTATGGACTAACTTGTGCTAAATGATAGTCGGGGTGACCGAGTCTTTCATATGAATTTTATAAAACTTAACAATATAATACATGAACAAATCATTGTTCATCAGAAACCACTATGGTCTTAAATCAGAAACCAATCATTAAAAAAAAAGATGTTTAAGAAATGGTTAAACATATTACATGTTTATATTTATGCTATTGTTGTTTTATTGATGGTGTATGTAACTAATAAATTATTTAGTTAACAGGCAAAGCTATCAGAAACAAAGAAAACAACTTATTGATAATATTAACCCATCACAAATACAATAAACAAAGTTCGCCCCATCAGAATAGTTTTCAAATATAAGATGCATATTATAGAATGTTTTAAATATTCTATATTCAAATTATTTTATGTGATAAGTTTTAAGTTTATATGGTACATATCTTTTCAAAATTTGAATGTGACACTTTTTAATCTAAAGAAACTTATGTGTTTTTAAAAAAAATAAATCTAACTCATTCTTACAATAATAATATCTGTAATTACGTAGATATTAAAAACCAATAGTATACTAACATAAATTAAACGTAAAATCTACAAAATTAGATTCGTACATACTTTCTAAACAGACATCATCATGCACATGTATCATCTTGACCCGTTAGAAATATAGTACATGAAACATTCATTGTTCACCAGAAAAAGTTCTGGCCTTAAATCAGAAACCAGTTGTTCAACAAAAAAAACGATTAAGAAATGGTTAAACACACTGAATTTTTGTATTTATGTTATTGTTGTTTTCTTGATGATGTATTTAACTAATAAAATTATTTTGATAACAACACTAAGCCATCAGAAACAAAGAAACCAAATTATTGATAACATTAACCCGTAAAAAATATAATAAAAACAATTCGTGCCATCAGAATCATTTACAAATATAAGATGCATGTTCTAGAATGTTTTAAAAATTATATATTTAAATTATGTTATGTGATAAGTTATAAATTTGAATGGTATTTATAAAATATAATTAAGGTTTCTGTCACATTCAAATTTGGAAAAGATATGGTCAAAAAAAGATATATCACAAAAAAATTAGTACTTATCATGATTTATTGTTCAGAAAAATATATTGTTTATTTTTTTAGCACGAATTAAACATCTTCACGATTCTGATATAAACTCAACATGCTCTTAAGTTGTAAATATAACATCATCATAAACTGATTATATAGATTAGAAAACAATAAATATTTATGAGAAACCATGATTCTTTATGAGAAACTGTGGGAAACGTAGAGGCGGAGTGAATACGTTCCCGTTTAAAAACTTAAAACCTTGTGTATCAAATGACCAATCAAGTGTGATGTAATATGAAAAGTGTCAACAATAATCTTACTAGTCTTGCAAGAGCTAAAGAATATAAAGCAACAATTAAGACATATCACAATAACACAAACTAAGACATATAACATGCCATGACACAAACACAACTAACATAATATAATCACAAGCCACACAAATATAAACGCAATGCAAAATATAAATGTAAAACGAGGTAAATGCAAAAGTAAAAGTAAAGAGATAAGTAAAGAAAGCGCAAACCGTACACGATGATTTATAGTGGTTCGGTCATGAAGCTCCTCTTCGCCCTACTCGACACCTCGAGTACCCAACTCGAGAGTTACTTCACTAATCAACAAGCTCCTTTCTCGGCGGAGAAAACCATACAACGTCGCTTACATTATTTTCCAACACTAAGCTAAATGTCGAGTACTAATCTAGCTAGTACCAATCTCACACAAGATCTACCTAATCCTCGAAAATCACACGAGCTACAAGATCCCCATGATCTATACAGGATCTACCTGATATACACGATCAACACAAGCTTCACGAGACCTTCTTGATCTCAACAAGATCACAATGATCTACCCAATCTACCTAAACAAGATGATGGACAACTTGATGTATATCTAGATACAACAAGTACGTAACAAGCGTTACGGACACACTACACTAACACTACAACACTTTGTATCTTCTTGATACCATGTGTTCTTCTTTTGGACTAGTAGAGGAATGAAGGTGATCTCTAGAATGGATGATTGGATCACTCTTAAACAAAGTAAAACTCACTAAATGATCAAAGAAAATGATCTAAATAAAAGAGGATTAGACCAGAAAAAACTAGCTGGAAAAATAAAGTTGAAAGTGTGAAACGATCCACTATTTATAGGCAAAGAAAAAAATAGTCATTAAAGACAAACGGTACCACTAATTGTCAGACGGTACCATTAAATTTAGTGGTACTGTCGGTACCAAAAATGCTCCTTTTTTTGTTCTTAGTGGTGAAGGTTTATTTGGGGATGTTTGGAGCTGTTTTGGAGGGAAAATAGCTGTTGAGATTTTTAAACTAATTTTTTAAAATAAAACATTTCTTTTTAATTCAAAAATAATTTGTAAAATGTATTTTTGAAAAAATATTTTGTCACATTAAATGTTAGGAATTAGAAAATTCAGTCATTAAAGTGTCGGTCACCTCAAGTATATGTAATCATTAGAAAGCTCGTAGTCGTAGTTATTTTATGTTAGTTAAGTAATACCGTGGAGGACGGACGGGTCTTTACCCACTGTATGCCTGATCCACAGCCCGTAGTTGGCGTTTATTGTAAGACACTATAAATACCCTCTACCTTGCAAGGTAGAGGGTTGGAGCTTTCAATACTATTTTTCTTTGTTTCACATAGTTCTCGACTCTCTTCCCTTTCTTTCTCTAACTTTCTCTCTCTAAACATTGTGAACACCCCATATGGTTTATGGTTTGATGTGTTTGTGAAATCCTATATCTTACAATTGGTATCAAGAGCCATGGTTTGATCACTCATCTTTCATGCTCTTTGTTTTGGTGGATTGCATAAGGTTTTTGAGGTTATAAGTGTTTAGGAGAGTTTGAATCATTTGGACAATTTCTAGTGTTAAAGTTTGAATTTTGATTGTACTTTTGTGTTTAGGATCATCATATGTGTTTAGGTTTTGAATTGAAAGGCTTAAATCATTGTGGTTTGGTTGGTTTTGATTGAAAAAGTGGTTATTTTTGAAAAAGTACGAGTTAGCATACGGCCAGCATTTTCTTGGAAGCATGTTGCTTTGTTATTGAAAGCGAGTTGGTATAAGCGACTTGAGTTTTAAAGCGACTTAGCTATTAAGCGAGTTGTAGTGTTAGCGAGTTGGTTTAAGCGACTTGGTGGTTAAGCGAGTTGTCACTGTATGTGACTTAGCTATTAAGCGAGTTGTTTCTTTAAACAACTCGAGTTTTAAGCGACTTGTCTTTTAAGCGAGTTGACTGCTAAGATAGTTGACTGTTTAACTACTTGTCTATTGAGACTTGTCACTTCTTCGCGCTACATTTTTACGGTTGTTCTTTTGGTTTAGTAAAATCCCGTGAAAGAATCAATTTCCCGGTTTAATCAAAGAATAGTAAAATCCCGTAGAACTTGTAATCATGTCAAACAACGTGCCTACTATCGTTTCTTCTGTAGCTGAGGACGCTCAAGCAAATGGATCGATACTCGCCCACCTATGCTTGATGAACTGATTATGACTCATGGGCTCAAAGAATCAGGTTGTACTGTTGGGGAAAAGAAAATGGGGTCAACATTCTCAAGTCAATTGATGAAGGACCTTATTAGATAGAGACTACAAGAGACATAATTGATACTGCTGCAGATGGAACAATGATTTTTGGATTGGACAGACCAAAGACGTATGATGAGCTCAGTGATAAGGAGAAAAGAGATTCGATGTGATATCGTAGGCGTCAAACATTATACTTTAGGGTCTTCCAAAAGATATCTACAAGCTTATCAATCACAACACTGAAGCTAAGGCAGTTTGGGATAATGTCAAGATGCTTCTATCGGGTTCTGAATTGACTAAGGAAGATAGAGAATCACAGCTGTATGATGAATTTGAGCACTTTAAGATGAAACCAGAAGAAAGTGTCTATGAATATTACGTGAGATTCCACAAGCTGTGAATGATATGAGGAATATCAAAATGACCATGCCAAATATTCAGCTGAATTCAAAGTTTGTGAACAACATGAATCCCGAATGGCACAAATTTGTCACCTCTGTGAAGCTAACCAAAGGATTGAAGCACACCAACTATGAGCAACTGTATGCTTTCCTTCTTCAGAATGAGCGACATGCTATGTTTGAAAGAATGATTCTTGAACAGTTCAAAACAAAACAAGGAGAAACAAGTTCATCAAATGATTCAACAGCATTCTACACCAATGTTGGAATTACCACCAAAGCTTCTCAAGTCATACCAACTGGTAATGGTAATTACAAGCTCATTCCTGATCCAGCATACAAGCCTCCAGACTAAAAATCATTCATGGAAAACTTCATCAATCAACTGTCTCTCATGGTTAGTCAAAATATGAATTCCACCCCACACACCAACAATAACCTCAGAACTGCATCCAATCCACACAATTAAGCTACTGTCAGAGATGGAAAGGTTTTGGCGTAACCAGTTCAAGGAAGGCAATATGAACATGGAAGAGGTGGAGTAGGTGGAGGTTATGTGGCAAATCAGTATCGGGGAAGGAATGGTAATCAAGGACAAGCAAAGCCAATTAAGTGTTACAACTGTGGTGGTGATGGACACATAGCAAGGAACTGCACATCTCCAAAACGCACTCAAAATGTAGAGTACTTCAGAGATAAGAAGTTACTTGTGCAAGCTTAGGATAATGGTGTTCTTTTGGATGAAGAGGAATTACTGTTTCTTGCTGAGGGTAATGCCAAGACATATGATGCAGATGTGGATGAGCAGCCAATTCAGGAGATAGGTCATAATCATCATAATGCCTTTCAAGTTGCAGATTGTGATGCATATGACTCTGATGTTGATGATGAACCTACTGCACAGACAATTTTCATGGCTAGCATTTCTCTAATGGTCTCTCCAAAGGTCTCATCATCACAGCAAGTTGGTCCATCCAAAGAATCAATTATCTCAGAGGTATTAAAACTATATGATGATGTTGATCAGCAAAAGATACATGACAACGTGCAATCACAGGAAACTTGTGACCGATATTGCTAATATGGGTAATAATAATATTGTCCCATGTGATCAATATGTGATCCAAAGTGAGAGTGTGATTGAACCAAGTGATGTATCTTCAGCATCAATGATGACTATGTTTTTAATGAATTCACTCCATGTGCCCCTGATGATTCTGTTATCTCTGAACTTAATGCCTATAAAGAACAAGTTGCCATTTATGAACAACGCTCTAAGTTTGAGTTAACCACTCGTGAGCAGGAAATGGATGACCAAATGCGCACAATTATTAGAAAAAGTAACTTTAGGGAAGAAATACTAAAACAAGAGCTAGATTCCTTAAAAGAAAAGCTTAATAAAACGGCTAAGCAAAAACAAGAACTTCGAGAAAATGTGAAAGTGCTTAAGCAAGAATTTAATGCTAAGGAATAAAAACTTTTAAATGAATTTTCCAACCTAAAAACTTTGAAAAACAAACATGAAAACAAATTGTATGCACAAGGAAACACCATTCAGACTGCTCACATGATAACTAAGCATAGAGTTCTAAGTGACAAATATAGTGTTGCATTAGTTGATGAACCAAACCCTGAGGCCTGTAAGAAAGCTAGAGAATCTGAAGGTAATTTATGATGGTAATGAAATCCTTAAGCCTAGACAGAAACCTAGTTGCGCTGAGAATACTGAGGAAGATAGGCGTTAAGAAGTGACTAGAAAGAAATTGGATGAAAAACTTAAGAGCCCTTCATGCATAGAAAAGAAAATCATTTATAAAACACCCAACTATGCTAAGGATAATTGGATTGCATTTAACAAGTTTAGACCTCAAACACAGTGACCCTAAACAAGTGTTCTGGAAAAAGGATATGGACATGAAAAAGCTGATGAGTTTGTTGAACAGAATCCCCCATGTAGGAGAATGCTTCATGCCATCAGATATCCCCCAATACACCAATGCATTTAGTTCCTAGATCTATTCCCACTAAGAGCAAGACCTTAATCAGTCAATATGTCATTTATCAATTATTTGTTGATTTTGAGAAGACGTGTAAGAAAAGGATCACACCTACTGGGATAACTGAAGGGGAGATGGGTTTTAAGCAAACTAAAGAATGCTATTTAACTGAAGTCATGCCTTTCTTTAAACAATTAAAAGGTCAATTTGAGAGTCTTAAAAAGGGGATGGATTCAGATATTAAGGAAATGGAAAAGGAATTTGATGCAATGATAGTTGAGGTCAATGACTATGAGCGAGAATTAAAATATAATGAGATTGAGAATAAAAACTTGCATACCTTAAATGAGAATCGATTAATGTATCACTCAAGATGTATTTACACCGCCACTAATTGTTCAATTAATGCATCTCAATTTCATGAATTATCTGTTGCTCTGAAAGTCTCCCATGATCGTGTCATTGAGCTTGAGAAAACTAACTCTAAATTGCATGAAAAATTTGAACGGGATGTTCATGATAACCTGGTGAAACAGTTTTCTAAATTGGAAGTTGAGCATCTTGCTTTGCAATTAAAATATCAACATCTAAAAGAAAATGTTAAAACCTCAAATATCAAGACATCCTTGGATGCTCCTGAATTTGATGCAGTTTTTGAAATTAGCAAACGCGATGAACAGATTCAAGCTCATTGTAACACGATCAGAAAATTGAGAACCCAAATTTCACAACTAAAGGGCGAAAAGAACAATGTGACAGGCTCCCAAATGCCTCCTCCTTTAGATTCTCAGAGTTCTTAGAGTTTTCATCTTAAAAACTTGGTTAATGTTCTACAAAATGAAAATGAGAGTTTTCTAGAAGAAAATGAAAAGGTGAAACAATAATTTAAAGAGTTATATGATTCAGTGAAAGTCACCGTGACAAAACAACGAAATAATAACGTCTTTACAAAAAGAAATTGAGAATCAGGAGTCGGTAAAAGGGAAAATGCCACATGTCTTCAATGAGAATGTTGCATCAAAGTCATCTACAGACTGCAAATATACTGTGACTGTTAAATACATCCCTCCTCATCTTAGAAATAACGAACTTACATTTCATAACTATCTCGCTAACCTTAAGGATAGTCTAGAATGTCTCCAGAGATCGAGAAGAGGATTTCATAAATAAGCCACTTGATAGAGAAATTAGGTTTGCTTGCATTCGTGCCAAACGATCTCGGAGCTACTAGAATGTTTAAGAGCCACTTGTCCTAAATCCTTAGGTGCGAAAGATAAAGCTGTGATGCCTTGTTCTATGCCTAGTGCCAAGTATGCAACCCATTCTATGCCCAATATTAAGAAAGTGAACTCTAGAGTACCTTCAATTAGTTCAGATCCCTGAACGTCTAATTCAGGAATGCAAAAGGTAGCCCAACCAACTAATGTTCCCATAATTCCCTCTACAGGAGCAATACAATGCAAGATAGGACCTCGCAAGCTAAGAATGTGCAATGGAAGAAAGTAGAAGATCACCCTAGGAACATTAAGTTTGAGTTGAATAAAACGAATCGTGTTGATTCTAGTATTAGCTATAAGCGTACTGTAATTAAGTTTGAATGTGGTGTGAATGAGTTGATTAATACTGCTAAATGCCCTGTTAAGATAGTGAATTCAAAAATTCAAGCAAAGAAGGCTAGAAAGCAATGGCGAAAGAAGGTTAGAAAACATTGGAAACCCACAGGAAGGAAATTTAGTAACATAGGTGTTAGGATTTAGTAAATCCAGTTATTAAAGTGTCGGTCACCTCAAGTATATGTATTCGTTAGAAAGCTCGTAGTCGTAGTTATGTTATGTTAAGTACTCCCTCCGTCCTAAAATCATTGTCCCCTGACAAAAAACACATAGTTTAAGAAAAACATAATTAATACTCCTTTCTCTCTCTTACTTTTTAGCCAAATGACATGTTTACCCTTAACCATTTACTTATCACTTCTTAAAAGTTTGTAATATTAATTTTAACCAAGGGTAATATAGTAAACTTGACCAAACTCCCCTTTCTATTTTTAGTATTGGACAATTAAATTAGGACATACAAAAAAGGAAACATGGACAATTAAATTGGGACGGAGGGAGTAGTATTTAGTTGTGTAACACCGTGGAGGACGGACGGGTATTTACCCACTGTATGCCTGATCCACGGCCCGTAGGTGGCGATTTGTGTAAGACTATAAATACTCTCTACCTCCCAAGGTAGAGAGTTGGAGCTCATAATAAGATTTTCACTTTCTCTTACTAAGTTCCCAAACCTCTAACTCTTTCTCTCTCTAAAACCTCATCTTGTACGCCTCTTTTGATTATGGTATGATGTGTTTGTGAAATCCAATATGTTACAAATGATATCAGAGCCATGGTTTGATCATCTCTCTTACATATCCTTGGATTTCTAGTGGTTTTAGATGGTTTTGAGTTTGAGAAAGTTTAGTGTTTTTTGCATCATTTGGATCATTTCTTGTGTTAAAGTTTGAATTTGGGTGTACTTTTGTGTTTAGAATCATTGTAAGTGCTTGGGTTTTGATTTGGAAAGCTTGAATCATTGTGGTTGGGCTTGTTTTGGATTGAAAAGTGTGTTTTTGAAGTTTTTCAAGTTAGCGACTTGAGTCTCTGTGTTAAATTCTTCGTAGCGACTTGCTTCAGTAATTGTTAGCGAGTTGTAGTGTCAGTTGTTAGCGACTTGAGCCTAGCGACTTGTCTATTTAGACAAGCCGACAAACAGTACAAGTTAGTGGATTCTCCACTACAGCTAGCGACTTGGTGAGATTAGCGACTTGCTTTCATTATTGTTAGCGACTTGTACTTATTGTTCTCAGCGACTTGATATTAGCGACTTGGATCATTGGGCCTTTCAGAAGAAATATCAACATGCTCAATGAATGGAACACTATCATCAACTGAATCTCTAACAGGACTAGGAGTAGGCAGCCTATTAAACTCAGTCTCAACCTCATCATGAGGAACCCTGTAGGTGGTGGACTAAGTCTAGGTGAAGGTGTGGGTTGAGGTTGGTCAGGAGAAACATTAGATGCTTCAGAAATTGTAGAAGGGCCCTCATCAATGGCAACTGAAGGATTACCATCAACAGTAACATTGGTAGAAGGTAAATCAACAACATTATCCTCATCGCAGTTTCATTTCCGAGGCAACATAGCCGCTAGTAAAGGATAATGTGTCCCCTCAAATTTAGTTTTCATTGAAGCAAATAATTTAGCGTGATAAAGCTCCTATGAGATAAAAGGCTTGGGTTTGGGTAGTAATGTCTAAAATTATTTGCAAAAACCTAGGGTACATTAAAAACTTGTTCTTTTTCTAGAAAAATTATAAGTTAAACCCTGAGATAGACATATAATACCACATCCCAATTGAGTAGAAAATTGATTCCATCCTCCTGATTTATTGCTTAAACATCAAGCAATGTATGAACCAAAAACCTCCACATAGGACAAAGCTGATTCTTTAACCACATGTCTGTCCTTGTACCTTGATATCCAATCGCTCTAAGCCCATCAAGTACCATGCAAAGATTAGAATGATAAACCCCATTCTCATCAGCCAACTGAAGTCGTCTTCGTATCAACTCCTATGTCACAATGTGCTCTACTCCATCGATTCTTGCCACAATCTCTGTTTCACTTCGCTTTGTAGCAGTCGCCCAAAATTGAGTAACCAACGATTCATATATAGCATTAGGAGAATGTGTTAAAGCGTAATGAATCTTGGACCTCTTTAAGAACTCCACCATTGGTTTATACAAATCATCACCCTTAGCCGTTCCCAAAAAAGCAACTTTATTATGATCGTGCTTGAATTGAAGCGCCATGAGAACTTTAGATAAAGAGTTACGATGCAATCAACTCAAAGTGTGTTTGAATCGAATAAAGAGGGAATCAGTTATGATTAGACGAAGATATGCGAATAGGTTATAGGTAGAAGTTTCCCAAATTGTGGTCAAATATATTAAGTTGTTGACCACCGCTGACGTGGAATGCAATCTTTTACCCAATTCAAATTCCAACTTCGCATAAACATAGTCAATCATAAGTGATACAATCAGCAGAATCAATTCACGTATTCAAGAAGCTTCAAGAAATATCTTTTATCTGTTTCACCCAACTCGCTTTAATTCTCATTAAGCCTTGAATCCGTCTATAAAACAAACCCCAATGCACTCTTAACTCTCATCAATTACCCCCAATTTTCATCACAAACCCTAACTTCATCAATGCTCCAAAATTAACCATAATGAACCATGGGTACTGAACCAGAGGTTGTGAATCCAACCTCTTCTCCATCATCATCATCATCATCCAGTGATTTCCTTCAGTTTTGGTCATGTCCACCTGACCCTCGTCCTTTGAAATCTCCATTTCTCAGTTCTTCAGATGATGATAGTGTAGTGAATCCAAGTGAATCTTCTGATGACTCTGATGGGTCCACTAAGAAGAGAACATCTTACTCCCAACCTCCAACACATCAACCTCAACAAAGGCCTCGTGCCGAAAGAGAGGTTGTGCTTGCTCTCCCTGCACCATATTTTGATGCTTCATCACACATCGTATAGAAAGAGAGCTTAAGGAAGGTGGAAGGATTGCTTTTTGGTGAAACAAAGTAGATGAAGCACATAAGACACGTGTGGTCATCTTCATCATCATCGTTTTCATCAATCCATCCTCCCCATTTTGATCCTTAGCTTCTTCGTCGCATCGGGTCATGCATATCCAACCATCGAGATAGAGGAATGGGTGGTTATGCAAGACATCACAAACGATATCCAGCAAATGAATAGAAGATATGAGCGATCATGCATATCCAACAGTTGTAGGAATAGATGATATGAGCTAGTGTTTAGAATAGGTTTAGTAGTCCTTGTATTTCCATTAGAAGTTGATTGTACTCTGTAAGCTATGTCTGTAAACTGTTTCTCTAATGACTGAACAAAGACCTTCAGTACTTCATCTTCAGCAGAATCAATTTTTTCACTTCAGTACTTTGATTCCAGAAGAAACCAGCTTCAAAGCTTACTTGACCATTTTTCATTTGACCAATCATGATGAACTTCAACTTTATAAGGCAAACTGCAAAACAAAATAAACAGAGCAACACACAAACCAAACAAAGACAAACAAACTATCATTACATTAGCTGGTTAGTGTTAGAAAACAGAATCAAAAAGTATACACATAAATCAAACAAATTTACATAAAAGTATGCAAAGTTACACAAATCTCCCCGAGGCATATGCCTCCACTGAGGCCTATGCCTCCCCTTAAACTTTGCAGTTAAGGGTTAAGCATACCAATATGGACCACAAGGTGTTGAAACCTTGGTCCATCCAAAGCTTTTGTTAATAAATCAAGCACATTATTATCAGTGAGAATTTTAACCACTTTTATCAAATGTTTGTCATATGCATCTCTTATAAAGTGGTGCCGGATTTCAATATGTTTTGTTCGATTGTGAAAAACTAGATTTTTGACAATGCATATGGTACTTTGATTATCAATAAAAATTGTTGTGTTCATGAAGTTATACCCATAATCCAACAATTGATTTTGTATCCAAAGAACCTGTCCACAGCAATTTGCAGCAGCAACGTACTCTGCTTCAGTAGATGAGGTAGCCACAATAGTCTGTTTCTTGCATTGCCAAGAAATCAATCTCTTCCCAAGGAATTGGCAACCTCCAATGGTGGACCTCCTATCCAGATTTGCACCAGCATAGTCACTATCACTATCGGCTTCCAGCTTAAATGGAGATTCTTTTGGGTACCAAAGGCCTAGAAGAGGTTGGCCTTTGAGGTACTTAAAGATCTTCTTAACATCATTGAGATGGGAAGTAAGTGGAGTAACTTGATGTCGAGAACAAACACTCATAGCAAAAGTAATATCAGGCCTTGAAGTTGTTAAATACATCAAAGAACCAATCATAGATCTGTATAGATGTACATTCACTGGTGGATCTACTTCAGTGTTGGTCTTTGACTTTGGAGCTTCATAAGGTGTAGTGGCAGTCCTTACACTCTCCATACTAAACTTCTTCAAGATGTCCCTCACATATTTGTCCTGATTGATAAAGATACCATCAGGTTTCTACTGAACTTGAAGACCCAAAAAGAAAGTCATTTCTCCCATGGCACTCATCTGAAACTCTCCTTTCATAAGCTCCTCAAACTCCCTACACCAAGCTTCCTTTGTGGATCCAAAATTAATGTCATCCACATACACTTGCACAAGAATAATGTATGTGGAATTCTTCTTAAAGAAAAGAGTCTTATCAATTGCACCTCTTCTATAACCATGCTTCAGCAGAAATGTTGAAAGCCTAGCATACCAAGCTCGGGTGCCGATGTAGTCCATAGAGAGATTTGACTACCTTGTAAACATGATTAGGATGATCTGGGTCTTCAAATCCTTTAGGTTGAGTGACATAAACCTCCTCTTCTATTTCACCATATAGAAAAGCACCTTTAACATCCATTTGATACACCATAAATCCCATGTAAGATGCATAAGCCAAGAATATCCGTATGGCCTCAACTCTAGCCACAGGTGCAAACACTTCATCATAATCAATCCCCTCCTCTTGTCTATAACCCTGAGCAACCAATCTTGCTTTGTTTTTAATGACAACACCTCTTGCACCTCTCTTATTCTTTAGAATCCATTTAGTCCCAATTGCATACTTGCCATCAGGTAGTGGTACCAATATCCAAACTTGCTGATTTTGAAATTGTTGCATCTCTTCCTACATTGCCTCAAGCCAACTTAAGTCTTCAAGAGCCTGAGTAACACTTGTTGGTTCCACTTGTGAGAGAAAACAAGCAAACAGACAATGTTCATAGTCTGTGTGATTGTCTCTTTGCTGATTTGAGACATAAGAGATAAAAGCCACTTGACCATATTTAGAACTTGCCACAGTACCCCTTGTTCTAACAGGTGCATTAGGATCACCAATAATATTTGACTGTGGATGAGTATTGTGAATCCTTTTCATAGTAATGGTGTTGACTTCAATGGAGGAATTAAGATTAGTCACAGTAGGTTCAAAATCGGTGTCATAGGAAGGTGAGGTGAAGATTCCAGCTTTAGGTTGATGATGACCAAGATCTGAAGGTTTTGGAAAACGTGTATAAGGTTCTCCAAAGTCTGTTGACACTCTAGTGGAAATAGGAGTAGAAACAAAGATGTCTTTCAGCAGGATTGGTGATGTTAGAGAAACAGGATCACTTTCAGAAGATTGATGTTTCCACTAATTGCTTCACTGGCACTCTCCTCAAGATTCCTCTCAGATCTAGATTAGATGCATACTCTTGTTTCTTCAGCCTAGCAAGGTCCTCAGATAGTGTGATTCATCCACTCTCATTATCAAAATCTTTGGAAGTGTCACCGCAAAATTGTTAGGGAGAAAGAAGGCACAATAATGGGATGTTCATCATCTTCAAACTCACCGTCGAATCAAGATCCATAGTACCTGCACTGTTAGTTGGAGACTCTTGAGTACTTGCATGTTGGTTAGCCATATGTCTAGAATAACCCAAATAATCAGTTAAGTAATCAAGGTCAAAAGACCAAACATGACCCTGTCCTTGAACATTAGGCTTGTCTTCTAGAAACCTCAGTGTTCAATGTCTCCTCAATCTACTTAGCAGATAAGTTGTAAACCCCGTCAGCCTTACTATGAGCAGATTATCCCACAATATAACCATCATCAGCTTTCTCATCAAATTTGCCCAATGGATCACTTGTATTCAGAATGGTCACTTGACAGCCAAAAGGTTTAAGGTAATGAATAGTAGGAACTTTCCCATAGAGAAGTTCATATGGTGTTTTGAAGTGTGGTCTAGTAATGGACACTCTATTCAAGACATAACAAGTCGTACAGCTTCATCCAAAACATGGTGGGTAGCTTAGATTCTGCCAGCATTGATCTTGCAGCTTCTATTAAGGTCCTATTTTTTCTTTCTGCCACCCCATTTTGTTGTGGGGTTCTTGGAGTGCTATAGTCCCTTTTTATCCCTTTCGACCTACAGAGTTCAATAAGAATAGCATTCTTGAACTCTGTCCCATTATCACACCGAATTCCTTTAACCTTTTTGTTCAACTGATTTTCAATAAGGGTAATGAAGTCTTTCAACACTGTACATGTTTCATCTTTGGTCCTTAGAAAGAATACCCAAACAAAATTTGCTATAACCATCCGTGATAACCAGACAAAAATACTTTTGATCAATGATTCTAATTTGAGTTGGACCAAACAGATCCATATGAAGCAAGAAGAGGTTCGAAATAATGCTCACAACAGAACAACTTTGTATGAGGCTCTGTTGCTTTCCTTTGTTGCGTGCAACACAGCTTATGATCATTTGTGAAGACTTTGGAAGGAAGACCTTCAACAAGACCCAGTTTAGAGCGCTTGTTTATGGTCTTGAAGTTGACATGGGCCATCCTCCTATGCCATTTGGTAGACTCATCCAAGGATGCTTTAGCCACCAAACAAGTTGAGTCACCTTCGGTTTAACATCGTTAAGTTGAATGTATAAAGATTGTGATTTCGAGGAACTTTCAGCAAAATAGAAGTTTCTTCTGGGAGTTTGAAGTCTTTAGATAGCACAAGACATTCATCCTCTGTGAAGAGTACTTTGTTCTTGGTGTCAAAGATTTGTGAGACTGAGAACAAATTGAAGTGTTGGAGTTCCTTGACATAGTATACATGCTCAAAGTCCAGTTGAGGTGTTTTGATGGTCCCTTTCCCAGTAATTCTACCATCACTTCCTCCAAAGGTTACATTGCCTCCTCCTTCAATTGGTACAAAGTTATGCATCATATCCCTGTTTCCTGACATACTTCTTGAACAACCACTATCAACAATGCCAACATCTTTATGCTTAAGAGGATGATTCTACAACAACAAAATATACAAAATATTAGTACACTTTGGAGGCTCAAGTCATTGCTGACTTGAACCTGCCTTGTGGATCATATGAGTTATGTCATGCAGATGTATAAGATCCACTATTGTTCTTGGGTTTCCATTGAAATTTAGGTCCCTTTTATTCCAAGAACAACCTGCTGAGGACTTGACAAAGATCCCATACCCCTTCCCATTAGTCATAGAGTCAACATATCCAGGCCAATAACCATTCTTAAAATATGAACTTGTTGGTTGTACATATGGTCTTGCAACTGGTCTTCTCCAAGAAAAAGGATAATTAGTATAAGTTGCTTGAGGAACATAAGGTGGTATAGCATTAACATTGGTCCACATTGGTCTAGATGTCCTAGAATCACCACACCTACCCATCCTTTGCTCATGATAATCACAATCCTTAATTAAATGAAATTTACTTCCACACACAAAACATGTCTTCTGTTTAGAAGATTTATTCAAACCAAAAGATGTTCTATTACAAGCAGAAGTATTCAAACCAAAACCATGAAAAGAATTGTTTTTAACAGTTTTATTATGCAAAGAATTAAAAGGCATGTCTTCAAAGGCAACTGTCTTGGAAGAAGATTCCTTGGCAAGCAACTCGACATGCTTATTGGTAGTCTTGGGTGCAGGCAGGGGTGAAGACTTAGGAAGGTCAGACTTGTCATTTGAATCACACTCTGTAGACCCTTGCTCGGAGGACTTGTCACTATTAACACAAGAGACAAAGTCATTAGAAGAAGTATCGGTCCGCAAGTCATTTGACTTTTTGCCATAGAGATGTTGTGATCCATCAAATTCAACAGTAATGGAAAGGTCAATGGGCATGTGCTCACCTCTAATAGGTCCACGTACAGATGTAGGGTACCTTCTTTCACAAAATTAGCTAGGCCCGGTGTAGATTTTGTGTGTCATCCCTAGCTTCTAACCCTACATACTTCTTAAAGCCTAATCCTATAGAAGTATTTGAAGTTTGACTAGCATAGATGTGACTAGCTAACTTATTCCCATTTAACAACCATTCTTTATGCGTAGCAATTTCCTCATCTAGTTTCTCTTTTAGCTCTAGATTTTCTGACACTACATCTGCTCTTAACTTCTCGATCTTTTAACTCATTCTTAGAACATTCAAGATCCCTTTCTAACACACTTATTTTCTCATCATAAGCTATTTGATTCTTTAGAAACCAAACCTTTGTCGTTTCTAGTGTTTTTAAAGCATGTTTATAAGCTTCAACTTCTACAAAGCATTCATTATATTTAGGTTTCAAAAGATCATAAGCTTCTTTGAGTTCATTATAACGCTCACTACAACCAAACAAACAGCTTTTGTACCAAAGATGCCCATCAAGGCAGTCTGATCATGCCTATCCTCTGAAGTACAACTTGCAATCAAACCAACATTATCAATAACAGGACCATCATTTTCCTACTCATGTTGCTTCCAGTCCACATTGCTGTCAAGAGTGACCAAAGCTGCTGATCCCTTTGAAGTTCCAGCCTCCCTCTGATTCTGCTGACAAGTAGAGTATCTCGCTCATCACCAGCCTTTCCTATCTTTGCACTCTCTATAGAAGTGACCCATCTGTTGACATGTGAAGCACTTGACCTTCCTTTTGTCAAACCTCGCTGGATCTCTTCCTTGGAAGCCAAACCTTCTGCCACTTTGCGCTCAAACCTCTTGATATCCATGGACAAGATAGCCACTGCCACTTCAGCTTCATCTCTTCCATCTCCAGTGGATCCACATGATCGAAATCCTCATAGGCAAGTTCCTGCTGAGGATCATAATCAGCAAAGAAGGATCCAAGCACATCTTCCATTATACCTCCAGATTGAGAACTTGATGGAGTGGTAGTGTAAGATGATGATGAGTAAGTTGGACTTGGACCATGACTCATCTTAGGGTTAGAGGCTCCAACGAATGTTGTGTGACTTGCAGTAGATGATGATCTAAAAGGACTTCTTACATCATGTTCAAGAACTTTAAGTTTGTTGTACAGCTCATCAAAAGTAAGCATATCCAAACCACCTTTTGCTTTAAAGCAATGCTCACTTGTAGCCGTGATTGAGGTAAAGACCTCAAGAACTTAGAATTAAAATCATCATTATCGCTTTGCCTCTGATTTAATCTGACTTAAAATCTTTTGAAACTTGTCATAGCCCTTATGAATTCCTTCCTCTTCAGAGATTTGAAAGTCTTGAAACTGTTGTCTCAACATGGACTTTCTCATTCTCCTAGACTCCTCATTCCCACCGAACTTCGCCTTAATTGCTAACCATATGTCCTTAGCATCTTGCATGAAGTGAAAATCGCTCAAGTGATCCTCAGGAATAGCTTGAAGAAGAATTGTTTTAACCTTGGTTTCTCTCTGAACCGCCAATAACTCTTCAGCAGATTTGGGAGGAACATAAGTCATCTTACCTTCAACATCAATGGTAGTTTTTTTCAAACTGTTTCCCTTCTTTACTATCTCCCATAGATTCCAATCAATGTTGGAGATCCAGTTCTGCATCTTCATCGCCCAAAGATCATACTCCTCCCTTTTTAGGTAAGGAAACTTAGCATTGCTGTTAGAGAGACTTAGTTGTTGCAGATGGGTGGAGTTTTGGTTGTTGGTGATTTCAACATCAACATCTAAACCAGGCATGGTGAGTTTTGTTTTGGTTGTATGGGTGTTTAGAAAAACCTGTCCTTAGTATCGTAGAGACTCTCACGAGTCTCTGATACCACTTGTTGAAAACTAGAAGACCTTGATAGATCTTGAGCTTCGTAGATCGTTAGTATTGCTTATGTAATCACAAACAAACTAAAAGAAAATCTCTACAATTTGTATTCTTTAGTGGAATATAAACACAAATATAAAGCACAGATAACTAAGAACTCTTTGATCCTCTATGGATCGTTATATTAATAACTTGTAAACGTCTAGTACATAATTCATTCTATTATGTTCCTTTTATAGATAAGGAACCCTAACTTCTTCTCTAAGAAACGTAAAACTCAATAAGATATACACAATCACTTCCTAATAAAGCTCATGCATATCCTAACTAACTATAGAAAGAAAAATGATTGATAGGCCTAAAGATGGACCTAAAGATGGACCTAATGCTTAAATGACTTGTACAATTATGCAATTGTACAAGTCATTTAAGCATTAGGTTCATCTTTAGGTCTATTTATTAGGCCCATGTATCATTGCTCCTATAGAAAATACGGAATAACTATATCCGCAGAAACAAACTAATAACTATATAACTTCAGTAGAACTATGTCTTCGCAGAATCCATACACTTCGCGTAATCCATTCAAAGATAATTCTACTTCACATAATTCCCAACAATCCTCCCCTAAACTGGAATTTGACTTGGTTAAGTTCCAGCTTCTTGATAGATCTTTAACCTTGCAAAAGACTAGAGGATTGTAGTAAAACATTATCAGCAAAAAATCAAAACAAAATCATCTCTTTGATGAAGAAACTCAAACTCCGCATCTTTGCAGAACAAATGACAACATGTACATCAAAACATATTAGTTTCATACTATTCTCATCACATCCATGTGTGTTAACTCCTGTGAGAGGTGAATCATTGAAAATAATGGATTTGATGTCTCTTTACCAATAGCCATCACTACCGGAGTAGCCAAATGTTTAAGTTCGAAAACCATGGTACACTGATAACCATCTGATTTATTAGCAAATCAAAGAACCATGAACGGATTTAAAATGTCTTTACCTGTAGTCGTTTGCTCAAGACTAGTCAATTCTTAAAATTGGTGAACTGATTACCAAATATGGTATTCCACGCTTTTACCACAAGCCATATACATGTGAGCTAGTCAATTCTTGGATTCCAAAAAGGAATAAACCATGGTGAATTGATGACCATACAACACTCAGAAATTAAGCATGGGTGGTTGCAAACCCTATGATTTTGAGCAAACCATTACAGCTATCAACAGATTTGATGTGTCTTTACCAAAGTTGTACCCTTTGACTAGCCAACTCTTTGAGATACACAAGGTATATCCGTGAGTTAATAACCAAAGAATAATATACAACAAACCTGCAATAAAAGTTAGTTAAACAAAGAATATAGTTTTTTTTAACTAATAAATAAACAAATAAACAAAAATTACAAACCATACAAAGTACCATAATCAAGATGAACCTCTATGTGCCATAAGTTGATTCTTAATAACACCAACACATTGTTCAACATACAAATTATCATTGCCAACAGGATCCGGAGGAACTTCCAACTTCTAGATAAGCATGCTTTCCATAAGCTTCATGGATAATGGATAAGTTCTCTAAAAACATACGATATTAATACCACCCTTTGTCTCCACCACATGCACACGAGGCAGAGGATAAAATCTCCAAGACGTAACCTGCCACAAGTGACAGTTCTTCCAAATAAAATATCCTTTTCCATTGGGAGATACAGAATCAAAGTAACATGAAGATCACCCAATAAATATAACCCATAACCCTTTGGTGCATTAGAATGGTAATACTTATTGACAAGGTTATACAACGTAACTAAATCGCCTGTCAACCAAATGCAAGATTTCCTTCAAGAAGTTAAATTGCATGGTGGTTTGATCCAAACGATGAATCATATTAAGCTCATCATCTGTCAAAGACCAATTAATCAAAACATCATGAGACCTCTCAGAATATCGCCAGCAGATCCTTCTTCGATAAAAGATGACTCAACCGCCTTTAAATCCACATGAGTATCCTTGTGAGATGTCTCAACCTTAATATTCTTACGAGATGATGAATCCGAAGCTGTTTCACAGATTTCCTTAGTGAAAAGAACTTTCGTTTAGCCATCCTCTTCTTCCTCCTACCAGGAATATAAATGTCCGAAGATGGAATATCTTCGGATTCTCGCATTAGCTACCGTAAACACTACCAAGTAATTCATTCATTCTGTCAAGCACCTTTCTTGCAGTAGATTTGACATTAGTTGTTTCAGCTTCCTTAAACAGATTATCTCCTTCTGTATCAACAGACATCACAAATGAAGTTGAAACTAGCACATCGATGTCTCGTAAGAAACCACGAAGGTTCAGCCAGAAGAAACTTTGTCAGCTTGAACTAGGAACTTCAGAGTTGCTTCAGCATAAAACAATAGAAGGTACATCGAAGAAACCCCGGAAGATGAAGGAATAGTGTCAGTAGAGGCTTCAGAAGGAACCACTGGAGACATCATCTTTGGTGGAATATCATCAAAATTATCCACAATCTCAACAAATTTAGGTCTTTAAAGTGTCGGTCACCTCAAGTATATGTAATCATTAGAAAGCTCGTAGTCGTAGTTATTTTATGTTAGTTAAGTAATACCGTGGAGGACGGACGGGTCTTTACCCACTCATGCCCGATCCACACCAGAAGTTGGCTTTATTGTAAGACACTATAAATACCCTCTACCTTTCAAGGTAGAGGGTTGGAGCTTCAATACTATTTTTCTTTGTTTCACATAGTTCCCGACTCTCTTCCCTTTCTCTCTCTAACTTTCTCTCTCTAAACATTGTGAACACCCCATATGGTTTATGGTTTGATGTGTTTGTGAAATCCTATATCTTACAATTGGTATCAAGAGCCATGGTTTGATCACTCATCTTTCATGCTCTTTGTTTTGGTGGATTGCATAAGGTTTTTGAGGTTATAAGTGTTTAGGAGAGTTTGAATCATTTGGACAATTTCTAGTGTTAAAGTTTGAATTTTGATTGTACTTTTGTGTTTAGGATCATCATATGTGTTTAGGTTTTGAATTGAAAGGCTTAAATCATTGTGGTTTGGTTGGTTTTGATTGAAAAAGTGGTTATTTTTGAAAAAAGTACGAAGCGAGTTGCGCAACGGCGTTGCATTTTCTTGGAAGCATGTTGCTTTGTTATTGAAAGCGAGTTGGTATAAGCGACTTGAGTTTTAAAGCGACTTAGCTATTAAGCGAGTTGTAGTGTCGAAGTTGGTTTGCTTACTTGGTGGTTAAGCGAAGTTGTCACCTGATGCGACTTAGCTATTAAGCGAGTTGTTTCTTTAAACAACTCGAGTTTTAAGCGACTTGTCTTTTAAGCGAGTTGACTGCTAAGATAGTTAACTGTTTAACTACTTGTCTATTGAGACTTGTCACTTCTTCGCTACATTTTACGGTTGTTCTTTTGGTTTAGTAAAATCCCGTGAAAGAATCAATTTCGTGGTTTAATCAAAGAATAGTAAAATCCCGTAGAACTTGTAATCATGTCAAACAACGTGCGCTTCTATCGCTTTCTTTTCCAGAATAGGACGCTCAGCTACCGGATCGATACTGTCGGCCCACCTATGCTTGATGTGAACTGATTATGACTCATGGGCTCAAAGAATCAGTTGTACCGTTGGGGAAAAGAAAATGGGGTCAACATTCTCAAGTCAATTGATGAAGGACCTTATTAGATAGAGACTACAAGAGACATAATTGATAATCACGCAGATGGAACAATGATCTATGGATTGGACAGACCAAAGACGTATGATGAGCTCAATGATAAGGAGAAAAAGAGATTCGATGCCGATATCGTGCGCCAAACATTATACTTCGTGGTCTTCCAAAAGATATCTACAAGCTTATCAATCACAACACCGGCTAAGGCATTGGGATAATGTCAAGATGCTTCTATCGGGTTCTGAATTGACTAAGGAAGATAGAGAATCACAGCTGTATGATGAATTTGAGCACTTTAAGATGAAACCAGAAGAAAGTGTCTATGAATATTACGAGAGATTCCACAAGCTTGTGA
Source organism: Chrysanthemum makinoi (assembly GCA_910596185.1). Classification (NCBI taxonomy): domain Eukaryota; kingdom Viridiplantae; phylum Streptophyta; class Magnoliopsida; order Asterales; family Asteraceae; genus Chrysanthemum; species Chrysanthemum makinoi. The sequence goes on along the minus strand of OU343221.1, from coordinate 124,516,110 downwards.
ATGATATGAGGAATATCAAAATGACCATGCCAAATATTCAAATGAATTCAAAGTTTCAACAACATGAATCGAATGGCACAAATTTGTCACCTCTGTAAAGCTAGCCAAAGGATTGAAGAACACCAACTATGAGCAACTCAGATGCTTTCCTTCTTCTCGAATGAGCGACATGCTATGTTTGAAAGAATGATTCTTGAACGCCAAAACTAAACAAGGAGAAACAAGTTCATCAAATGATTCAACAAAGATTCTACACCAATGTTGGAATTACCACCAAAGCTTCTCAAGTCATACCAACTGGTAATGGTAATTACAAGCTCATTCCTGATCCAGCATACAAGCCTCCAGACTAAAAATCATTCATGGAAAACTTCATCAATCAACTGTCTCTCATGGTTAGTCAAAATATGAATTCCACCCCACACACCAACAATAACCTCAACCGCATCCAATCCACACAATTAAGAGATGGAAAGGTTTTTACGGAACCAGCTCAAGGAAGGCAATATGAACATGGAAGAGGGAGTAGGTGGAGGTTATGTGGCAAATCAAGTATCGGGAAGGAATGGTAATCAAGGACAAGCAAAGCCAATTAAGTGTTACAACTGCCATGGTGATGGACATAGCAAGGAACTGCACATCTCCAAAACGACTCAAAATGTAGAGATACTTCGTGAGATAAGAAGTTACTTGTGCAAGCTTAGGATAATGGTGTTGTTTTGGATGAAGAGAATTATCTCTTTATCGAGGGTAATGCCAAGACATATGATGCGATGTGGATGACGTACCAATTGAGAGATAGGTCATAATCATCATAATGCCTTTCAAGTTGCGATCGTGATGCATATGACTCGATGTTGATGATGAACCTCAATGCACGCACACAATTTTCATGGCTAGCAGTTCTCTAATGGTCTCTCCAAAGGTCTCATCATCACAGCAAGTTGGTCCATCCAAAGAATCAATTATCTCAGAGGTATTAAAACTATATGATGATGTTGATGAGCAAAAGATACATGACAAAGTGCAAAGAAACTTAGACTCGATATTGCTAATATGGGTAATAATAATATTGTCCCATATGATCAATATGTGATCCAAAGTGAGAGTGTGATTGAACCAAGTGATGTATCTTCTGCGATAATGATGACTATGTTTTTAATGAATTCACTCCATGTGCCCTCGATGATTTCGTATCTCTGAACTTAATGCCTATAAAGAACAAGTTGCCATTTATGAACAACGCTCTAAGTTTGAGTTAACCACTGCGTGAGCGTGAAATGGATGACCAAATGCGCATAAATTATTAGAAAAAGTAAATTTAGGGAAGAAATACTAAAACAAGAGCTAGATTCCTTAAAAGAAAAGCTTAATAAAACTGCTACAAAAACAAGAACTGAGAAAATGTGAAAGTGCTTAAGCAAGAATTTAATGCTAAGGAATCAAAACTTTTAAATGAATTTTCCAACCTAAAAACTTTGAAAAACAAACATGAAAACAAATTGTAATGACAAGGAAACACCATTCAGACCGTCACATGATAACTAAGCATACAGTTCTAAGTGACAAACATAGTGTTGCATTAGTTGATGAACCAAACCCCGAGGCCTCAGAAGAAAGCTAGAGAATCACGTAAGGTAATTTATGATGGAAATGAAATCCTTAAGCCTAGACAGAAACCTAGTTGCTCACTGAGAATACTGAAGATAGGCGCTAAGAAGTGACTAGAAAGAAATTGGATGAAAAACTTAAGAGCCCTTCATGCATAGAAAGAAAATCAGTTATAAAACACCCAACTATGCTAAGGATAATTGGATTGCATTTAACAAGTTTAGACCTCAAACACAACTGACCCCTAAACAAGTGTTCTGGAAAAAGGATATGGACATGAAAAAGTCGATGAGTTTGTTGAAACGTAATCCCCATGTAGGAGAATGCTTCATGCCATCAGATATCCCCCAATACACCAATGCATTTAGTTCCTAGATCTATTCCCACTCAGAGCAAGACCTTAATCAAATATGTCATTTATCAATTATTTGTTGATTTTGAGAAGACGTGTAAGAAAAGGATCACACCCATCCGGGATAACCAAGGGGAGATGGGTTTTAAGCAAACTAAAGAATGCTATTTAACTGAGGTCATGCCTTTCTTTAAACAATTAAAAGGTCAATTTGAGAGTCTTAAAAGGATGGATTCGATATTAAAGAAATGGTAAAGGAATTTGATGCAATGATAGTTGAGGTCAATGACTATGAGCGAGAATTAAAATATAATGAGATTGAGAATAAAAACTTGCATACCTTAAATGAGAATCTGATTTCTGAATGTATCACTCAAGATGTGTTTTACACTGCAACGAATTGTTCAATTAATGCATCTCAATTTCATGAATTATCTGTTGCTCAGAAAGTCTCCCATGATCGTGTCATTGAGCTTGAGAAAACTAACTCTAAATTGCATGAAAAATTTGAACGGGATGTTCATGATAACCGGTGAAACAGCTTTTCTAAATTGGAATTTAAGCATCTTGCTTTGCAATTAAAATATCAACATCTAAAAGAAAATGTTAAAACCTCAAATATCAAGACATCCTTGGATGCTCCTCAATTTGATGCGCTTTTGAAATCAAAGAAACGCGATGAACGATTCAAGCTCATTGTAACACGATCAGTAAAATTGAGAACCCAAATTTCACAACTATGGGCCTAAAAGAACAATGCATTGTGCTCCCAAATGCCTCCTCTTTTAGATTCTCAGAGTTCTTAGAGTTTTCATCTTAAAAACTTGGTTAATGTTCTACAAAATGAAAATGAGAGTTTTCTAGAAGAAAATGAAAAGGTGAAACAATAATTTAAAGAGTTATATGATTCAGTGAAAGTCACTCGTGACAAAAACAACGAAATAATAACGTCTTTACAAAAGAAAATTGAGAATCTGAGGAGTCAGGTAAAAGGGAAAATGCCACTTGTCTTCAATGAGAATGTTGCATCAAAGTCATCCTGCAGACCGCAAATATATCGTGGTACTGTAAATACATCCCTCCTCATCTTAGAAATAACGAACTTACATTTCATAACTATCTCGCTAACCTTAAGGATAGTCTAGAATGTCTCCGAGAGATCGTAGAAGAGGATTTCATAAATAAGCCACTTGATAGAGAAATTAGGTTCTTGCATTCAGCCAAACGATATCGAGCTACTGAATGTTTAAGAGCCACTTGTCCTAAATCCTTAGGTGCGAAAGATAAAGCTGTGATGCCTTGTTCTATGCCTAGTGCCAAGTATGCAACCCATTCTATGCCCAATATTAAGAAAGTGAACTCTAGAGTACCTTCAATTAGTTCAGATCCCTGAACGCTAATTCAGAATGCAAAGGTAGCTAACCAACTAATGTTCCCATAATTCCTCACAGAGCAATACAATGCAAGATAGGACCTCAAGCTAAGAATGCAATGGAAGAAAGCAGAAGATCACCCTAGGAACATTAAGTTTGAGTTGAATAAAACGAATCGTGTTGATTCTAGTATTAGCTATAAGCGCATCAGTGAATTAAGTTTGAATGTGGTGTGAATGAGTTGATTAATGCTAAATGCCTCTGTTAAGATAGTGAATTCAAAATTCAAGCAAGAAGGCTAGAAAGCAATGGCGAAAGAAGGTTAGAAAACATTGGAAACCCACAGAAAGGAAATTTAGTAACATAGGTGTTAGGATTTAGTAAATCCAGTTATTAAAGTGTCGGTCACCTCAAGTATATGTATTCGTTAGAAAGCTTGTAGTCGTAGTTATGTTATGTTAAGTACTCCCTCCGTCCTAAAATCATTGTCCCCTGACAAAAAACACATAGTTTAAGAAAAACATAATTAATACTCCTTTCTCTCTCTTACTTTTTAGCCAAATGACATGTTTACCCTTAACCATTTACTTATCACTTCTTAAAAGTTTGTAATATTAATTTTAACCAAGGGTAATATAGTAAACTTGACCAAACTCCCCTTTCTATTTTTAGTATTGGACAATTAAATTAGGACATACAAAAAAGGAAACATGGACAATTAAATTGGGACGGAGGGAGTAGTATTTAGTTGTGTAACACCGTGGAGGACGGACGGGTCTTACCCATTTGTATGATCCACGGCCCGTAGGTGGCGATTTGTGTAAGACTATAAATAATCTCTACCTCCCAAGGTAGAGAGTTGGAGCTCATAATAAGATTTTCACTTTCTCACTAAGTTCCCAAACCTCTAACTTTTCTCTCTAAAACCTCATCTTGTACCGCCTCTTTTGATTATGGTATGATGTGTTTCAGAAACTAATATGTTACAAATGATATCGAGCCATGGTTTGATCATCTCTTACATATCCTTGGATTTCTAGTGGTTTTAGATGGTTTTTGAGTTTGAGAAAGTTTAGTGGTTTTGCATCATTTGGATCATTTCTAGTGTTAAAGTTTGAATTTTAGGTGTACTTTTGTGTTTAGAATCATTGTAAGTGCTTGGTTTTTGATTTGGAAAGCTTGAATCACTGTGGTTGGGCTTGTTTTGGATTGAAAAGTGTGTTTTGAAGTTTTTCAAGTTAGCGACTTGAGTCTCGTGTTAAATTCTTCGTATTTGCCCACTTGTCAGAATTGTTACGAAGTTGTAGTGTCGTTTGTTAGCACTTGAGCCTAGCGACTTGTCTATTTAGACAAGCCACAAACAAGCAACAAGTTAGTGGATTCTCCACCACCAGCTTTAGCGATTGGTGAGATTAATGCGACTTGCTTTCATTATTGTTAGCGACTTGTACTTATTGTTCTTGACTTGATATTAGCGGCTTGGATCATTGGGCCTTCGTGAAATATCAACATGCTCAATGAATGGAACACTATCATCAACCTAATCTCTAACAGACTAGGAGTAGGCTGACCTATTAAACTCACCAACCTCATCATGAGGAACCCGTAGGTGGTGGACTAGGTCTAGGTGAAGGTGTAGGTAGAGGTTGGTCAGGAGAAACATTAGATGCTTCAAAGAATTGTAGAAGGGCCCTCATCAATGGCAACTGAAGGATTACCATCAACAAGAACATTGGTAGAAGGTAAATCAACAACATTATCCTCATCAGCTTATTTCCAGAGGCAACATAGCTGCTAGTAAAGGATAATGTGTCCCCTCAAATTTAGTTTTCATTGAAGCAAATAATTTAGCAGATAAAGCTCCTATGGGATAAAAGGCTTGGGTTTGGGTAGTAATGTCTAAAATTATTTGCAAAAACCTAGGGTACATTAAAAACTTGTTCTTTTTCTAGAAAAATTATAAGTTAAACCCTGAGATAGACATATAATACCACATCCCAATTGAGTAGAAAATTGATTCCATCCTCCTGATTTATTGCTTAAACACTAAAGCAATGTATGAACCAAAAACCTCCACATAGGACAAAGTTGATTCTTTAACCACATGTCTGTCCTTGTACCTTGATATCCAATCGCTCTAAGCCCATCAAGTACCATCTAATGCAACATTAGAATGATAAACCTCATTCTCATCGCCAACCAAGTCGCCTTCGTATCAACTCCTATGTCACAATGTGCTCTACTCCATCGATTCTTGCCACAATCTCTGCTTTCACTTCGGCTTGTACAGCTCGCCCAAAATTGAGTAACAAACGATTCATATATAGCATTAGGAGAATGTGTTAAAGCGTAATGAATCTTGGACCTCTTTAAGAACTCCACCATTGGTTTATACAAATCATCACCCTTAGCCGTTCCTAGAAAAGCAACTTTATTATGATCGTGCTTTGAATTGAAGCCATGAGAACTTTAGATAAAGAGTTACTTGATGCAATCAATGAAAGTGTGTTTGAATCGAATAAAGAGGGAATCAGTTATGATTAGACGAAGATATGCTAATAGGTTATAGGTAGAAGTTTCCCAAAATTGTGGTCAAATATATTAAGTTGTTGACCAGCACACGTGGAATGCAATCTTTACCCAATTCAAATTCCAACCGGCATAAACAATAGTCAATCTGAAGTGATACAATCAGCCAATCAATTCACGATTCAAGAAGCTTCAAGAAATATCTTTTCTTTTTTCACCCAACTCGCATTAATTCTCATTAAGCCTTGAACCCGGCTATAAAACAAACCCCAATGCACTCTTAACTCTCATCAATTACCCCCAATTTTCATCACAAACCCTAACTTCATCAATGCTCCAAAATTAACCTTAATGAACCATGGAGTATCTGAACCGAGGTTGTGAATCCAACCTCTTCTCCATCATCATCATCATCATCCAGTGATTTCCTTCAGTTTTGGTCATGTCCACATGACCCTCGTCCTTTGAAATCTCCATTTCTCTTTTCTCGATGATGATAGTGTAGTGAATCCAAGTGAATCTTCTGATGACTTCGATGGGTCCACTAAGAAGAGAACATCTTACTCCCAACCTCCAACACATCAACCTCAACAAAGGCCTCGTGCGAAAAGAGGTTGTGCTTGCTCTCCCCGCACCATATTTTGATGCTTCATCACACATCGATAGAAGAGAGCTTAAGGAAGGTGGAAGGATTGCTTTTTGGTGAAACAAAGTAGATGAAGCACATAAGACACGTGTGGTCATCTTCATCATCATCGTTTTCATCAATCCATCCTCCCCATTTTGATCCTTAGCTTCTTCGTCGTATCGGTCATGCATATCCAACCATCGAGATAGAAGGAATGGGTGGTTATGCAAGACATCACAAACGCATATCCGCCAGAAATTGGAATAGAAGATATGAGCGATCATGCATATCCAACAGTTGTAGGAATAGATGATATGAGCTAGTGTTTAGAATAGGTTTAGTAGTCCTTGTATTTCCATTAGAAGTTGATTGTACTCGTAAGTTATAAGTCGTAAACCTGTTTCTAATGACTGAACAAAGACCTTTCAAGCATTTCATCTTGTGAGAATCAATTTGTTCACTTCATTACTTTGATTCTAAGAAACCACTTCAAAGCTTACTTGACAATTTTTCATTTGACCAATCATGATGAACTTCAACTTTATAAGGCAAATCGCCAAAGCAAAATAAACAGAGCAACACACAAACCAAACAAAGACAAACAAACTATCATTACATTAACTGGTTAGTGTTAGAAAACGTAATCAAAAATATACATAAATCAAACAAATTTACATAAAAGTATGCAAAGTTACACAAATCCTCTAGGCATATGCCTCCCCTGAGGCCTATGCCTCCCTTAAACTTTGCAGTTAAGGGTTAAGCATACCAATATGGACCACAAGGTGTTGAAACCTTGGTCCATCCAAAGCTTTGTTAATAAATCGCACATTATTATGGTTGTGAATTTTAACCACTTTTATCAAATGTTTGTCATATGCATCTCTTATAAAGTGGTGCCGGATTTCAATATGTTTTGTTCGATTGTGAAAAACTAGATTTTTAACAATGCATATGGTACTTTGATTATCAATAAAAATTGTTGTGTTCATGAAGTTATACCCATAATCCAACAATTGATTTTGTATCCAAAGAACTCCGTCCTGACAAAGAATTTGCAGCAGAAGAACGTACTCTTCAAGAGATGAGGTAGCCACAACAGTCTGTTTCTTGCATTGCCAAGAAATCAATCTCTTCCCAAGGAATTGGCAACCTCCAGAGGTGGACCTCCTATCCAGATTTGCACCAAAGATAGTCACTATCACTATAGGCTTCCAGCTTAAATGGAGATTCTTTTGGGTACCAAAGGCCTAGAAGAGGTTGGCCTTTGAGGTACTTAAAGATCTTCTTAACATCATTGAGATGGGAAGTAAGTGGAGTAACTTGATGTCGAGAACAAACACTCATAGCAAAAGTAATATCAGGCCTTGAAGTTGTTAAATACATCAAAGAACCAATCATAGATCAGATAGATGTACATTCACTAGTGGATCTACTTCAGTGTTGGTCTTTGACTTTGGAGCTTCATAAGGTGTAGTGGCAATCCTTACACTCTCCATACCAAACTTCTTCAAGATGTCCCTCACATATTTGTCCTGACTGATAAAGATACCATCAAGGTTTTCACGAACTTGAAGACCCAACAAGAAAGTCATTTCTCCCATGGCACTCATCTGAAACTCTCCCTTCATAAGCTCCTCAAACTCCCTACACCAAGCTTCCTTTGTGGATCCAAAAATAATGTCATCCACATACACTTGCACAAGAATAATGTCTGTGGAATTCTTCTTAAAGAAAAGAGTCTTATCAATTGCACCTCTTCTATAACCATGCTTCAGCAGAAATGTTGAAAGCCTAGCATACCAAGCTCTGGGTGCCTGATGTAGTCCATAGAGAGCTTTGACTACCTTGTAAACATGATTTGGATGATCTGGGTCTTCAAATCCTTTAGGTTGAGTGACATAAACCTCCTCTTCTATTTCACCATATAGAAAAGCACCTTTAACATCCATTTGATACACCATAAATCCCATGTAAGATGCATAAGCCAAGAATATCCGTATGGCCTCAACTCTAGCCACAGGTGTAAACACTTCATCATAATCAATCCCCTCCTCTTGTCTATAACCCTGAGCAACCAATCTTGCTTTGTTTTAAATGACAACACCTCTTGCATCTCTCTTATTCTTCAGAATCCATTTAGTCCCAATTGCATACTTGCCATCAAGTAGTGGTACCAATATCCAAACTTGCTGATTTTGAAATTGTTGCATCTCTTCCTACATTGCCTCAAGCCAACTTAAGTCTTCAAGAGCCTGAGTAACACTTGTTGGTTCCACTTGTGAGAGAAAACAAGCAAACAAACAATGTTCATAGTCTGTGTGATTGTCTCTTTGCTGATTTGAGACATAAGAGATAAAAGCCACTTGACCATATTTAGAACTTGCCACAGAACCCCTTGTTCTAACAGGTGCATTAGGATCACCAATAATATTTGACTGTGGATGAGTATTGTGAATCCTTTTCATAGTAATGGTGTTGACTTCAATGGAGGAATTAAGATTAGTCACAGAGAGGTTCAAAATCGTGTCATAGGAAGGTGAGGTGAAGATTCCGCTTTAGGTTGATGATGACCAAGATCCGAAGGTTTTGGAAAACGTGTATAAGGTTCTCCAAAGTCTGTTGACACTCTAGTGGAAATAGGAGTAAAAGATGTCTTTCAGCAGATTGGTGATGTTAGGAGAAAGCAGATCACTTTCAGCAGATTGATGTTTCCACTAATTGCTTCACCTGGCACTCTCCTCAAGATTCCTCTCAAAGATCTAGATTAGATGCATACTCTTGTTTCTTCAGCCTAGCAAGGTCCTCAGCATAGTGTGATTCATCTACACTCTCATTATCAAAATCTTTGGAAGTGTCACCTGCAAAATTGTTAGGGGAGAAAGAAGGCACAACAATGGGTTGTTCATCATCTTCAAACTCACTGTCAGAATCAGCATCCATAGTATATGCAATTAGTTGGACACTCTTGAGTACTTGCATGTTGGTTAGCCATATGTCTAGAATAACCCAAATAATCGCTTAGTAATCAAGGTCAAATGACCAAACATGACCCTGTCCTTGAACATTAGGCTTGTCTTCTAGAAACCTCAGGTTCAATGTCTCCTCAATCTACTTAGCGATAAGTTGTAAACCTCAGATGTACCCTTACTATGAGCGAGAATATCCCACAATATACCCATCATCAACTTTCTCATCAAATTTGCCCAATGGATCACTTGTATTCAGAATGGTCACTTGACACCCAAAAGGTTTAAGGTAATGAATAGTAGGAACTTTCCCATAGAGAAGTTCATATGGTGTTTTGAAGTGTGGTCTAGTAATGGACACTCTATTCAAGACATAACAAGTCGTTAACATGCTTCACCAAAACATGGTGGGTAGCTTAGAGTCTCACAAAGATTGATCTTGCGCCTTCTATTAAGGTCCTATTTTTCTTTCTCGCATACACCCCATTTTGTTGTGGGGTTCTTGGAGTGCTATAGTCCCTTTTTATCCCTTTCGACCTACAGAGTTCAATAAGAATAGCATTCTTGAACTCTGTCCCATTATCACACCGAATTCCTTTAACCTTTTTGTTCAACTGATTTTCAATAAGGGTAATGAAGTCTTTCAACACCGAGATGTTTCATCTTTGGTCCTTAGAAAGAATACCCAAACAAAATTTGCTATAACCATCCGTGATAACCAGACAAAAATACTTTTGATCAATGATTCTAACTTGAGTTGGACCAAACAGATCCATATGAAGCAGCTGAAGAGGTTCAGAAATAATGCTCACAGAAGTAACAACTTTGTATGAGGCTCTGTGTTGCTTTCCTTTGTTGCAGGCAACACAGTTATGATCATTTGTGAAGACTTTGGAAGGAAGACCTTCAACAAGACCCAGTTTAGAGAGCTTGTTTATGGTCTTGAAGTTGACATGGGCCATCCTCCTATGCCATTTGGTAGACTCATCCAAGGATGCTTTAGCCACCAAACAAGTTGAGTCACCTTCGGTTTAACATCGTTAAGTTGAATGTATAAAGATTGTGATTTCGAGGAACTTTCAGCAGAATAGAAGTTTCTTCTGGGAGTTTGAAGTCTTTAGATAGCACAAGACATTCATCCTCTGTGAAGAGTACTTTGTTCTTGGTGTCAAAGATTTGTGAGACTGAGAACAAATTGAAGTGTTGGAGTTCCTTGACATAGTATACATGCTCAAAGTCCAGTTGAGGTGTTTTGATGGTCCCTTTCCCAGTAATTCTACCATCACTTCCTCCAAAGGTTACATTGCCTCCTCCTTCAATTGGTACAAAGTTATGCATCATATCCCTGTTACCTGACATACTTCTTGAACAACCACTATCAACAATGCCAACATCTTTATGCTTAAGAGGATGATTCTACAACAACAAAAATATACAAAATATTAGTACACTATGAAGGCTCAAGTCATTGTGACTTGAACCGCCTTGGGGATCATATGAGTTATGTCATGCAGATGTATAAGATCCACTATTGTTCTTGGGTTTCCATTGAAATTTAGGTCCCTTTTATTCCAAGAACAACTCCGAGGACTTGACAGCAGTATATCCCAGACCCTTTCCCATTAGTAATAGAGTCAACATATCCAGGCCAATAACCATTCTTAAAATATGAACTTGTTGGTTGTACATATGGTCTTGCAACTGGTCTTCTCAAGAAAAAGGATAATTAGTATAAGTTGCTTGAGGAACATAAGGTGGTATAGCATTAACATTGGTCCACATTGGTCTAGATGTCCTAGAATCACCACACCTACCCATCCTTTGCTCATGATAATCACAATCCTTAATTAAATGAAATTTACTTCCACACACAAAACATGTCTTCTGTTTAGAAGATTTATTCAAACCAAAAGATGTTCTATTACAGCTGAAGTATTCAAACCAAAACCATGAAAAGAATTGTTTTTAACAGTTTTATTATGCAAAGAATTAAAAGGTATGTCTTCAAAGGCAACTATCTTGGAAGAAGATTCCTTGGCAGCAACACTGACATGCTTATTGGTAGTCTTAAAAGTGCGGTGAAGACTTGGGAAGGTCGACTTGTCATTTGAATCACACTCAGACCCTGCTCGGAGGACTTGTCACCTGTTAACACAAGAGACAAAGTCATTAGAAGAAGTATCGTGCCTGCAAGTCATTTGACTTTTGCCATAGAGATGTTGTGATCCATCAAATTCAACAAGAATGGAAAGGTCAATAGGCATGTGCTCACCTCTAATAGGTCCACGTACAGCATGTAGGGTACCTTCTTTCACAAAATTAGCTAGGCTCATGGTGTAGATTTGTGTGTCATCCCCGGCTTCTAACCCTACATTCTTCTTAAAGCCTAATCCTATAGAAGTATTTGGAGTTTGACTAGCATAGATGTGACTAGCTAACTTATTTCCATTTAACAACCATTCTTTATGCTAGCAATTTCCTCATCTAGTTTCTCTTTGTTCTAGATTTTCTCGACACTACATCTCTGCTCTTAACTTCGGATCTTTTTAACTCATTCTTGGCACATTCAAGATCCCTTTCTAACACACTTATTTTCTCATCATAAGCTATTTGATACTTCAGAAACCAAACCTTTTGTCTTTCTAGTGTTTTTAAAGCCTGTTTATAAGCTTCAACTTCTACAAAGCATTCATTATATTTAGGTTTCAAAAGATCATAAGCTTCTTTGAGTTCATTATAACGCTCACTACAACCAAACAAACAGTTTTGTACCTAAAAGATGCCCATCAAGGCAATCTGATCATGCCTATCCTCTTTTGCAATCAAACCAACATTATCAATAACAGACCATCATTTTCCGCTCATGTTGCTTCCAGTCCACATTGCTTGTCAAGAGTGACCAAAGATGCCGATCCCTTTGAAGTTCCGGCCTCCCTGATTCTCACGACAAGTAGAGTATCTCGCCTCATCACCGCTTTCCTATCTTTGCACTCTCGAGAAGTGACCCATCTGATTGACATGTGAAGCACTTGACCTTCCTTTGTCAAACCTCGCGGATCTCTTCCTTGGAAGCCAAACCTTCGCCGCCTTTGCTCAAACCTCTTGATATCCATGGACAAAGATAGCCACTGCCGCCGGCTTCAGCTCATCTCTTCCATCTCCATGGATCCACCGATCGAAATCCTCATAGGCAAGTTCCTGCCGAGGATCATAATCAGCAAAGAAGGATCCAAGCACATCTTCCATTATACCTCCAGATTGAGAACTTGATGGAGTGGTAGTGTAAGATGATGATGAGTAAGTTGGACTTGGACCATGACTCATCTTAGGGGTAGAGGCTCCAACGAATGTTGTGTGACTTATGAGATGATGATCTAAAAGGACTTCTTACATCATGTTCAAGAACTTTAAGTTTGTTGCACTCATCAAAAGTAAGCATATCCAAACCACCTTTTGCTTTTAAAGCAATGCTCACTTTGTAGCGGGATTGAGGTAAAGACCTCAAGAACTTAGAATTAAAATCATCATTATCCGCTTTGCCTCACGAAGTGATTAACTGACTTAAAATCTTGTGAAACTTGTCATAGCCCTTATGAATTCCTTCCTCTTCGGAGATTTGAAAGTCTTGAAACTGTTGTCTCAAAGATGGACTTTCTCATTCTCCTAGACTCCTCATTCCACCGAACTTCAGCTTTAATTGCTAACCATATGTCCTTAGCATCTTGCATGAAGTGAAAATCGCTCAAGTGATCCTCAAGAATAGCTTGAAGAAGAATTGTTTTAACCTTGGTTTCTCTCGAACCGCCAGAACTCTTCTCACAGATTTGGGAGGAACATAAGTCATCTTACCTTCAAAGATCAATGGTAGTTTTTCAAACTCAAGTTTCCCTTCTTTACCATCTCCCATAGATTCCAATCAATGTTGGAGATCCAGTTCTGCATCTTCATCGCCCAAAGATCATACTCCTCCTTTTTCAGGTAAGGAAACTTAGCATTGTTAGTTAGAGACTTAGTTGTTGCAGATGGGTGGAGTTTTGGTTGTTGGTGATTTCAACATCAACATCCGAACCGTGCATGGTGAGTTTTGTTTTGGTTGTATGGGTGTTTAGAAAAACTGTCCTTAGTATCGTAGAGACTCTCACGAGGCTCTGATACCACTTGTTGAAAACTAGAAGACCTTGATAGATCTTGAGCTTTGTAGATCGTTAGTATTGCTTATGTAATCACAAACAAACTAAAAGAAAATCTCTACAATTTGTATTCTTTAGCGGAATATAAACACAAATATAAAGCACAGATAACTAAGAACTCTTTGATCCTCTATGGATCGTTATATTAATAACTTGTAAACGTCTAGTACATAATTCATTCTATTGTTCCTTTTATAGATAAGGAACCCTAACTTCTTCTAAGAAACGAAACTCAATAAGATATACATAATCACTTCCTAATAAAGCTCATGCATATCCTAACTAACTATAGAAAGAAATGATTGATAGGCTAAAGATGGACTAAGATGATCTATCAAATGACTTGTACAATTGTGCAATTGTACAAGTCATTTAAGCATTAGGTTCATCTTTAGGTCTATTTATTAGGCCCATGTATCATTCTATATAGAAAATACGGAATAACTATATCCTAAACAAACTAATAACTATATAACTTCGAGAACTATGTCTTCTAGAATCCATACACTTCAGCAGAATCCATTCAAAGATAATTGTACTTCACATAATTCCCAACAATCCTCCCCTAAACTGGAATTTGACTTGGTTAAGTTCCAGCTTCTTGATAGATCTTTAACCTTGCAGCACTAGAGGATTGTAGTCAAACATTATCAGCAAAGAATCAAAACAAAATCATCTCTTTGATGAAGAAACTCTGAAACTCCATCTTTGCAGAACAAATGACAACATGTACATCAAAACATATTAGTTTCATACTATTCTCATCACATCCGGTGTGTTAACCTGAGAGTGAATCATTGAAAATAATGGATTTGATGTCTCTTTACCAATAGCCATCACTACTGAGTAGCCAAATGTTTAAGTTCGAAAACTATGGTACACTGATAACCATCTGATTTATTAGCAAATCACCAACCATGAACGGATTTAAAATGTCTTTACCGTGCCGTTTGCTCAAGACTAGTCAATTTTAAAATTGGTGAACTGATTACAAATATGGTATTCAACTGCCTTTACCACAAGCCATATACATGTGGGCTAGTCAATTCTTGGATTCCAAAAGGAATAAACCATGGTGAATTGATGACCATACAACACTCAAGAATTAAGCATGGTTGCAAACCCTATGATTTTGAGCAAACCATCACAGCTATCAACAGATTTGATGTGTCTTTACCAAAGTTGTACCCTTTGGACTAGCCAACTCTTTGATATACACAAGGTATATCTGGTGAGTTAATAACCAGCAATAATATACAACAAACTCCAATAAAAGTTAGTTAAACAAAGAATATAGTTTTTTTTAACTAATAAATAAACAAATAAACAAAAATTACAAACCATACAAAGTACCATAATCAAGATGAACCTCTATGTACCATAAGCTGATTCTTAATAACACCAACACACAGCATACAAATTATCATTGCCAACAGGATCCGGAGGAACTTCCAACTTCTAGATAAGCATGCTTTCCATAAGCTTCATGGATAATGTATAAGTTCTCAAAGCAAACATACGTATTACCACCCTTTGTCTCAACCACATGCACACCAGGCGAGGATAAAATCCAAGACGTAACCTGCCACAAGTGACAGTTCTTCCAAATAAAATATCCTTTTCCATTAGATATGAATCAAAGAACATGAAGATCATCCAATAAATATAACCCAGAACCCTTTGGTGCATTAGAATGGTAATACTTATTGACAAGGTTATACAACGTAACTCTGCCCTGTCACAACCAAATGCAAGATTTCCTTCAAGAAGTTAAATTGCATGGTGGTTTGATCCAAACGATGAATCATATTAAAGCTCATCATCTCAATCAAAGACCATGAACAAAACACGCGAGATTCCTTCAGAAAAAATCCAAGAAGCAGATCCTTCTTCTTGGATAAAGATACTCAACCGCCTTTAAATCCACAATACTTAGCATCTCATGATGTCCCAACTTTAATATTCTGTATTTAGATGATCAATCCGAAGCACGGTTTCACGTATTTCAAAGAAGAGAACTTGCTACCATCCTCTTCTTCCAATACCGTGTAAGAAACCAACGGAGACATCATCTTTGATGGAATATCATCAAAATTATCCACAATCTCAACAAATTTAGGTCTTTTGGCCTGGAGCACCTATATTTCAAAGAACTTTTCAAATTTGAAGAAGGTTTTGAAGAAGATGAAGAAAACTGCATGATATAATTATATTTGCGAATCAATCAGATCGCAAGGCAAAGACTTGCTTCATTGTTAAACCTGAGTTAAATACTGAAGAACTCTGATTCTTCACCACCATTCTCATTTTGCTTTCCAGCTTCGTTAGTGGTCTCTCTCTCTTAGCCTTGTTCTTTTTAGCAATTATAACTTTCTTCTTTGCAGCTTCTTCTTTCTTTCGTTGTTGTCCACGAGCCACCATTTGAGCCACAAAATGCTCACTATCAAAATCTCCCCAAAATACTCTTAGCAAGTGAAGGATTAGAAACACTTGCTGAGTATAAACATCCCGTGTTCACAGGCATCTCGAGTAGCCATTGCATCTAATTCTTTTCGTCTCTCATGAGGCAATTTAGAAATAGACTCAGCTTCAAGTTGTTTATCCAATTCATCACTTTTCTTCAAATTGGCACATTCATCTAACATCCTCTCTTGTGCTAACCTTTCCTGTTCACTAACCGATCCGACCAAGCTCAAGATCAACCGTTACACCTTTCCCTTTATCGAAGATTCATAAACAGATCACTGGGAGTATCAAAAAGGAACTTCGAATATTCGTCCAGATGTGTTTTAAGAAACATGTTGAGATAAATCTTCAACAGTTGAAAATACATCTATCTGGATTCAAATTAAAATTCCTTCCAGCAAGGAAAACTTTGGTATCAGTGAAAGGTATAGAAGCAGATTGAGATAGCACATTTGAAGCTTGACCACCTGCACCAGCAATGTCCATTAAAGGAGTAGCATCAACAACATGTTCTTCAGTAGTTGAAATATCCTCACTTTGCAATATATCCTTGTGCACGATTGCTTTCTCCTTCTAGTAACTAAAATTGGCTCCTTTGCGGTACGATGTATCAACCTTTCGAGTAGAAACATTAGATTCTTGAGCCACATTAGCCAACATATCAAGAGACTGAAACTGATCATCCATGTCCTCCTCATAAGAAACATCCATCTCCTTTTCTCACCCAGTTGTACTTCCAAATCCTGAACCTTTCTTTTCAATTCAACAATCTCACCACCAATATTAGATTTAGTCTCTCCAAGCTCCTTCTTGAGATCAGCAACTTTAGTTACATACCTGTTCACTAAAGCATAAAAAGATGTAAGTGTAATAGGGTCCTCAGCTCCACCATCGATTGTTTCGTGGGAATGGGAGCATCATTGGGCCTTTCAAAAGAAATATCAACATGCTCAATGAATGGAACACTATCATCAACTGAATCTCTAACAGACTAGGAGTAGGCACCTATTAAACTCACTCAACCTCATCATGAGGAACCTGTATAGGTGGTGGATTAGGTCTAGGTGAAGGTGTGGGTTGAGGTTGGTCAGGAGAAACATTAGATGCTTCAGAAATTGTAGAAGGGCCCTCATCCATGGCAACTGAAGGATTACCATCAACAGTAACATTGGTAGAAGGTAAATCAACAACATTATCCTCATCAGCAGTTTCATTTCCCTGAGGCAACATAGCTGCTAGTAAAGGATAATGTGTCCCCTCAAATTTAGTTTTCATTGAAGCAAATAATTTAGCAGATAAAGCTCCTATGGGATAAAAGGCTTGGGTTTGGGTAGTAATGTCTAAAATTATTTGCAAAAACCTAGGGTACATTAAAAACTTGTTCTTTTTCTAGAAAAATTATAAGTTAAACCCTGATATAGACATATAATACCACATCCCAATTGAGTAGAAAATTGATTCCATCCTCCTGATTTATTGCTTAAACACTGAAGCAATGTATGAACCAAAAACCTCCACATAGGACAAAGCTGATTCTTTAACCACATGTCTGTCCTTGTACCTTGATATCCAATCACTCTAAGCCCATCAAGTACCACTGCAGCATTAGAATGATAAACCCCATTCTCATCACCAATGAAGTCGTCTTCGTATCAACTCCTCAGTCACAATGTGCTCTACTCTATCGATTCTTGCCACAATCTCGTTTCACTTCGCTGTAGCACGCCCAAAATTAGTAACCAACGATTCATATATAGCATTCGGAGAATGTGTTAAAGCGTAATGAATCTTGGACCTCTTTAAGAACTCCACCATTGGTTTATACAAATCATCACCCTTAGCCGTTCCAAGAAAAGCAACTTTATTATGATCGTGCTTGAATTGAAGCGCCATGAGAACTTTAGATAAAGAGTTACGATGCAATCAACTGAAAGTGTGTTTGAATCGAATAAAGAGGGAATCAGTTATGATTAGACGAAGATATGCGAATAGGTTATAGGTAGAAGTTTCCCAAATTGTGGTCAAATATATTAAGTTGTTGACCGCCATGGAATGCAATCTTTTACCCAATTCAAATTCCAACTTCGGCATAAACAATAGTCAATCTGCTGAAGTGATACAATCAGCAGAATCAATTCACGTATTCAAGAAGCTCTTAAATATCTTTTTATTGTTTCACCCAACTCGCATTAATTCTCATTAAGCCTTGAATCCGTCTATAAAACAAACCCCAATGCACTCTTAACTCTCATCAATTACCCCCAATTTTCATCACAAACCCTAACTTCATCAATGCTCCAAAATTAACCATAATGAACCATGGTACGAACCGAGGTTGTGAATCCAACCTCTTCTCCATCATCATCATCATCATCCAGTGATTTCCTTCAGTTTTGGTCATGTCCACTGACCGTCCCTTGAAATCTCCATTTCGTTCTTCAGATGATGTGTAGTGAATCCAAGTGAATCTTGATGACTCGATGGGTCCACTAAGAAGAGAACATCTTACTCCCAACCTCCAGCACATCAACCTCAACAAAGGCCTCATGACGAAAGAGAGGTTGTGCTTACTCTCCCAGCACCATATTTGGGTGCTTCATCACACATTGTATAGAAAGAGAGCTTAAGGAAGGTGGAAGGATTGATTTTTGGTGAAACCAAGTAGATGAAGCACATAAGACACGTGTAGTCATCTTCATCATCATCGTTTTCATCAATCCATCCTCCCCATTTTGATCCTTAGCTTCTTCGTCGTACCGGTCATGCATATCCAGCCATCGAGATAGAAGGAATGGGTGGTTATGCAAGACATCACAAACGCATATCCAAAGAAATGATAGAAGATATGAGCGATCATGCATATCCAACAGTTGTAGGAATAGATGATATGAGCTAGTGTTTAGAATAGGTTTAGTAGTCCTTGTATTTCCATTAGAAGTTGATTGTACTCTGTAAGCTATAAGCTGTAAACTGTTTTCTAATGATGAACAAAGACCTTCAGTATTTCATCTTCAGCAGAATCAATTTGTTCACTTCAACTTTGATTCCAAGAAACCACTTCAAAGCTTACTTGAGCATTTTTCATTTGACCAATCATGATGAACTTCAACTTTATAAGGCAAACGGCAAAAAATAAACGAGCAACACACACAAACCAAACAAAGACAAACAAACTATCATTACATTAGCGGTTAGTGTTAGAAAACAATCAAAAGTATACACATAAATCAAACCACAAATTTACATAAAAGTATGCAAAGTTACACAAATCCTCCCCTGAGGCATATGCCTCCCATGAGGCCTATGCCTCCCCTTAAACTTTGCAGTTAAGGGTTAAGCATACCAATATGGACCACAAGGTGTTGAAACCTTGGTCCATCAAAAGCTTTGTTAATAAATGCCACATTATTATCAATGTGAATTTTAACCACTTTTATCAAATGTTTGTCATATGCATCTCTTATAAAGTGGTGCCTGATTTCAATATGTTTTGTTCGATTGTGAAAAACTAGATTTTTGACAATGCATATGGTACTTTGATTATCAATAAAATTGTTGTGTTCATGAAGTTATACCCATAATCCAACAATTGATTTTGTATCCAAAGAACTTGTCCACAACAATTTGCGCAGCAACGACTCTGCTTCAATAGAGGAAGCCACAATAGTCTGTTTTTATTGCCAAGAAATAAATCTTCCCAAGGAATTGGCAACCTCTAGTGGTGGACCTCCTATCCGATTTGCACCAGATAGTCACTATCACTATAGGCTTCCAGCTTAAATGGAGATTCGGTACCAAAGGCCTAGAAGAGGTTGGCCTTTGAGGTACTTAAAGATCTTCTTAACAACATTGAGATGGGAAGTAAGTGGAGTAACTTGATGTCGAGAACAAACACTCACAAAAAAAGTAATATCAGGCCTTGAAGTTGTTAAATACATCAAAGAACCAATCATAGATCTGTATAGATGTACATTCACTGGTGGATCTACTTCAGTGTTGGTCTTTGACTTTGGAGCTTCATAAGGTGTAGTGGCAGTCCTTACACTCTCCATACCAAACTTCTTCAAGATGTCCCTCACATATTTGTCCTGATTGATAAAGATACCATCAGGTTTCTGCTGAACTTGAAGACCCAAAAAGAAAGTCATTTCTCCCATGGCACTCATCTGAAACTCTCCTTTCATAAGATCCTCAAACTCCCTGCACCAAGCTTCCTTTGTGGATCCAAAATAATGTCATCCACATACACTTGCACAAGAATAATGTCTGTGGAATTCTTCTTAAAGAAAAGAGTCTTATCAATTGCACCTCTTCTATAACCATGCTTCAGCAGAATTGTTGAAAGCCTAGCATACCAAGCTCGGGTTCCCTGATGTAGTCCATAGAGAGCTTTGACTACCTTGTAAACATGATTAGGATGATCGGGGTCTTCAAATCCTTTAGGTTGAGTGACATAAACCTCCTCTTCTATTTCACCATATAGAAAAGCACCTTTAACATCCATTTGATACACCATAAATCCCATGTAAGATGCATAAGCCAAGAATATACGTATGGCCTCAACTCTAGCCACAGGTGCAAACACTTCATCATAATCAATCCCTTCCTCTTGTCTATAACCCTGAGCAACCAATCTTGCTTTGTTTTTAATGACAACACCTCTTGCATCTCTCTTATTCTTTAGAATCCATTTAGTCCCAATTGCATACTTGCCATCAGGTAGTGGTACCAATATCCAAACTTCCTGATTTTGAAATTGTTGCATCTCTTCCTGCATTGCCTCAAGCCAACTTGAGTCTTCAAGAGCCTGAGTAACACTTGTTGGTTCCACTTGTGAGAAAACAAGCAAACAGACAATGTTCATAGTCCGTGTGATTGTCTCTTTGCTGATTTGAGACATAAGAGATAAAAGCCACTTGACCATATTTAGAACTTGCCACAGTACCCTTGTTCTAACAGGTGCATTAGGATCACCAATAATATTTGACTGTGGATGAGTATTGTTAATCCTTTTAGTAGTGTGGTGTTGAATTCAATGGAGGAATTAAGATTAGTCACAGAGGTTCAAAATCGTGTCATAGGAAGGTGAAGTGAAGATTCCAGCTTTAGGTTGATGATGACCAAGATCTGAAGGTTTGGAAAAACGTGTATAAGGTTCTCCAAAGTCTGTTGACACTCTAGTGGAAATAGGAGTAGAAACGACATGTCTTCAGCAGAGGATTGGTGATGTTAGGAGAAACAGGATCACTTTCAACAGCATTGATGTTTCCACTAATTGCTTCACTGGCACTCTCGGCATTCCTCTCAGCATCTAGATTAGTCATACTCTTGTTTCTTCAGCCTAGCAAGGTCCTCGGTATAGTGTGATTCATCTGCACTCTCATTATCAAAATCTTTGGAAGTGTCACCTGCAAAATTGTTAGGGGAGAAAGAAGGCACAACAATGGGTTGTTCATCATCTTCAAACTCACTGTCAAAATCAGCATCCATGGTATCTGCACTGTTAGTTGGACACTCTTGAGTACTTTCATGTTGGTTAGCCATATGTCTAGAATAACCCAAATAATCAATTAAGTAATCAAGGTCAAAAGACCAAACATGACCTTGTCCTTGAACATTAGGCTTGTCTTCTAGAAACCTCAGGTTCAATGTCTCCTCAATCTTCTTAGAGATAAGTTGCAAACCCTGTACGCCTTACTATGGCGAGAATATCCCACAATATAACCATCATCGGCTTTCTCATCAAATTTGCCCAATGGATCACTTGTATTCAGAATGGTCACTTGACAGCCAAAAGGTTTAAGGTAATGAATAGTAGGAACTTTCCCATAGAAAAGTTCATATGGTGTTTTGAAGTGTGGTCTAGTAATGGACACTCTATTCATTACATAACAAGCTGTGCCAGCAGCTTGATCAAACATGGTGGGTAGCTTAGAGTGCCAAACATTGATCTTGCAGCCTTTATTAAGGTCCTATTTTTTCTTTCTGCCACCCCATTTTGTTGTGGGGTTCTTGGAGTGCTATAGTCCCTTTTATCCCTTTTCGACCTCAGAGTTCAATAAGAATAGCATTCTTGAACTCTGTCCCATTATCACACCGAATTCCTTTAACCTTTTTGTTCAACTGATTTTCAATAAGGGTAATGAAGTCTTTCAACACTAGACATGTTTCATCTTTGGTCCTTAGAAAGAATACCCAAACAAAATTTGCTATAACCATCCGTGATAACCAGACAAAAATACTTTTGATCAATGATTCTAACTTGAGTTGGACCAAACAGATCCATATGAAGCAGTGGTGAAGAGGTTCGAAATAATGCTCACAGTAGAACAACTTTGTATGAGGCTCTGTGTTGCTTTCCTTTGTTGCAGGCAACACAGTTATGATCATTTGTGAAGACTTTGGAAGGAAGACCTTCAACAAGACCCAGTTTAGAGAGCTTGTTTATGGTCTTGAAGTTGACATGGGCCATCCTCCTATGCCATTTGGTAGACTCATCCAAGGATGCTTTAGCCACCAAACAAGTTAAGTCACCTTATGGTTTAACATCAGTTAAGTTGAATGTATAAAGATTGTGATTTTGAGGAACTTTCAGCAGAATAGAAGTTTCTTCTGGGAGTTTGAAGTCTTTAGATAACACAAGACATTCATCATCTGTGAAGAGTACTTTGTTCTTGGTGTCAAAGATTTGTGAGACTGAGAACAAATTGAAGTGTTGGAGTTCCTTGACATAGTATACATGCTCAAAGTCCAGTTGAGGTGTTTTGATGGTCCCTTTCCCAGTAATTCTACCATCACTTCCTCCAAAGGTTACATTTCCTCCTACTTCAATTGGTACAAAGTTATGCATCATATCCCTGTTTCCTGACATACTTCTTGAACAACCACTATCAACAATGCCAACATCTTTATGCTTAAGAGGATGATTCTACAACAACAAAAATATACAAAATATTAGTACACTATGGAGGCTCAAGTCATTGCTGACTTGAACCTGCCTTGTGGATCATATGAGTTATGTCATGCAGATGTATAAGATCCACTATTGTTCTTGGGTTTCCATTGAAATTTAGGTCCCTTTTTATTCCAAGAACAACCTGCGAGGACTTGACAGTGATATCCCATACCCTTTCCCATTAGTCATAGAGTCAACATATCCAGGCCAATAACCATTCTTAAAATATGAACTTGTTGGTTGTACATATGGTCTTGCAACTGGTCTTCTCCAAGAAAAAGGATAATTAGTATAAGTTGCTTGAGGAACATAAGGTGGTATAGCATTAACATTGGTCCATATTGGTCTAGATGTCCTAGAATCACCACACCTACCCATCCTTTCCTCATGATAATCACAATCCTTAATTAAATGAAATTTACTTCCACACACAAAACATGTCTTCTGTTTAGAAGATTTATTCAAACCAAAAGATGTTCTATTACAAGCGGAAGTATTCAAACCAAAACCATGAAAAGAATTGTTTTTACGTTTTATTATGCAAAGAATTAAAGGCATCTTGTCTTGAGGCAAGCTGTCTTGGAAGAAGATTCCTTGGCAGCAACTCGACATGCTTATTGGTAGTCTTGGGTGCGGGGGGTGAAGACTTGGGAAGTTCAGACTTGTCATTTGAATCACACTCTGTAGACCCTTGCTCGGAGGACTTGTCACTTTTAACACAAGAGACAAAGTCATTAGAAGAAGTATCAGGGTCTGGCAAGTCATTTGACTTTTGCCATAGAGATGTTGTGATCCATCAAATTAAACAGTAATGGAAAGGTCAATGGGCATGTACTCACCTCTAATAGGTCCACGTACAACATGTAGGGTACCTTCTTTCACAAAATTAGCTAGGCCTGCTGGTGTAGATTTGCGTGTGTCATCTCTAGCTTCTAACCCTACATACTTCTTAAAGCCTAATCCTATAGAAGTATTTGGAGTTTGACTAGCATAGATGTGACTAGCTAACTTATTTCCATTTAACAACCATTCTTTATGCGTAGCAATTTCCTCATCTAGTTTCTCTTTTAGCTCTAGATTTTTAGACACTACATCGCTCTTAACTTCTCGGATCCTTTTAACTCATTCTTAGCACATTCAAGATCCCTTTCTAACACACTTATTTTCTCATCATAAGCTATTTGATTCTTATGAAACCAAACCTTTTGTCTTTCTAGTGTTTTTAAAGCTTGTTTATAAGCTTCAACTTCTACAAAGCATTCATTATATTTAGGTTTCAAAAGATCATAAGCTTCTTTGAGTTCATTATAACGCTCACTACAACCAAACAAACAGTTTTGTACTGAAAGATGCCCATCAAGGCAATCGATCATGCCTATCCTCACGAGTACTGGCTTGCAATCAAACCAACATTATCAATAACAGGACCATCATTTTCCTGCTCATGTTGCTTCAGTCCACATTCTGTCAAGAGTGACCAAAGCGCTGATCCCTTTGAAGTTCCGCCTCCCTCGATTCTGCGACAGTAGAGTATCTCGTCTCATCACCAGCTTTCCTATCTTTGCACTCTCTGGAGAAGTGACTCATCTGTTGACATGTGAAGCACTTGACCTTCCTTTTGTCAAACCTCGCTGGATCTCTTCCTTGGAAGCCAAACCTTCGCCACTTTGCGCTCAAACCTCTTGATATCCATGGACAGCATAGCCACCGCCAACTTCATCTCTTCCATCTCCAGTGGATCCACTGATCGAAATCCTCATAGGCAAGTTCTGCGAGGATCATAATCAGTAAAGAAGGATCCAAGCACATCTTCCATTATACCTCCAGATTGAGAACTTGATGGTGTGGTAGTGTAAGATGATGATGAGTAAGTTGGACTTGGACCATGACTCATCTTAGGGGTAGAGGCTCCAACGAATGTTGTGTGACTTGCAGTAGATGATGATCTAAAAGGACTTCTTACATCATGTTCAAGAGCTTTAAGTTTGTTGTACAGCTCATCAAAAGTAAGCATATCAAAACCACCTTTTGCTTTTAAAGCAATGCTCACTTGTAGCCAGGATTGAGGTAAAGACCTCAAGAACTTAGAATTACAATCATCATTATCTGGCTTTGCCTGCATTTGATTTATGAGGCGACTTAAAATCTTGTTAAACTTGTCATAGCCCTAATGAATTCCTTCCTCTTCAGAGATTTGAAAGTCTTGGCTGTTGTCTCAGGCATGGACTTTCTCATTATCCTAGACTCCTCATTCCCACCGAACTTCGCCTTAATTGCTAACCATATGTCCTTGGCATCTTGCATGAAGTGAAAATCGCTCAAGTGATCCTCAGGAATAGCTTGAAGAAGAATTGTTTTAACCTTGGTTTCTCTCACGAACCGGTAACTCTTCAAGATTTGGGAGGAACATAAGTCATCTTACCTTTAGCATCAATGGTAGTTTTCTTCAAACTGTTTCCCTTCTTTACTATCTCCCATAGATTCCAATCAATGTTGGAGATCCAGTTCTGCATCTTCATCGAAATATCATACTCCTCCCTTTTTAGGTAAGGAAACTTAGCATTGCTGTTAGAGAGACTTAGTTGTTGCAGATGGGTGGAGTTTTGGTTGTTGGTGATTTCAACATCAACGTCTGAACCAGGCATGGTGAGTTTTGTTTTGGTTGTATGGGTGTTTAGAAAAACCTGTCCTTAGTATCGTAGAGACTCTCACGAGGCTCTGATACCACTTGTTGAAAACTAGAAGACCTTGATAGATCTTGAGCTTCGTAGATCGTTAGTATTGCTTATGTAATCACAAACAAACTAAAAGAAAATCTCTACAATTTGTATTCTTTAGCGGAATATAAACACAAATATAAAGCACAGATAACTAAGAACTCTTTGATCCTCTATGGATCGTTATATTAATAACTTGCAAACGTCTAGTACATAATTCATTCTATTATGTTCCTTTTATAGATAAGGAACCCTAACTTCTTCTCTAAGAAACGTAAAACTCAATAAGATATACACAATCACTTCCTAATAAAGCTCATGCATATCCTAACTAACTATAGAAAATACAGAATAACTATATCCTTGAGAAACAAACTAATA